>OX439483.1:37771200-38192046 GCA_949320155.1 Melangyna quadrimaculata
AGTTATTGGTTAACAATTTTCATCCACATGCGGTGAACATTCCACAAATTGTTCGGATCAACAGCCTTGAGCACCTATGACATCGTTAAAATATTCACGTGAGGGACGGAGAAGGGCAAAAGGGTCTCCACTCCAGCACACATAAAATTTACGGCAATCATTTTTATCACGATGTAAAGAGCCTTCTTTCAATGTCTGACAGTTTGGTTTATTTGAACATTCGGTTCCTGGATAAGACGTGTAAGATGCAGATGTCGTTGGAAGTTCAGTTGAAGTTGTTGACTCGGAAGACGTTGGTGAGGACTCAGTTGAAAATGAAGTTGAGGGTTCCGATAATGAAGACTCCGAAGAAGAAGATGATGATGATTCTGTTGGTTTTGGTGTGCAATTGGTATTTGTGTTTGGAGAGCATGTTACAAACGATGCAAAATTACACACAATGGCTACATCATCAAAATACATTCCATGATCGCAATAATGAGCAACAGCTTCTCCATTTCTGCAAACATAATATTTCCTGCAATCGTTTCTATCACGATGCAAAGTACCGTCCTCAGATATTTGACAATATGGCTCGTTTGAACATTCGGTTCCTGGCGAGGGTGAACTTACAGACGTTGAGACGGTTCTTTTGTTGAAGAAGACGTGGAAGATTCAGATGGTGTCGGAAGATCAGGCTCTTCAGATGACGTCGTTGGTGAAGATGTAGTTGTCACTGTATCACATTTAAATGGCGGACATTTCCCGACTACACATTTTTCAGCATTTACGTCCAATCTTTGGCCAGTTGGACAATATGTTTGTTCAGGTTCCTCAAATATACACTCAAAAAAACTAGTATAGTCTGTCAAATCTTCAATTAGTGTTCCAAACAGCTTACCCGCACAAATATTTTCATTTTCTGTTAGACCAAAAAATAATAATTTAAATAAGTTTAAATCCATTATTGACACCCTTTCTAGATACTTCCTAGCGTTCGCGACTTCTTCGGTTACAAGTCATTCTCTATTAATATAAAAAGCAGAGAAATGGCAATTTACATATGTGATCTATTTATATCAATTCTATGCCAGATAATATGACAAATCAGAAACATTTGAACTTCCAAGAGATGAGATAATGAATCTTTGTTAAGGGCTTGAGTGTGGATGAGGTTCTCCATGCTCGCCATAGTGTCGTCGTCCGTAATCGATATTCAATGTAAATAATTAAACAAGTCCAATTAAATAATGCTAAGTCTTCTACTTGGCTGATGTATTTCAGTAGTTAGTATATAGAATTTGTATTATAAAAAAAAAACATTCATATAGGTAGGTACGAGTATTATATATATGTAAAAAATGCCAGGCCACAGGTTACAAAATTACCAACAATTCTTGATTAGAAATTCTAATTGGGTTGGATATAGTTCACAATTGATTTTCGCTGTAAAATTGATGTAAGCTGGACTGAACGTAATATAAATTGCGTCTTGACAAGGCCCTCACTGTCAACTGAAGAGTCCAAGTGAGAACGCCGGGACGAAACGCCAATTTTTAAGGACTAAAGGCCGTTAAAAGCTATTTTGTATCAATAATTCAATAATTCCAATTAAGTAATGTTAAGTTTTCTACTTGGCTGATGTATTTCAGTAGTTAGTATATAGAATTTGTATTATAAAAAAAAAAAATCGTTACTCTTTATATTAATCCAGATTCCAGAAATGCTTCTTAATATCTCTAATAGCATTATACGAATAGTTATAGAAGAGCTATAGGTTTTTCGTACTCCTATAAGTGTTTTCAGAGAATATACAAGAATTATAGGAGCATTTAATGACTGGTTTGAAAGAAGAGTTAATTTACATCATAAACCTTACTACTATTATTTGCTCCAATAGAAGGAACCCAAAACTTATAATATTCCTAGATTACTGATTTATGAGCTTTATCCTCTAAAACGGTTGTATTTATTCTTGAAGGTTTATTATGGGAGGTATATTATTAACAAACGAATAGTACATACATTTAAAAAATCGAAAAATATTTTTTTACGAGCGGGTTCGTACTGGAAATATGATTATCTTCCTTAACTTCCATGAATCAAAAGAAGGTTTTATACAATAGAATTAACCAAGAATATCCTATCCATTATACCCCAATCACCACCAGCTCCCTACCAACCATCACTAAATAGGTTTAATTTTTCCAGTGCTTTAATATTTATTAGTTATTCAATTTCATAGAAATAACTATTCAAATGCAATACTGCAGCAATTGAAAGAAAACGAGAGCATTCAAAAACTACCCTATAATACTCGTACCTACCTATATATTTAGCCTTATTTTCATCTGTTGAACAGACTGTAGTTTAAAATAGTATCCCGAACCAACCAAATATATATGAATAAATGCTAAGATATGAATAGACGAGTATAATGTATGCATATATTTTCTGCATAATCAGCTGAATAAAATCAACAAAGTTCAAAATGTAAATGTTCTAAAAATTAATAAGTCTCTGCTACCTCTGCTCTGGTTCACTTCCCTGTTTTTTTTTTTTTTTTTTTATTTCTCCAAATGCACTTGGAAGTTGGAAAAAGCTCTAATTGGCTTCAATTTCATCAGCAAAAATGTAAACCGGTTCCTTCTTCTAGCTAGATAGATATAGGAAAATACAATTCGTCCAAACGACCGACAACTATATGACGATGTCGACTACAACGACGACGATGACTTCTCTACGACTACGGCAACGATGACGACTATGACTATATATTGGAAAGATGTAAGAAGAAGAATTCAAAGTGCACTTGAAAAGAAATTTCTCCAGGGATAAACCCTTTATTCCGCTAACTTTCATATAAATGGAATATTCAGAATATGGTATAACTGGGCAAGTCTCCTAAGAGCCATAGTCTGTACAGTCCATACTATAATAATAATCTAACCAATGTGTATGTATACCTAACCTACCTCAGACGTTACCGCCGTTAACAAGTTAATAGAGATGCAAGTTGCGTTGAAGTGCCCTCTTGCAGACAAATTTTCTGTTATCATCCTTTATTTCCTTCTTTTAAAAATTATTTTTTATCTATTTTTCAATATTTTCTTTTTCTGGAAAATTCTTTCTATCTTCTTTATAATAGTCCTGGGATTCTAATTTAGCTTACGGTTTTATTTACAATTGAGTTTCATTTCCATTTTTAATTGAAAAATGATTTGCAGTTACAAAAGTACACAAGTAAAATATTTACTTGCAAATTGAATGGAAGGTACCAACCAAAAATCTGAGTTGGGATAATAAATTATAGAAGCCAAAGATATAATTTGCATTGTTTTGGGATTTGAGTTGGTTTTAGATGTTTTAGTTTTATAAGGTAAACAGAAAACAAAAAAAAAAAAACTACATAACTCGGAATTTGTAGTTATATTCAGAAGTTTTTATTAAATTTATAATTCGAGATTTTTAACAATGGCTCACTATAAAACAACATTTTCATTTCAAAACCTAAGTTTATTTTTGTTTTATGTCAGAAGACTATTATACAAATTCTGTTGAAGCTACATGCAGATTCAAGTCTGCCTGTAGTTTCTTTAGAACATTTGACCGGCTGGCTGTATGTTTTCAAACCGTGAAGAAGACGAATTTTTATCTGTGATTTCGCTAAGAGGGCGTTTTAAAAAAAATTCGAAAGTAATGAGCTATAAACAGAAGTAATATTCTTTGAAAATAGTACATAATTTAGCTTTCCAAATTTTAAGCCAATAGGTACGTTAATCCGCTTAGACTATGTAGCTCTAGATAAACAAACAAGGGACCAGCGAAGTATGGTTGCAAAAATCGTCAAAATTTCAAATTGGTTCATAGGTTGATATAGCTGCTTTTAAATTTTAGGAACAGAATAATAAAAAATATGCACTAACTTGCTCTTTTAGCTTACAATTAGAATGTAGCTAAACATTGATTTAATACAAAAAAAAAATGTGAAAAAAAAAATTTAACAATAAAAAATAAAAGAATTTTTCTTTGTTTTTATTTTTTCGTAAAAAAATATTTCATACAAATTTTAAATCCAAAATTTTATTCTATTTATTCTACTGCATGATTTTCATATCCAATATGTATTTTTCGGATTGAAATATAATTTTAAATAGATTATTATCGATAAAAAAAATTATTTGATTGGCAAATGCACTGTGCTATAATTAGTCTAAGATCCCACAGCTGATTTTGGGGTGCAAAAAGGGAAAGAGAAGAAAAATTATATGAATCAAAAAGTGTGTTAAAGCTAATAAAAGAAATGCAAATCTTGCTGTCCCTGACGGTGGCGGCTGTTAGGTGGGAGGGGCAAATTTCATAAAAAATTACTTAAAACAGAAAATAAATTAGAAAAAACAACGGTAACATGTACATGTACAATGCCCTGTTATATGAAGACCGAGACGAGACTGAACATTTTTGATTTTAACGAGACCAAGACGAGGCTTACAAAAGTCTCGCCGAGTCTTGTCTCGTGGCCAGCATAGGAAACCTTCACATATTCCTTGCATATTTTCGCGTAAGGCATAATATCTAACTTGATAGTGTTTTCGATAAAATTTAGGCCCAAGCTTTGGACGGTCCAATCTAAAAATGACTTCTTGTATTCGCAAACAATTGCTTTACAATCCGTAGAGGTAGGGCTGGCCACGAGACGAGAAAAGTCTCGGTTTCGATCTCAGTCTCGCATGACGCGACCGCGACGAGACGAGACTGGCTTTTAAGCAACCGAGACGAGACCGAGACGAGACTGTATATTTGGACCAAAATTTACAGAGAGTCTTATAAATTAAAAAATCCAATTTCAGTTAAATATTTATTTTCTTCTGCACGTATTCAAACTATAATCGAAAATATTTCGTTCCAATAATCAAAAATTTGGCCGGAAATCGTATTTTTCGGAGACGGGACTTAATTATTCGGGACCAACACGAGCCCGAGACGAGACTGAAAATTTTCGATTTTAACGAGACCGAGACGAGACTTACAAAAGTCTCGTAGAGTCTCGTCTCGTGGCCAGCCTTACATAGAGGACATTTTGGATCATTATCGTGCTTAAAAACAAACATTATGGGCATGATTGCAAATGATTAAGACTCCATAAAATATTCCACGATATCTTTATAAACTTTCTGGTCAATTCGAGCATTTTTTTCTTACTTATCGACCATACTTAGTCAGGTGAATGCACTCCAAATTAAATTAATTTGTATCCTTTTCTCTTTACCATTTACCAGAGTGTATATCGGATCCAATTTGTTGTCATAAGGTAGCTTCTAACATCAAATTTCTGACCTAAAACAAGAAATCCTCAGAATAATAAATAGGATCCATATACCTACAGTTATACACTCTGAACAGATTTCTGAATTATGTCGCCACCACTGTATATCGCAAGTAAAAATCTACTGGACAGTATTGTATGACTCCCCGTTGTTCTTTATGATATTTTTTAACTTTTATAATAAAAATGTGCAGCTCTTACACAAAGCGAGGAAAATAGATCTCCCTCTTACAACTGTTCCCTTACTTAAGTTTAACTTACTAACGTGGTGCTATAGATTTTATTCGTATCTAATGTGAATTGCCCTACATGTGCTCCTGGTGACATGTTAACCCACTTTACACTTATAATTAACACAACACAAGGCTTTGGGTAAAATCTTTATTGGAATTATAAAAATAAAAATACTTTCTCCTCTCTTCGAGAAGGTTTCTGAATGATATGAAAACTATGTTATTAGCAAAAATAATCAAATCGGAGCTGCGCTTTAAAATTTTGAAGTTTTAATTTTTGTCACCTTTTATTGAGTCGACTTTACATTTACATTAGGGCTGGTCACGAGACGAGAAAAGTCTCGGTCTCGACAAGACAGAGACCGGGACGAGACGAGACTGCCTTTTAAGCAACCGAGACGAGACCGAGACGAGACTGTATATTTGCACCGAAATTTACAGAGAGTCTAATAAATTAAAAAATCCAATTTTAGTTATATATTTATTTTCTTCTGCACATATTCAAACTAATAAACGAAAATTTTTCGTTCCAATAATCATCAGGCTATCCGGAAATCGTTTTTTTCTGAGACGAGACCGAGTCGAGACTTAATTATACGAGACCGGCACGAGACCGAGACGAGACTTACAAAAGTCTCGCAGAGTCTCGTCTCGTGGCCAGCCCTAATTTACATACATAGTGGAATATTTTGATGAAGTCAATTTTTTAAATTATAATTTGCATAGAAATAAAATAAAGGTCCTACGAATTTTTAAAACAGTCAAACTTCTTCATAAATGTTTTTATTGTAAAAAAAAAAAAAAACAAAATACTATATGTTTTTCAAAGAGAGTTTTTATATGAACAAAAATAAAAACCATCAAATTTAAAAACACAATTAAACAATAATGTGAGTAGCTAAAGAAAATGATAGATTCCCTTGAGAACAAAACTTTATTTCAAAGCGGTTATTCATAATGCTATTAATAAAAGTTAATAATTTGTAAAACCTTTGAATAAGAGTAATTCAAATAACAACTACTATACTTCCTACCTACTATTCATTCATTTCCGTTTCAGATACACGATTTTTTTATTTTTATATTTTTTCGTTTTGTTGTTTTGTCATTCAAAGAACAAAATGGCTTTGTTAAAAAGTCAAACCCCACTTAATTCGCTGAAGCATAAAGGTTTCAACATTTGACCATAAAATACAATGATTTTTTTTTTAAATTTCATTTTTACAAAAATAAAGTACGTACTTTTGTGAAGCGAAAAGGAAACTTTTATTACATAAAACATTCGAAGCCGATCCTTGTGATGCTATTAAACCAGTTTATGACAATATCCTCGAAATTATTAGACGTCGTTTGTGTATACGGTGTAGAAGGTACTTTATTGACTTATTAGGGAGTTTCTGTTATATATTCGTACTATACACAAAGTAAATTCCAAAACAATGGCATACAATGAATATAATCGATACGTACTATAAAATAGGCTATAAAAAAGGATACTTAAATGCAAAAGCCTTTTATTGAACGATGAAAAACACATTCAGTCATTCACAAACTTACTATTTACCCTACCCTACGCTACCCTACTGCCTACTCGTGCCAATACCTATCCTTTTTCAAAATCTTTGTTCGTCATTAAATACAACACATCATAGGAAAAAAAGTAAAACAACGATATATACCTGCTCCTATTATTTGCAGCTGGCAGTTTGAATATTTTGTTTTGAAAGCCTTTAAAACAGCTTAGTCTTAAATAAATTGCACTCACTTTTAAATTCAGTAACCATAAATTTTTCTTAAGGATTGTTTAAAACTTGTTTATGGCTATATCATTAGCTATAACATACATATGTGGAGATGGTTTTAGGCATTCAAAATAATTCACGTGAATTACTTTGTGTTTTTATCGCGATGCCACTCAATTAATTTTGCTTTTCATGTTAACTTTTATATTATTATATTTTCATATCCAAAGGAAATTAATGTTTAATGTAGGAATAAACAAAGTTGGTGGTTCGAGTATGTGAATATGTATTTTGATGATTTTTTTTAGATTTTAACAAACTTTAAGAGGCCAGTGTTGGATTTCATTGAACACAGTTATTGACATTTTAAATTGCTTGTTTTGATACGTTTGAAAAACAAAACCAGTGATTATTTTGATGAGAAAATATTTTTAAATTTTATAATTTGAAGAGCTCCGTCCCTTTAACGCAAAGACTTATTGTCCTTAACTCTTTTCTAAATTCAATGGATCGATAGTTAAGTTCCGATCATTTATCTTCTTCGTACTAATTAAATTTTGAAATGATTTAGACTTTAAGCAATGACTATTATGGCCAAATCACAATCACGCGCTAGGTCGCTCTGACTTTGACAGGCTTTTTACCGACTTTACGATATCATGTGTCATTAAGCGCGCAAATCAGAATGTCGCGTCAGGCTTCGGGCTTTGACAAGATAGGAATTTGATAGAATAAAAGATCTGTTTCTTTAAATTAATTTCTCATAATTTCCTTACGGAAAATGGAGAAGCAAGTGTCTCTGTTTTTAATTTATTTGTTGGTGTGTAAAAATTTGCATGATAAGAAAAAAGTGAATGACTGAGTCGCTCGAAATTGCTTTACCGAGCATTTAGTTCAGAACTGTAAGTTATATTAGGACGACTCATAGGTCCATTTATCTATTTAAAAAAAAAACATTTGGAGGGACATATTATGGGTTTATACAAATTTTAATCATGTAACCATGAGCGAGTGCGAGTAGATGACAGAGTAGTAACGTACCTAAAAACTAGAGGGCATCTCATTAAGTTAAGAGATTTTTCATCGAAATAATATTTAGTTTTAATATTTATACCTACACAATACACATACTAGAAAAGTAGAAACAATACAAATTAATTAAGGATGAATTTATTCACAATTGATCAGCTTGCTGAAAACTACAAAGTTGGCCAACTTAAAAGTTGACTTCAAATCCGTAGTTGAACTGAAAATTGAGAAATGCTTTTATTCACTACTAATCTGAACTCCAGAGTTGAAATTCAAAAGTTGACCCACCTGCAGTTTCTAAAATATCCTTGGCATATTTGTGACACATGAGTGACATGACGCGCAAGACGTCATTTTCAATTTTTGTTTTGCATTAGAATAATTTAGTATTTTGAATAATTTTTCCGAATAATTGCAATGGATTTTTCATTCCATGTGAAGCGCAGAATCAAAAGAATACCAAGCAAAATTGAAAGCTTTTATTTTTAAAGCAAATATATATCTAACAATAAGAGGTGAGTTTTCACACACTATAATTTGTTCCTACTATTTCGTTTTACTAAAATGAAATTATGAAGGAAGAAACACAAATTTTTACAGAGATGAATAATGCAGTGTCCAACAGGAAAAGTCAAACAAAGATCAACAACTCCATGAAACGTAAGACCTGTAGTTATTGTTAAATGGAATCATGAATAGATCCATGTTCATAAGTATGTTTTTACACTTGTCCTGCGAAATCGTCGCCCACTACTTAAACATCACAAGACCAGCAAATCATTCCGTATATAACATGGAACACAATGCTGAAGTGACCTGTTTATTGAAATTGTACACCTGTTCTAATTTTTGGTCTGAGAAACTCAAAAAAAACTCATGCGGTCCTCCATCTTAGTACTAACTCACCCGACAATGCTTGATTTCGGTGATCGGTCGAGAACTGAATAGCATGAATAAATAGACAGAAATAAGAAAATCCAAAGTTTATCAACTCTAGATTAGAAAATCAAAACTTGAAAACGTCAATGTGAATAAAATGTGAAGTGAATAAAAACTATTTCTCAAGTTGACTGTTGAAATCCCAAAGTTATATTCAACTTTGAGTGAATAACTTTGTAGATGTTGCAGAATCTGTGCATCAAAGTCATGCCTTTTTTTGAAATTAAATGAGTGCGAACGAGAACAAAATGTGAACTCACCTTCACAATGTTCTAACAAATTTCGATAAGTCATGGCTCAAAAGTCGTCGTGCAAAAGCAGATGCTGAAATGTACTTATCATAAACAGAACTTACTTTTTTCCCTGTCTATCATCGTATAGTGCATATCTAATAAACTATAATATCAAAATATCATAAAAATAAAAATACTCTGGTATCAGATGTACGCAAACAGGAGTGAATTCACTCTCTAGAACCTAAATGCATACTTAATCGAACACTTCCAAAGAAGGTACTGACAAAACAGCTGTGAAGAATCAAGCATTTTTTTTTTCTTTTAAAATGAAACAAAATATAGAATTGATTTCACAGGAAATTGATTTATTTTATTGCTTTTGGTAATGTAAAGAATTCTATTTTGATTCAATCAATACAACTATTAATGTGTACAATGTGCTGGAATAATCAAAATGAAAATACATAATTATGTATGCAATTCAGTTTGCAGATTCTCCATACGAAGTAGGTACTGGATGTTGAACCACAATTAAAAAAACTCATATTAACTAGATAATGCTGCTGTTGTTGCATTTATTAATCGAGTCACTCAAATAAAAAAAATATTTAGTTTTTTATTGATACAAATTATTGAAAGAGTTTTTTGAAATAAGAAATGTTAAATTGAATAAAAAAACCCAAATAAAATCCAACCACAACAAAAATAAAACGAGAATTGTGAACTGTCAAAGCAAAGCCAGAATAGGAAATAGATCTATTCGGGCGTTGAAGCTCGCGCTTACGCTATTTACGATCTGAAGCGACGCAACGCCTGAGGTAACATTTCGGTTTGTTTCATACAAATTCATTGTTTCTATTCAATATGGCAAAGTCGGAGCGACCTAACGCGTGATTGTGATTTGGCTATTAGAAACAAAAAATAACATTAACGTCTTATTATTTCATAAATGCTTTCGTCACTGCAGCCAGCAACCTCACGTTGGAATCAACAGCAGTTTGACTATAAACATGAATTAGTCGGAGCTGATGAGGATTCAATGAGCAGATTCACATGAAAATGCCCGATTATAATTCACTAAAACTGTGACTTAATCTTAATTATTTCATACATATTTCTTCGTTTTTAATTTTTACTTGCCTAAAGCAAATTTTGCATTCGTACAAAAGTCGAACTTGATTTAGTAATTTTCTCTAAAATTACGATGATAGAGAAAGCGAAAAAGTGAGTCCCGCAATTCTGTCTGTCTTTTGGTCTGTCTGTCCGTTTGTGTATTTGTCTGTCTATCTGTCTGTACCTCGACCTGCAACCTTAACCATTTATGCGATTTTCCTTAAACTTTGCACTTAAAGGTTTAAGGGGATTCCCTAGAGGAAAAATTCAATTTTTGTTTCAGCTCAAGAAATAAAGGTACCAGCCATACAACAACAATACAAATAGGTAAGTTTTTACATATTTCAAAATGGCTCCAACGATTCTGCCAAACAAATTGCCAGGATTTGGCCAATGTTTTGGTAGCACAAAATTTTACCATAACGGCTATAAACGGTACATGTCATAGAATCGATTTTTTGAGTTTCAAAAATCTCGTTACCGAGTAAACCGATTTCATCCAAATTTTGTACACAATAGGTCTACTTTAGTTTTAACAATTTTGCATATAACAATTTTTAACAAATTATACTTCTCGATTGTTAAAAATATATTAATTTTTTTTTATTTATGTAAAATTGTATTTTAATAAATACTAAGAGTAAGCATACCAAATTGTATTTTTTAAAATCTTCAAACAATTTTTCAAGAAAACCGCTGGAACGATTTTTGAAATTTGTTTTCATAAATTCATATATTTATCAAGTGCTTCAACTATCATTAAATACAAAGAAAAGAATCCACTTGGACACGTTAAGCATTGAATAATGGATATGATTTTTTTTTGCACGTTTATATAAATTACCCAGAACAGTTATTATCCTGTATACCTATAGTTATTAATGAAGCTGTCAAGTTATTACATTATACTTTTCTCAGCTAATATTCTTATACAATTCCTATACCACAAACATACATTCATATATAAATTTCAATATAACCGCTAACCAGTGATAGTAGGTATAACACAAAAAAAGCTATAGACCAAAGAAACAGACTTTATTTCGTGTATTATTTCAAACCCTTACGGTTATTATCTAAATCGAATGAACGTGAGTTACTGCCTGTCATCAGTGAAGAAATTGACCTCAATTTCAGAGATATTTGGGAAATCTCCACAAATTCACAAAAGGAACAAAGTTCCTCGTCCTCTGGCTTTAGCTATGGTTAGGTTAGGTTGGTTAGCTGTATGGCTCGTTGGATGGCTGACTGGTGGTGGAGTGGTAACGACATAAAATCAATTAGGAACGTGATTCCTTGTTTCATTCAAGGAAAACCAATTTTATTCCTCTTCTGTTTTCTTTATATCGCCCCTATATTTTTTACCTTTCTGTCATGTTAACTTTTTTGTATTTTTTTTTTTTTGTATTTTTCGACATCAATACAATTTACTTAAATTGGTCTTTAATCTTCTTCTGGTGTTTTTTTGTTTTTATTTGTATTTAAAAAAAAAAACTGGGCTCAAGAATTGTATAGTTTCGCAATTGCAAACATTACAACAAAAATGTTCTGTAAATGGGATTTAAAGAGAAAACAATTGAGTTATGGTGCTTACTGTTGTACCAATCATCGAAATAATAATAAAATAATCATTCAGTACGAATATTAATGTTTAATATTGAAAATGGGGGAAATAAACTCCCCCATAATATGCAAACATATATTCAAATTCATCTTATTTTTTTTTTTTTTTAATTGCACCTCTTTACGTATCAGTGGAAATATGGCTAATATTTTGATAAAAATAATTATTCAAATCCCGTTATTCCCGCTGAGCACCGTTTTCTGTATCTCTTCTTTTAACTAAGGGAATGAGCAATTTTTATCAATTTTCTTTTGCTAGATCTTCTAAGATTTAAAATAAGGTACCTTCATGCAAAAAACTGCACCACTAGATCGCACAAACTTGCTCTCGCAGCTCTAACAATTTTAACGTAGCTAGAAATTGACAATGTACCTACGTTTAATGATATAATCGTAAAAAATTAAGTTAAAAAAAATTAAATGGAATAAGTACGTAAGTTTATTTTAATTTGTCATTTAAATAGCTACAAATACCATTAAAAAAAAATTCTATACGATTTGTTTGATAAATATATAAATTTATGAAAACAATTTTCAAAAAATCATTACAGCAGTTTTCTTAAAAATTAATTAAAGATTGGAAATTTCCAATTGGTTTTTACAGGCCTATATAATATGGGAGAGGTTTCTATATCCAGATTTTACTTTTTCGTACCTAATTTTTTTTTTAGTCAGTGATATTTTCAGCTAACTCGGGGTTTAGACAAGCGAGTAGAACTAGTAGCGCAATTGTGTGTTACCCGGGGTTAAGACAAGCGAGTAGAACTAGTAGCATTTATGTGTGTTAGTGTATCAGAACACGAGAGAGTCAACTAGTAGCCCAAATAGTATAATATTTTTGCCTGCGAGTAGCCTGCCAGTTATCCTACTAGTGTAGTGTATTTTTTTTCATTTATTTGTTTTGTTTCCATAGTTTCCATAATTTGTATATTTTTCTGTATGAAATATTTTTAAAAAATCATACTAGTTGACAAAACGCGCAGAGAGCTACTAGTCACACATACATCCATAAAACTAACACTATGATACACTTGGGCGTATTTTTAAACTGGAGAGTAACTAAATTCTGCTTCAAAATTTAAAATTCGTTTTCTGAGGAATAGTTTTTTTGCATATAGGGACTGAGTACTTCTCAGGCGGCAATTTTTATGGTGAATACCGTTTTTTGTTTGGTTCTAGGAATAGAATTTGTTTAAGTATTCCTAAAAGTGCTTCAATGTTCAAAAACAAAATAAACCAAATCTTTTTCGACCGATAAAATCTAAAAAACATATAATTTTTTTTAAATAAAAAAAAACAGTTTTTTGAGGGCCAGTTTTTCAGTGCGGGATCAAAGTTAAGCCCGAGTTAACTCACCAAAGGACAATGATTGGCAAATATGGCCCAGGGTTCAAAATTGATACTTCTTTGTTCTTTTCCAGAGCAGATTTTGACATCAAAAATTCAATTTTTTTACCAATAAGATACTCCAAAAACTGCTTTTTGCATAGAATTGATGCTTGCGATCCCTAAACATAATTTTAAAAATCTGAAAAAATTCAGATAGTGTGCCATGAGTTCAAAAAACTTAATTCCGAAAATGGCTTAAATCGACCGAAAAATACACAGAATATTAAATAAAAACTAAGGAAATAGGGAATCATGACCGTAAAACTCATTTTATTCAAAATTAAATAACTTCTGTCACACAGCAAATTTGGATAACCGGTTAACGGAGTATGAATGCATAAATATGTATACGATACTAAGGCCGTTCTTATTGGTGCTGGGACAGATTTGCTCATTGTCCTTTGAATTTCTTCGATATTACCTGCTGTATTTAAAATATTAAATATTTTAGAGTAATAAACTTAGAACTTGGCGCACTTTTAGATCTAGCTACTTTTTACGCCTGACTTGTTATGCAAATATTTTTGTATAAAGAAAAACTTTTCTTCTTTTTTAACATTATGTTTTTGGTGTGATATACTTCAAGCCATCTTTTTCAAGAATTGCACTAAAAATTGATATGAACATTGAATATTAAAAACCAAAATAGTAATTTTGTACTTAATATTTAAAAATAAAATACATTGATTTCTTAATTTCTCTTCAAATTTTGAATTTTAAATTTTTTTGTTGGAAAAAAATTTTGATTGCAAAAGTAACTACATGACCTGTAGTCATTTACTTTTTTTCCAGTTTCAAGAGTTTTTAAAGAAAAAAACCTCTTTTGGCTGAATGTGGTAAATTATCGGTAGGTCGTTTATAAAATAGTTTTAGGAAAGGAAGAATTCGCATACAGCCCCCTCTCCTGGAAAAGATTTTTTTTAAATTCAAGTATACTAATATTGCTGTGGTTAAAATAAATCCTTATGTGCTTATATCCAGACGGAAAATGACCATTTCAAAATATAGGTACCATTCAACGAACAAATATAAAATCCCACAAAGCAACATCATCTCACATTTCTATACATTATTATTATCGTATATAAAAATGCATATTGCATAAGATCACATTGCATTTAAATCAAGTTTCGTATGCATCAAAGCTTTATGCAGTCTATTCAAATTTCATGCATACCCTCTGTACAAGTAAAAATAAAATTCTTCAAGTTTTTGTAAAGTTATTCATATTTTTTGACATAAAAGTTAAACTGCGAAAATTACTCCAAGGCTGGAAAAAAAAAACAAGTCTGCAATATACACATTTTAAAATGTCAGTTTCTTTGAATATGGTTCCGAACGACCTCAAAGGTTTAAACATTTAAGTATATAATGTATGTGTGTATATGCTCCATGTTATTCGTTTACCCTCCAAGGTGGGGGGGTAAACTTCCTGCTTTTGAAGTAAATATGCATGACTTGCTAACAGGTCGAAATCACCCGGTGTTCCGCAAAAGCATTCCAGGTGCTGACTGCTGAGACTGTGCTTATTTTTTATTTCTCCCTTATTTTTGTTGAACGAATTTCCATTGCCTCAGTTAATAACCTTTACTTTGTTTTTGATTAAGGAGGCGAAATATAACAACTCCCACCATGGCCTCACATCAAACGGGGCTAAGAACAGAAAATAAGAAAAAATAATGCTCCATGGAAAATAATAATAAAAAAAATATATAGCAATATTATGTAAGTCGTACGTATCTATAAGGTATAACTATAATATTTCAACCGAAAAAAAAACGCTTTACTGGTTTTATGTTTCCTGGAAAAATTGTCAGGTACTTACATGGTATTATAAATCTCTTATTCAAAAGTAAGAGGCTAAGAGTTGTGCGATTCAAAGTTACTCAAACGGAAAAAAAAACTCGCAAACGTCCACAAAATACGTAGATACCTATATAAAAACGCACAAAACCAAAGGACTCGTTTATATTTCGCGCGTATTTTCGTATATAAATATAGAGGTACGCTCTTGTCAGACATTAAATTGTGGTTTTCATTATAACGAGCTTCAAAACATAAGGACTGAGCTCTAAGTTTTTTTTTTGTTTGTTGCTTGTTATAAGTGTTATAATGTTTGTTATAATGAAATAATAAAGAAAAATAATAATGAAAGATTTATAACCACATCAATTCTGGGCAAAAATCTTAAGTCAAAAGTTTATTTAAGGTATAAGAAAGTCCTTGAATTGCGCAATCAACAACAAAACAAGTTTATCGTCCTACAAACAAATTATATGACCGAATGAAGTACCTATATATTTTCATTTATTAATATGAATGAATTCCTGGTTTTCCCGAGAACAAATTATTTAAGTATTAAGTTAAAAAAATCGTTATAAACATTATATAAGCTGAACTTATGTACTTTCTAGGTTTTCTTAATTCCCAAGGATAATGAGAATAACTAATATGAAAAAGAATTAATATTATAGTTTTTTTAAAACTGTGCTCACCTATAGTCGGGGAGCGCGCCATAGGACGAATTACCCTCATCTATTTACCAGTTTTTTTGAAAGTGTCAATACAAAGAGTCTGCGCATTCGTTGCCATTGCCACGCTTTAAACGTCAATTTTTGCGTAAATTCAATTATCTGACTGAGTTTGTGTATAGTAAGCCATAATATTCCATTCAAATCGTCACCTGGAGTGCCAGTTTCAGGAACAAAATAAAGAAGTTTTTTCTCACTCGCCTTATATGTTTTAGGGGTCACTAAATCCGAATTTCAACTTTCAACAGCGAAATACGCAAAAAACCTCAAAATGTTTGACCTTTTTTCGGTTTTTTGCCAAAAAGTAAAAAAAAAAATTACACTTTTTGGATAAAACTACCTTCCACACTTTATATAACATAAAATTTCCTACAAAAATGGTGTACAAAATTTGTCTGTAGAATAAACGGTTTGGCCACTAGTAAGGCATTTTTCCAATTTTGATTACGTGTAAACGTAATCGACATTATTTTAATTATTATTTTCTACAACAAAACTTAAATGTTATTAATGAAATGAGAATAAAAAAATTAATTAATTATTAATATAAGAATATAATAATTGTGTTTACAGCTTAAAACAACTACTATTTTAATAATAATTATAATTTGAACTATATGCCTGCAAGACCTCAGGTCTTTTAAATGCAATGCACGGCACTATTTAGAAGGAATAGAAGGAAGGGAAAGATTTTGTTTTGGTTTTTAAGTACATAATGTGAAAATCATACAAGAAAATTTATTTATACGAAAATAAAATACAATTTTTCATTTCTAGATTTGATTAAATCTATTGAATATCTTTATCCATGTCTTCGAGAATATCATCTCCTTAAATGCTCGTTTATTGCGAACTGTCGCAGTTTGGACCCATGCAATTCTTACAGAACATAGAACACATTAGTCCAAATTTTCTACAACCACAGCTTCCGTGACAATCGGTTGTATAACCGCATGCAATTTTTATAACCAAAATATCTGGTGAAGGAGCTTGATTCATGGTTATGTATCACCCATATTTATGTATATTGATAAGGAGAGGATAAGGATTAATTTCTAAAGGACTTACTACTAAATAAGGTAGTGGAGTGAAAAAATTTGATCCTCTCGAGCGGGGGTTGTCATGGAAGCTGTGCTTGTAGAAAATTAGGACTAATGTGTTCTATGTTTTGTAAGAATTGCATGGATGCAAACTGCGACAGTTCGCAAGAAACTAAATGAAAAATTGTATTTAATTTTTGTATGAATTAATTTTCTTGTATATGATTTTCACATTACCTACTTAAAACCCAAAAGAGTTGTTTAAAGCTGTAAAAATAATTATTTATTATTAATTATTAATTTATTATTCTCGTTTAATCTGAGTTTTGTTGAACAAAATAAGAATTAAAATAGTGTCGAGGTAAACGTTATAAAAATTAAAAAAAATTCATACTTTGAGCGACCGTATCTTGGTTGATTTTTTATTAAAAACAGTTTTTTTTTTTTAAATAGGTCACTTTAAATAAAATTTTATTATCTTTCTATTATGTGGAATTATTCCTATACCTATCTCTGCTCGAAACAGAGTTATAGGCAAATAAGTAAAAAAAAAAAAAAAAAAAAAGATCAATTTTTTTTTTTTTATTTTAACACTTTAAAAATGTATTTAAAACTTTTTGAATAGGCCAATTCTATAGTAAAAAACTTAAAACTGTGAAGGTCACAAACTTGTAGAGAATTTAATATTGTTTAAACAGAAGCTTAGGTTTTCTACAATTACAGGAATGTTTTTTTGAGTTACAAGGAAAATTCTAATGAGAGAACTGTTTTTTACGAAATGTAGGTGTAAAGTCATATTCATAGGAAGTAGTAAAGTTGAAATTCGGATTCAGCGACCCCTAAAACATAAAAGGCGAGTAAAAAAAAAAGTTTTATATTTTTTTCCTCGCCAAAATTCCATATGACTGGACTATAAGATATAATAAAAATAACACGAAAGAAAATTTAATTTAATAATTTTCAAATACGAGATTTTTTGATTTTTGAAATTTCAGTAGATAGGGTAAATTAGGGTGAACGTAATTAAAGGTCTAGAACTTATTTTCTAAACGGTTTATGATAGCTTATTAATAAAAAATGTATAGGTATATGCCAATCTTTTGATTTGTGTTTTTGTTTTGAGATGAGGGTATAGGTGGTCCTATGGCAGGCTCCTAGATTACTAGAAAATCAATTTCTTGAATTGGGTTGTACATAAAGTATAACTCAGCAACAAGTCTTATGAGAACAGTTCTTGAAAATTCAATTTTTAACAGTTTATATTTATTAAATGATTTTGAGAAAGCCTGGTGTTAAATAGACGTCTGTGAAGTTGGCAGAGCAACTTTTACGTTTAGTTTTTTTTTTTTGCATTTTTTTTGCATTTCTATTCCCGATTTTGCAGTTCATCAAATATTGGGTGTATTCAAGTGACATGCTAATTTCACAATGAAGTTAGAAGGGCAAAATTTGGCAGTATGGTATTTTTTTCAAATTAAGGACTTCATAATTTAGACCCACCCTATTCTTTTAATGCAAAAAAAAACTGCCAATTTTGAGCGTTACTGCAAGTTCCTAGCACACTTGGTTCTCAAAATGCTCCATTGACCTCTGCTAACTTCACTTCGTGAATTTAGCAGGTCACTCGGTCACAACACTATTTGATGAACTGCAAAACCGCGAACAGAAATGGAAAACAAAAACTGCAAATAACTGCACATGCCAACTTTACAGACTTGATCAAATGATATTAAGGGCGAAAGTGTGTCCAGTAAAGATCTTAAAATTTTGTTTAAAAATTTCTCAAATTTCTACAACCCTACAATGATTTTTTGTTTGAATGAATAGTGACCTATTATTCACTTTTTCGACTTTTTTTTCCAAAGCTGAGCTGTATATTTTATTTAAAAAATATTTTTCAACATTCTCATGAACGACTTAACCGACCTAGATAATACTTTGTACACAAAAAGCTTACAAATAGAAATAAGGAAAAAGTCGTTAAATTTTATTTGAAATAAAAGAAAACCCAATTTGAGACTAATGACATAATAAGGTGGGTCAGAAATCTAGAATGGCTTGGTATATGGTTATCCATCTTTATCCAGTCAAACGGTGTTTTAACAAGGAAAAAAGTTTTTTTTCTCGCTGAATCCGAATTTCAATTTCATTTGCAGTTTTTTGCCAAAAAGTCATACAAATATTCACTTAAAAAATAAAATTACCGTTTACACTTTATAGACCATACAATTTCCTTCAAAAAGCGTCTTCCATTTTTGTTTTTAGGACGAAAGTTTTGTCCGCTAGAGTACATCCGAAGGCAACTATTGGCCAGATGAGATCAATGTACCAAAACACCTTCATCCTGCTATCACGCCAGCTGTTATAAAACAACCGTTTTGTAAGGGTGAAAGCCCCCCTAGCCCTGGTCAGAGCAGCATTTATATTTCTGTCCAAATTTAAATACTGATCCAGCCAGATACCAAGATACTTAACTATACTTTGACTCCCCAGTATGGATATCCATGTGACGCTTCGATCAATAGCTTGCGCCACTTTTTCGCCAATATCCCTTGAGGCTCCACGCAAAAGAGTCCTAAACAAAGGGTTTATGATTTCTGAAAGTTGATTTTCAACTTCCAGTCATCGAAATACCGCTGAATCTTGTCGAAGTTATACGAACTTTGTACGCAATTAGATCGTCGGCGTACTCAATTGCCTAAGTAAGACTACTTATCAGATCACTAGGTAGTGTAAATACTGAATAGAATCAGTGAGTTCACCGATCACTTCGGAAGACCATCAGAAATTTGTTAAGAAGTTGCGTGAATGGTTATGGTGTCATGTCCCGCCTTAAAGACGAAGATATTATTGTCCTCTGCTTACTTGGACAGGCCTATTTAAAACCTTCTCAAATACCTTGCTGATACTCGGAAGAAGACTTATCGACCGGAGATTCAACGGACTGGAGTGGTCATTTCCCTTTTTCGGGAAAGAATGGACCACGGATATACCAAGACTGTCTTCCAACGCACTGGGTAACATGCATTTTTCACAGCCTACTTAAATAGTGTGGTGTATGTGTCAACTTCTTCCTGGAGCAGATGACGCAGTACATCGTTGCATATACCATTCATTCCTGCTGAATTCTTTTTCTTTTATGAAGCGCAGATGAGCTGAGCTCAACCTTCAAAATTAACATGGATTAGCCCCGTTTCGCTCGGTAATGATGGCGTTTGTCAAGTGTTATTCATTGAACCCGTTGAAACCGAGGTTTTGGTGTAGGAGAACCTTGGTTTCACCGGGTTCAATGAAGAACACTTGACAAACGCCATCAATACCTAGCGAAACGGGGCCAATCCATGTTAACCTTGAAGGTTGAGCTCTAACTTATCTTCGCAATGTCATTTCGAAAGAAGAAGTGCTAAGGCAGGGCTCTATTTTCCAGGTTCATTCACCTTGTACACTTGCTGGGAAGTGCCCACACAGAATCCACTTTCTCACTAAGATCTTCAATTATAATTCATTCAAGGCAGCGTCCCCTGTTTCATGTCGTTCTCTGAAGCTAAGACATAGAAGGTCATTTTGATCATTTATTCTAAATATTTTATTAGTTTGCGCGAAAATATTCAAGTTGCTAGAGTCAAGGGCTCATTATAATTAAATAAAATACCATAAGCAATAATGATTCGGACAAGCCGGTCAATACAAAAAATACTAAAATCTTATACAACAAATATTTAAATATAATACAAAAAAAAACATTAAAATCTAATACGACGAGATGACGAGAAGACGGATAGAAAAGATGGAAGTAGCAGATAGAGAAGAGTCTGATCATCATCCTCTGGTGGTCTCGATAAAAAAAGGAAGAAGGAGAAAGAAAGTAAAAGCAAAGGGGGACAAAAGTACAAAAATGGGATGGTGGTCAGAGGAGATGAAACGGGAATTCGAGAGGAGAATGCGTAGAGTGAGACCGGAGGAGGACGGAGAAGAATAGAACAGATAGGGGAGAGGATAAAGATCGAAGTGAGGAGGTAGGTGGAAGAAAAGTGAAACGGAATATGAGAGGATGGTGGGACGAAGAATGTAGGGAGAAAAAAGAAGAAGTAAGAAAGGCGTTGAGGTGTTGAAGGAAAGGAAGCGGGACGAAAGAAAAATACGGGGAGAAAAAAAGAGAATATCATTCGATGATTGAGAGAAAGAAAAGGGAGAAGCAGGAGGAAATGATATAATTGTAGTAGCCCGTAGCGTAATGATTAGTGCGTTCAACTGTCACGCTGGAGGTCTGGATTCGCTTCCCAGCCTCGTCCACCCAAAAACTAAGAAAATAAGTTGTTTTTTTTTCAGGGCTACTGCCTCTTGATAGGAATTTACAAATCCTCCAAGAGTATCACTTGTCACGAATAAAAGCTTCTCGTCTAGCCGAGCGGATTCGGCATAAAATTGTAGGTCCTTTCCATTCCTGTCGATAGGCGCACACAGGAATGGTTGCGAGTTGTTAATCACTAGGCCCAGTGTTGCCAGAAACACCGATTTATCGTGATTCTCCCGATTTTTAGACCTATTTCTGATACACCGATTTTTATCTTAATATGATACTTTTCTTCGATTTTCAATGTTTCATAGCATCTTTATGTATTTTCAACTCAGCAATTTACTTTATTTATAATTTTACTAAAAATTTGAACACTTTTTAATCTGGCTTTGTCTTACTTAAAATATCAGATCATCCCAGATAGCCATTCCAATTTTTAAAAACTTAAATTTTTGAACTTTTTTATATGCCAATCGTTTGTGATTCGTTTGTGACTGTTTGTGACAGCAATAAAAAGTGTTGTGACTCGCTAACGTATGCGCAAACGTATGCTTGCATGCAAACGTATGCGTGCACGCAAACGTGTGCATGCACGCAAACCTGTGCGTGCACGCAAACGTAAGCTTGCACAGATACACAGATACGATTGCGTGCACGCATACGTTTGCGTCCACGCAAACGTGTGCGTGCACGCACACGTAAGCGTACACGCACACGTTTGCGTGCACGCAAACGTGTGCGTGCACCTAAACGTATGCGTGCACGCATACGTATGCGTGCACGCAAACGTATGCGTGCACACAAACGTATGCGTGTACGCAAACGTATGCGTGCACGCAAACGTATGCGTGTACGCAAACGTATGCGTGCACGCAAACGTGTGCATATGCGCAAACGTGTGCGTGCACGCAAACGTATGCGTAGACGCAAACGTATGCGTGCACGCAAACGTCTGCGTGTACGCAAACGTATGCGTGCACGCAAACGTGTGCGTGTACGCAAACGTATGCGTGCACGCAAACGTATGCGTGCACGCAAACGTGTGCGTGCACGCAAACGTATGCGTGCACACAAACGTATGCGTGTACGCAAACGTATGCGTGCACGCAAATGTATGCGCGTACGCAAACGTATGCGTGCACGCAAACGTATGCGTGCACGCAAACTTGTGCGTATGCGTGCACGCAAACGTATGCGTGCACACAAACGTATGCGTGTAAGCAAACGTATGCGTGCACGCAAACATATGCGTGCACGCAAACGTATGCGTGCACGCAAACGTATGCGTGCAAGCACACGTATGCGTGTACGCAAACGTATGCGTCCACGCAAACGTGTGCGTGTACGCAAACGTATGCGTGCACGCAAACGTATGCGTGCACGGAAACGTATGCGTGCACGCAAACGTATGCGTGCACGTAAACGTATGCGTGGACGCGAACGTATGCGTGCACGCAAACGGGTGCGTGCACGCAAACGTGTGCGTGCACTCAAACGTATGCGTGTACGCAAACGTATGCGTGCACGCAAACGTATGCGTGCACGCAAACGTATGCGTGCACGCAAACGTATGCGTGCACGCAAACGTATGCGTGCACGTAAACGTATGCGTGCACGCGAACGTATGCGTGCACGCAAACGTATGCGTGCACGCAAACCTATGCGTGCACGCAAACGGGTGCGTGCACGCAAACGTGTGCGTGCACTCAAACGTGTGCGTGCACGCAAACGTGTGCGTGCACGCAAACGTATGCGTGCACCCAACCGTATGCATGCACGCATACTTATGCGTGCACGCAAACGTGTGCGTGCACAATTTTTGGACAGGAAAGGGAGTAAGGCAGGGATGTCCGATGAGCCCCATTCTGTTCAACTTATTTACGGCGGATATAGAAGATGAACTGGGAAAAGGGAGCTTGGGAGGGGTAAAAGTGAAGGGAAGAAGGGTTTGCTCACTGGCTTACGCAGATGATGTGGTGGTGGCGAAAAATGAAGAAGAGATGCAAAGTATGATAAGAAGACTGGAGTAGTACTTCGAGAGGAAAAGACTGGAAGTGAACGTAGAAAAGACGAAAGTGATGAGGTTCAGAAAAGAAGGAGGGAGGAACACAACAGTAGACTGGAGATGGAGAGGAAAGAAGATAGAAGAAGTAAAAGAATTTAAATACTTAGGGTATGTTTTCAAAAAGAATGGTGGCCAGGAGACACATACAAACGATAGGATAAAGAAGGCAGCAGCGGTCATGAAGGAAGCATGGGGAATTAGAAGAAGGAAATCTGAGAAGATATGGGAGAGGAAATTGTGGCTTTTCGACACCCTGGTGTGGACGGTGATGGGATATGGTGCGGAAGTATGGGGATGGGAGGAGCGACACGAAATGAAAAAGATGCAAGAAAGGTACCTTAAATGGACGCTGGGGGAAGAATGGCAAACTCCAGGATACATGGTGAAAGAGGAAACGAAAAGAGATAAAATTATGATAAGGGCAGGGGAAAGGGCATGGAATTATGAAGAGAAATTAGCAGGTGAAAAAGGAAGTGAAATAGCAAGAGAATGTTTGAAGGAGATGAAAGAAAGACTGAGAGATGGACATGGGAGAAGATCACGATGGTAAGAAGAGAGAGAAAAAATGAAGGGAAGGGAGGGAAAAGAACAGAGTATGAATGGATATGAGGTACTGGAAATAGAAATCAGAAAAGAGCAGGAGAAGCAAAGACGGGAACTAATATAACAGGTATAACAAGTTGTATAAAGGAGTGATGATGGAGGGGATACCCCAATATTTGAAAGAGGGATGGAAAACAGAAAGGACAAGGAGAATAGCAAGAGTCAGACAAGGAAATGAGGTGAGAGAAAGGTGGTACTGGAGGAGAGGAGAAGAGAGAGTGTGCAGAGTATGTGAGGGTGAACAAGAGGCGTGGGAACATTTATTAGAAAGATGCAGGTCAGGCGGTGATGAAGAGAAATCAAAATGAGTAAGGAGAGTAAGGAGAAGGACAACTTGTAACCCTTAGAGGAATCAATACAATTTAATACAATACAATACATTAAAATCTAATACAAAATATTCAATATTAAGATCTAATACATACGAATATTAAAATCTAATACAAATAAATATTACAATCTTAACAAAATCTAATTTATAAAAATGTTAAAATGCAATATTAAAAAAATAAAAGAAAATAACAAATTACCTTACATGTTCCTTACATCATTAAAAATTAAAATATTTGTGAACTCTATACTCTGTCCGTACAGTACAGGCCTTATGAGAAAGCTTTTCGAACTACCTACACTTTTCGAACTACCTACAAATTGTGTTTGTAATCTGTTTAAAACCCGCGTACATCCCACCATAACCTTACTACTAAACAACCAAGTGCACTGTGCACACTGCTGCTCCTGTTGCTTTTGTTCCTTCTTCAGCAATCATATAACCCTCGTTGTTCTTGTGTTCATTAAATCACTGAGGCTTTTTCTTTGGTTTTTGGTAAGGTGCCAGTTATAGCTATCATTGAAAACCATCATTTAAAAAGTTAATTGTTGATTTTGAGATGCTTCGAAAGTTTAATCATTGAATATTTTAATGCAGAAAGGTAGCTGACGACTTCAAAATTATTTCTCCTCCAAAATAAATTCATTTTGAGCCATATCTTCTCCATAACGTAACTTTTAATTATTTCAATGATCATTGGTAAGGAAGTTCATCATTGAAAAATTAAAAGTCATTTTATGAGAAAAGTTGTGTCGTTGAATTTCGTTTTACCTAGAAATAATTATTAAGTCAATAAGCTTGACTTTGGCATCACAATAATCATTTGTTTTAACTTCTAAATCTTTCAAAATTGACAATTAATATTTTCAATGATGGTTTTCAATGATAGCTATAACTGGACCCCAAGGAACTTTTCGGATGTATGCTATTTTAAAGCTTCTGAAAACAAATAATTCAACTTAAATTTGTGGTAATTTAGTATGCCTACTACGGAACCCCTGTAAGAGCTTTAAAACAGTACAAACTTATTGACATTCATCGCAGCCAGAGTGAGCGGCAAACATCATATCTCCTGTACTGACTTTTTTTGTTGGACAGAGTATAGATAGTTTACAAAAGCTTCAAAAATACTAAAGATATTTAATTAATCAAGTCTTCCAGTAAACACACATAACTTAACTATACAATAGTATTAACTTGAAAAAAGACAGAAGCAGAAAGAAAGGAAAAGCAGACAATTATTATTCTTTTTGCATTTATGATCCTATATACATACAAATAGTTAGTTACTTTGTCGAATAAACGTAAAACCGACATCGACAGTTTGTTAAAACTTTGTTTTTACGGTCGGCGACCTCAAACAATACAATAATAACTAGATTCCTCTTTTTTCTAGAATAAAAAACCGTCTACAGATTATAATACTCTTTCGTTTTCAAGGGCCACCGCTTACAAATGTCTGCTCTTTCTGAATTAAATAAAAAATGTTTCAACCTTTTGGTCTTTTTGTTTCTCTCAAAAATACAAAAGAATTTACTCGGTATAGGTACCTAGGTACCATTGCATTGGAATTCTGAATAAAAGTTGGAAAACACAATAGCAGAACCAGAACCGGGAACCCAAGCATCGCATCAGTGCAATGATAGCATCATCAGACAGGGTTTTCCTTCCTTTCTTCTTCTTTTTCGATCCTTCAATCTTTTGCCTCTTGTTGTATTTTTCCGAATAAGGTTTTTCTTATTTTACGAAGTGCAAGAGTAAAGGTTTTGAATAGAATTTTCTGTTTCTGTTGAAGAATAAACTTCGAGTTCTGTTTTAAGTGGAAGTTTACATAACATTTCGGTATTCATTACTCAATAAGTCCTGATGATGCACCTATACTACAGTCCTGCATTTATATATTCAATCAGGACGGTATGACGGTATAGATGATATGGAGGTAAACTTAAGAGACATAATAGCATCATGGACGTGATATCATTGCAGTCCTATATACGTATATAACCCAAAGAGCTATTTTGCATTCACTAAAGGAACTAATTACTTCACCGGCATTTAACAGATCCTTCCTGGGAGCATGTGTCTATTGATCTATCTATGAACAGTTAGCTGTGGAGCATCTATGGGTCTGCATCAGAACATTCAATTGTGGTATAGTTCTACTACACACATACACCGACCTCTCGCCAGCCCATTTAGCTCTCTATACCATTGCACTACCTACTCGTATACCATGTGCAATTCGTTTAGGGTTGCCATGGCTGTCTAAGCTAACCAAGGACAAAAAGTTTTAAAATCGCGGACTTTGGAGGACATCATCTACCTTAAAAAAGAGGACAAAAAGAGGACAAAAGGAAAACAAAAACTAGGTCCACGAACATAAATTAAAATACAAAGTATTAATAACTTACATTTAAAAAGAAAATTTTAAAAAGTACTTTTTATATTTATGTTCAGATTGAATTTTTTTTAGTTTATTAATGAGACAATTTTCATACAAACTAAAGGTAAGATTATTTTTAAAGTGAAATTTGAATTATTTAATTCCGGTTATTTTAAAGAATTGCTTAACCTCTAAAATTCAAATTTAATTTTTCAAAATTTTAGTTTCTAATGTGTAAATACAAAATTCGTGAGGTTCTGGTTGGCTGGAACATTTTTTTTTAAGTTGAACACACAATTCGTTTTTTTCGGAATAAACACTTTGCATTTTGGTAATGAGAATCCATTTGGACATCCACTATTTGAATAGAAAAATCTGCTTCTACAGTTCTTTTTCTTTTGAGTATGTCTACCTACTTTAAAAGAATTTGTTTTCTTGAAGTTTAAATGTTTTTATTTTTCTCTCATTTAGAGATAGACATCCGGGGAGCGACTACACTGGTGACTATGGCAGTGGCCTATGTCCTGTGGCATGAGATTCCTTAACCCAAATCCGATTCGAAAAAATTTTTTTGTTTAACTCAGTGGTCAAATTGAGAGAATTAAACGATTGCTGATGACAACCCAGTGTGAAACGAAATTATTGCCTCGGTAGCTTAGATATGTTTTTGTGTTGACTTTTTTAAAATGAAAGCTTCCAAAACTCTTGATGTATTCGATCCCGATGTTCTGTTATTTAAGTGCATTTGAAATGTTATGGGGTCCTTGATCGCGTATTTTCCTTTGCTTACAATAGAAATCTTGGAGTTAAAAACTGTGCAATCTGCTTCGGAATCATTTCTTCCGATAACGATATTGTAAAAAATATTAGAGTAAATAAATTGAACCACCAAATTAAATAAAATTTGATATTCTGCAACTTAACGGCTTAACTGCGAAAACATGTTTATTTCACACTTTTGTAATTTTTGCAAAAAGGAGTTCTATGTAAAGGGGGAAAAACAAAACAAATAACAGAAGCCGAACAAATGGGAGCATTCAACTAAATTTAGAGGGTTGACACACAGGAGTCAAAATAATATCTGCTTCAATTTATGATTTCTATCAGATTTGTATTGGCTATGTTTTGTTTTTTAAATTCAGAGTTCGATGACTTCTTTAATTTTCGTAATTACTTGTTAGGGGAAAAAAGAGGACAATTTCTTTAAACGTTGGAGGACGTTCCGCGCCGGGGTTAAAAAGAGGGCATGTCCTCCAAAAAGAGAACGCATAGCAACCCTAAATTGGTTGCTTTTACAATTTTTAATTAAAGTTGCCATTTTATTTACCCGGAGAATATAATTTTCTTTAGATGAGTTTTTGCGCTCTAGTAAAGCCGGAATCCATCATCAACAACTACTGCGTAATGAAGGTGGAAACACAATGCAAAAAAATATATAAACGAAAATGAAATTAGAGAAATATTTCATTGTTTCGAATTTTGTTCCTTCCAGCTCTTCAATAAGCTTTATTCATCGTATTCTCATTAATAGAAGAAAATAAGACAGAGTTGGTTTAAGATTAACAAATGAAAAAATGAAAACATAAAAATGTAATCTCGACTTTGGTTACGAGAGTAATTATTATAATAATACGCATGTTATGTGGACAAAACATGTGTTGTGGCCATGCTTATGCAATTTCTGGGCAAGGTTTTACGCAAATTAAAATTTAAATAGTCGCAGTGGCTATTTTAAGTGACAGTTGGGAGCGCGCCTTGGAGTTGGAGGATTCAATTACCAGGAAAACATGCATTTTCAATCAAAATGAATAAAATACGTAAATAATGAAGTTCTTAATAAAATATTACTGAAAAGTACCTGTTATTGTTTTCATACTTAATTATGATATGATCAAGGAAAAAATAATATTTTAATCAGAAATGAAACAATAATTATTTATTATTATTATTCACCGTTTTGCTTAAGCTTTCGTTTGCTTTAGTTTTATTTTGAATGAATTCGGAAGAACTGACAAATAAATAAGAAAACATACATATGTACATTTTGTAAATAAATAAAAACTGATTTCTGGGTTAAGATTTTGAAAAATAAGTTTACGTTGCAGATTATACAGGGTGTCCCACAATCATCACACAATGGCCCATATTGACTTTTTTATGGTGGCTAAAATCATAACTTTTAAACCAATGAAGATATCGCTACAATTTTTTTTTATCTTGAAGGAAATTTCAAAGGCTATGCAAATGAAAAGTTTTAGAATTTGCTGTTGAAATAAGAAATTTTAGTTAAGGTAATTAACATAATTTTTTTTCAAAGGTGTTTTCTCGTGATAACACTTGCAGTTAGGCTGCATAGCTTTTGCTCCGTCATATTGGCATTGAAGGTTTTTGAATGAACAACAACCACTTGTAATTGTTTTTTACCTAACAAAGGTCAAAAGTCAGCTTTTGAAGTAATCTGAATACAATTTAAGTGTAACAGTAGGAAAAAAAAAAGTGGGGAAAAAATTATAATTTTTTTTTTTTTTTGTTTTTTAAATGATTTTTTTTTTTATTTTTTGGTATACAAGAGTACGTTAGTAAAATATTTCAGAGATAGATTAAAAGTCAAAAAGTAAAAAAAAAATAGTAAATATACTAAAAATGTACATACAAAATTTTAGATTTTTTGGAAACTATCATCTTAGTCCGAGGTAATGTGTAATTAACTCATCATTCCCGGCGAGTATTCTGCTTTTAGCTTTTTTGGGTTTCTTACAGGCCTCAGGGAAGAAATAAGTAGATCCCATGAGGCTAAACAAATAAAATTAAAAGACAATGATGTTTTAGTTTCGTATGATGCAGTGTCACTTTTTACAAACATTTCCATACAACTAGCCATCACCATTATAAAAAAGAAATGGGAAATGATTAGTGAAAACACTAGAATTAATCTAAACAAAGTTCTTGAAATCCTTGATTTCTGCCTCAAGGAAAATAACTATCTGCAATTTAAAGATGACATTTTCAAACAAATTTTTGGCATGCCTATGGGCAACCCTTTGTCACCCACGATTGCAGATTTAGTACTTGATCACGTACTAGATGAATGTTTTAGTGAAATGGAAGAAAGGCCTACGTTTGTTGCTAAGTATGTAGATGACATTTTTGCCGTGATGGACAAAAGAAACCTTGAAAAAGGGCAGCTCATCCTTAACGGATTCCACCCGAAAATCCAGTTCACTGTGGAAATAGAACATAACAGTGCAATAGCATTTTTGGACGTAAAAATCCATCGTGAAAACAACCGTCTTTTGTTTGACTGGTACTGAAAACATACTGCATCGGGAAGATTAGTCAACTTTCGGTCTAACCAAGCGAGGCACATAGTTATGAACACTGCATCCAATCTCGTCAGTAAAGTTTTCGCACTCAGCGACGAACAATTTCACTCTGCCAATGAGAAAAAAATCCTGAGTGACAATGGTTTTCCAAATTCTATAATTCGTGGTCTACTTCAGAAACACAATTGCAAAATTCTAAGCGAATAATGGTTATACAAAAGTATAGTTTACATCCCAAGACTGACTGAGAATTTTAATGAAGTGATAAACCAAAAACTAACAGATGTTCGCCTGGCCTTCAAATCAAATAAAACTCTGAGTCATCTTTTCACAAAACTCAAAACGAAAGAGGATAAGGATAAAGTTACTGATGTCATTTACAAAATAAATTGTAAAGGTAAACCTAATGAACCATGCAACCAGTGTTACATCGGAACTACAAAACAATTTCTTAAACAGCGAATTTCTAATCATAAATCGGATATCAAATCAAACAATCCTGGAAAGACAGCTCTGGCGAGCCACAGTATCGAAAACGGCCACTCTCCAGATTTTGAAGGTGTTAAAGTCCTACAGCCAGAGAAACATGTTTCGAAACGATACACCCTAGAAACATTACACATCATCAACAACAACAACAACATGAACAGAAAACAAGACACCCAAAACATCTCTGCCATCTATTGTTCTCTTGTCTCATCATAACACAATATTCTTTCAGTTTCTTTACTCCTTGTTTAAATTCCATAGACTAAACTTCGTTTGAAGTGGTTTTTTCTTTACTTTTGTAAATAATATTACAATTACTAGATACAATAATTTTAAATGTCAGTTTAAATTTAAACACAGTTTTATTAAAGTGAGTGTATTTTGTATTGTTTCAATTATTGTTATATAATGTTAGCAATATATTTTTTCTTGTTGTCCAAATAAAGTTCCACTGAAGAAGGCAGCAATCCCTGCCGAAACGTCGGGAAAGCTAATGTAACTTAATTAATTCATTGCAAAAACTACAGTGACCAAAAAAAAAAGCCGACGAATTACAATTATCATTCTCTCAGTAATTCATGGGTGAATTGGCTTAGAATCAACACCAAGATCAGTTCAATAATAAAATGCCTTAAACACATTTTCTTTTCCTAACTAAAAGATTTATTGAATTGCCTATTTGCAACAAAAAGATTTTCATATTTATTTAAATATATAGAAGATTTGACCACAGCACCTTCTATCGGTCATTTAATTGGCTTACACGATATAAAACAATTTGTTAAGGAACACAAATGTATTAAATTTTGTTAAAAATTCTGTAAAAAAAAAAAAAAAAAATGGTGCGTATACGCCCCAGTGTACTTCTGCTAAATCGTTCATTTTATATGAATAAAAACAGGGCATGTTTGTTAACAGTATCATTTTGTGTTTTTCTTCATCCCTCTAGTGTAGTTCTACTTATTGTTTAACCTTTTTGACACTTTTTTAGCCAAAACTAACATTAATATGATAATTACCGACCTGTACCACATTATCTCAATTTACTCTATTCAATGCACGAGCTATTGGCTTCAAAAATATTCGGTAAACAAAGTGGTGCGGACTGGATATGTAATGCTGTATCCGGTTGTTATCCTACTTTCAATTTTACCCATACCGAGAGCTAAGATGTTCGCTCTTTAAAAAGTGATTTTCAGCATGACATCCGTGTGTCTGTATGTCTATGGATCTGGCCTCCTGTGCGTCCTGAATATGCATCGCTAGAGTCAGAACGATGAGCCCAAGGTAATTAATGATTTGCTTTAAATTCGGTGTAAAGTATTTTTATGTTATTCCCTAGAAACAAAAATTCAAGTTTATGTTCTAGCTCATCTGCCATACAACAATAAGTTGTATCAATTTTTCTCGAAAATTACTCAAACGATTTTAATTAAAGTTCGTATGTGTCTTAAGAACAGTTTTTTTTAAATAGGATAACCAGTTTCTTGCCACAGAAAAAAATCGAATAACGAAAGTAAAGTTTTGAGTTTTTTGTTGGCATCATATTGACTTTTTTTTGGCATATTCTCGTACAGCTCGGTCTCCACTTGTCATTGAAAGACGCAAATTGCCACTCTTTGACAGGAAAGGGTGGCTTTAACCAACACAAACAGCAAGGAAGGTAGTAGTAGAGAGAGCAAGTATAATTCACCTTGTCTTGTCAAACTGTGTCTTTCAATGACAAGTGGTAACCTAGCATAAATCTCGTTATTGGCTTAGTTGATTTTGTCAAAACATTTTTTTACGGTACTTCTTAAATAGTCAACAAATATTGAAATATTATATCTAAGGTCTAAGAGACTAAGAAAAAAAAACTGGCTCGAGCCAAAAAATTTAAACGTTCAATGCAACAACAACTATATTTTCTCAAACAGTTAGCCCAGAGAGTTTTCTGTGTTCAACTCTAAGAACTATTATTTCTGTAGGGTATTTGACGAAGAAACAAGGCTAAGCTAAGCTTAGGCACGTAAATAAGCTTAGCCAAGCCTTACAAACGTTTGGGGCTTTACTTTTAAAATTTTCAAGTCCAAAGAAAATTTGACGTACAAAACGAGGCCAGAGTTAAACCAAAAAAAAAAAAAAAGAATTAAACGTAAAACGTATCATATCTAGAAAAATAAACCTAAATAAATTGGGAATGACTATAGCAAGTGGTGTTTAGCAGTTTTAATTTGAATTCTCTAAAATAAAGCTTTTACAAAAAATTTACTTAAGAAGCGGTGGATTATAACGGAAATATTTACATTTGAGTTATAGTCAGTCGACTGCCTGGGATGATTGATTACCGAATATAAAAGCTTGATTCCTTTTGAATACCTTCGCTTAACTTCGTAAAGGAACTAGTTATAGTCTTAAGTTTTATAAGAATCTGCAAATTTTCAGTTAAGATGAATTGAGCCTGGGCCGGGTTTAGGGGTGGGTCAGTGGGACAGCTGCCCCAGGCGCCGTGCCATGAAAGACGCTGCGCCATAAATGGTGCTGGCTATAAGATCTTATGTATAGGACTCAATAATGGCAAAACAGTAACTCGACCCTGGCTCATTTACTCGAAAGAACAAAACAGTATATATTGTTTTTGCTGTCTTCTATTTGCAAAACCTACACTTTCACTGTGTCCCACAGACGGGTCCTCTGATTGCAAACATATATCGCGAGATCTTGAGTCCCATGAAAAATCCGTGGAACATTTTACGGATTTCTAAAGTTGGAGAGAAGTTTACGATGGATTACGATCGGAAAATAGATGCTGCTTATGCTGCTTCTGCTACTGGACAAACTATTGTTTTTTTTATCTAATTCAGAAGATATAGGTTTTTTTTTTTCTAGTTCCACGAGTAGATGGGATTTTCTTAAAAAATATATCCCATTACTGACCCTTTATGCTGTCAGTGATACGCGTTGGGAAAGTAGGACTGACGCCATCAAACCCATACGCTACCAGCTTGGCGAAATCTACGATACACTCGTAGACATCTCGCTTTATGAAAAAGAGAGATAATCTATCGAAACATGAGGCTCGCTGCTTAGCCGAATCTATCGCTAGTTTTAGATTCATTTGTAGCATTATAATTTTGTTCGATATACTAAACGAAGCTAATGTCGCATCAGAGTTATTTCAAAGTCCTGCTTTGAATATAGTTAGTTGAATGATGTAAAATGCTATATGGTACTACAGATTTCCTGAAACTATATAGATAAGACGAACAGTTTTCACGAATACTGCATGAATCAAAAAATTTAGGATCTGAGGTAGAGAAAGATCCGATATTTCCCCCTTACAACACGGTCCAAGTTCGAAGCAAGAAGCGTAATTTCGATAACGAGGCTCGAAATGAACGTTTAACAGATGCAAAAGACCAATTTAGAACGGATTTTTTTTTTTATCATGTTGTTGATACAGCAGTGGTTCCAAATGAAGAAAGATTTCAACAATTTCAAGTGCACAGCAATATCTTCAATTTTCTATATGATATTCATAATCTCAGATATTCAACGAAACAGGAAACAATGAAGAGCTGCACAGATTTGGACTTAATATTAAAAGGTGGAGAGAGCTTGGTTACTGATTCTGATGGCATTGATCTGTATGACGAAGTATTAAATCCGTCTGCAATCTTACCTGCTGATCAATCCCCCACTTCAAGCTTTGAATTTTGTTGCTAAAAATGATATGCTGTCACTTTTACCTTACTTGGGCATTACCTTGCAGATATGATGAACATTACCTGTTTCAGTGGCGTCAGGAGAGCGAAGTTTCTCGAAACTAAAGATTTAAAAAAAAAATTATCTGCGATCGACAATGAGCCATCAGGAATGCTTGGTAGGATTGGAAACAATGGGTAGGTTCAGAGAACTTAGGGGACTTGCAAGTAAGGCAAATTTCTAGACTGTGATTGGTCAGCTGTCAAAAAATTGTTTCAAATGAAGGGAACTTTTGACAGCTGGCCAATCACATTCTAGAAATTTGCCTTACTTGCAAGTCCCCTAAGTTCTCTGAACCTACCCAATATCCATAGAGAGTGAATTATGTGATCAAATTGACAATAAAAAAATAATTTCAGACTTTGGTTAGGTTAAAGCAAGGTAAATAAGTTCTTTATAAAATATTTGTATCAACTGACATGTGTTGGTCTTGGTAGGTATTTGTTTTCAGTATACAAATAATAATTGACAATCAGTTTAATTTTTTAATTTGGGTAGATTTTTATAAGTGGTTTGGAGTCAAAAAATATGGCGGAGGTGACGAGTCACTGGGCCCACAATTTATTCTTTGATTTTTTTGTTTAGTTTAAAATAATGTTTGGAGACTAAGAAGGACCAAGCTGATGTTCTTACCGCTATGAAAAAGTATCAAAACTTTAAAATATGATTTTAAACTAAGAAGACAAATCATTTGTCGATCTTTCATAGACTGGTCCTTATTTACCGGTGTTTTTCTTTGCGATTCCAACACTACTCGGGTTAGTACTACCTAATAGTGTAATTTTGAAATTTCCGCCGAAAAAAAATGTGTACTCAAATATTTGTATAGGAAAAGGCGGGTTTTCTGAGCTTCCCCTAGGTGCTCTTAGGACTACGAACGGCGCTGAATTGAGTCCACAGCATTCTTGTTTTTACTCGCCATTCGTGATACAACTTCAATAAAATTATTTATTTCTCATAACAAAATAACGAAATGAAATATTGATAGCTGCTATTATCGTTTTGATAAAACTATGCAATCAAAATCGCCAGAAAGCATGCATAAATGTATTTCTGTTGCAGTGATGCATGCAGCCATGTTACACATCGGTTTTACCTATAATTTGATATCAGTTGTGTGATGCCTTATTCATTTCGATCCAAAAACTACTCGTAAATTAATAACAACAACACTAAATGATTTTAAATTGTTGACTTCTTAATTCTTCTCAGCGATGTTGCACGTTCTGTTATTAAAATCAAAAAACTCCCATTTTGACGCTTTCACAGATAAAAAATAAATTTATCATTGGCCATGATGATGATGGTGACTGTGACTGCATTTGCATTCCCCATATAATTAAATGAAAATACTTACAGGCATTACAATCATATTTGCATGCAGTTAATTTTTTATTTTCACTTGTTATATACCTCTACATTTTTTGGCTTTTAATCAACCCAACAATTAAATCAAAGCACAATGAGTAAAAAAAAAAAAAAAACTTTACTTTACTTTATTTCCACCTGCACAATAATTTTTAAGCTCACTAATTAGACTTAATGAATTTTCGAAAATGGTGGCTGTATAAATGTATAGGTAGGTAGGTACTATATTATGGCACATTATATTATTTTGCTGGCTATACCTACGTTTGGATCACGCAATCAACGTCACATCGCCCTTATTTGTTTTAATTAACCCCACAATGGCGGTAAAAATGGGTAAACATTTTAAAATGTAATGGCAATAAAATGTTTTAATTGGTCCTGCCTCCAGTGGTAAGTTAATATGACTGTGGCAATTAGTTATTTTGACATGATAATATGCATCATACATCAAAAAATATTGAAAATATCTCTTTTTTTTTGTTTCCAGTGCACCTCCATTTCGAGCTTTCAGTTATAAAGTTTGTGGTTTGCACGCGGGGCCATTGAAACAAATTTTAAATATTTTAACATCACTCAAAATTAGTTTCTGGCAATGTTTCTGTTATGGTTATTTTTTTTTTTAATAATTAGGTATGGAATAACCACAGTTATTCGGTTTTAATTATTAGAATAGGGGTAGGCATTTACACTGAGTAAATGTTAAAATATAGGAAAAATTCAGCTTGTCTTATTTATTCGATGGAGACCAAAAAATTCAATTTTCTTGCAAAAATAAAATTATGGAAAATAGTTTTTGTAAAATTTCAAGCCAGACGTACTTCACTTAATTTAAAGATTTTATTTTTGTCTGGTAGTACTTGTTCATGATTTCTTAATTGGGGAAGAAATTTTGTGTTTGAGCTCGTTAGGGCACAATAGCGTGTAGGTAATATCCATATTTTTATTTGTGATGTATTTTTTTTTTAATTCATTTTTATTTTTCTTGGTCATAATAAATAATTATTAAAGCTCGATAAAAATTCATAAAAACTAGCATATTTATAGTTACGAACAATCTAATGGCCCCATAGGTATGGGCAGTGGCGGATCCAGAGGGTGGCTATAGGGGCTAAAGCCCCCCCCCCTCCACAGCCGATTCCTAAAATAATTTGAAAGAAAGCAATACATTAAAACGTGTAGAGTTTTATATTCCGTCTAAAATATTGTTAAGATATTAAATTTGATGGACAAAATAACGTGGTTGGGGCTGAACTATTTGCATAAATATGTAATTTTTTTTCTAAGCCCTAAGATTGGGGCTAAGGCCTGAAGCAAATTGGACAAAAACCAAGTTGGGGGCTAAGAATAATAGGCATGTTTCATACAACGACAATTTTTCCCTAAAAACAAAACCCAGACAATTGGGACGGAGAAACCAGCTTCGGAATAATAAGTTCTGAGAAAAACTAACCTTATTCCAGAGAATTTTGGGGGCTTAAGTCTAGGGACTTTCAAAGTCCGAATTTGGGCAAAAACTGGAAGAGATAAGTAAAAAGAGATAAAAAAGTGGTCGGGGCTTAACATTAAAGTGTCAAATACAACAACTTTTTACACTAAAAACAAAGCTAATTTAACGTAAAAAAACGCAGTTGAGTCTAAAACAATTGGAGAACAACGGGGTTTCAAGTTTAATGTAAATGTTTAAGACAAGAGGCCTTGGCTGGATTTAGAGAATGTTGGGGCTTAGTTTTTAAAAATTCAAAGGTCCAAGGCAATTATGTACATACAAATCATCTTTGGACTAAGTTATAACATATCTAGTCAAGGAGCCAAATTCCAAAAGCATAAGTTTTCTCTGTGGGCACTCAGATAATCATGCAAAAGCAAATGAATATTTGCAATCCCTCTAGAAACTAGAGTGACGTGCAGATATGTCGACATATTTTTTGGGCATCAATATTAAGTGTGGGTACGCAGAGCGTATAATCGAAAATACATTCAGGCTTGCAGAATTGGGCCGCGGGTTATTTCTTAGAGCAGCTTTGTCTTTTGTCCTACAGTAAGTTTGAACAAAACAGTTTCTCGTTAATTTGGCTAATTCAGGAAAGATAAGATCTCAGAGGCCTGGATACTGTCAAATCACATATATGAGCACATATACTGGCAAAACCAGTACGACCAGTTAATTTTTCTGAACTAGCCAATTATAAACAGTTTTCAAATCTTGTCAAAAACGTGAAGTTCAAAACATACTCACAGCTAATTTAAAATTATACATACCTCCATGATGTTTGTACCTAATCAATTTTTAAATAATATAAATAAACGAATTTGTACGTGTGGTTCCAGCATGGCTAAAAATTATTAATTTTATTATGGTGCGCCTTTATATTTGCTTCTGTCTACGCTACAGCAATTATGAATAATTGTTATTGTACTTTGTATTGAACACATTTTAAAGCGCTACAGGAGTGGCACAAAAAACACGGATATCATTAAAGGAAAAGTGGGAATGTCAAAATTCGTTGTCTGTTATCTATCAAAATTCGTTGTCTGTTATCTACCAAAATTGTATCTCCATATATCTTTTTCAGAAAAAAAAAAAAAAAAACTTGAACCTTAAAGGTTAGACCGCACTCGACGGAACAGCACTGCAGCGGAAATTGTATGAAGTTCTGTTGCCGCTTAGTGCGCTATAGCTCCTAAAATTTCATAAAAAATAATGTTTTGCGTCGTCGTAAAGTGTAGTTCCGCTGAAGTTGAGTATATCTTGCCTTAAAGCTAAACTTATCTCTACTATTTGTTATAAATAATAAAATTGATCTTAAGGACAATCAAATTTTATTACTTAGGGTCCCAAACTGGATATCCAAACTCCAAGCCCCCCCCCACAGCCAAATCCTAGATCCGCTACTGGGTATGGGAGCTCTATGTTGAAATATAATAAATTCAATACTAATGATTTTCGGCCTTAAAACTATGGCGCAAAATTTTAAACAGCTTATTAATAAGGGTTTAGTGTAATACCCTTAAATCATGTGTCATATGCTTAGGTTGTAGTTAAACAAATATTTCAGCTTGATAAACTCCCACCTCCCCAAAAAATTGATCTTTTTGAAGACATCAGTCGGTCTGTGTGCTTGTGCGTCCTGTTGTATATCGATCTAGACCCTATACTCTTTGGCCGATTTTTTTTTCAAATTTGGTCTTTCGCTTTAGATCATCTAGAAGTTTAATCAAGTTTAATCAAAAAAGACTCAAACTATTTTGATTAAAATTTGTACATGCTATCTCTAGAACAGTTTTAAAAACACTGCATAGCTGTTTTTGTCAACAAAATTCCAACACGTTATGGAGATAAAGTGTTCGTGTTTTTGAGCAATTTTTTGTTGGCATATTTCTGAATATCATGTCAATAACTTGGTTGTTTTACAGCCCTATTCTGCCGTTGTGAGGCTCACAGGTCACAATTTTGTATGGGTTTGTTTTCTTATAAGGCGGTCACAATTTTGTTTTCTATGGAAGCCCTCATAATAAACCTGAAAAGAACAATGTGTGTTGTGATCTGCCAAGGAGCAGATCATAATTTTTAAGTTTTTATGAGGCGAATTCACCACGAGTTGTGAGGTTATTGTGACTTGTGAGGCATCAGTGAGATTTCCAGAATTAGGCTATAAGTCTTATTTTGAATTTCGATACCTCTAAAGCTTTGGCCAAGCACTGAACGACAAGCGTCGAGCGACAGAACGACAAGTTAACAAGCAAAACAATAACAATAATTGGTCAGTCGCTCAGAAACAACCTAGTTCTGCTTTCAATTCTGTTCTATTTATTCAGTTATTGAATTTTAATCCTGAGCGACGAGAGAATTAAATGAGAAAGTTACTTGGAAACGGCAATTTTTCGTCGCTTGTCGCTCGGCCTCAGAAGTATCAAAATGCAAAATAAGACTAGAACCATTTTTCATATTTTTAAAAATTTTCAAAATTATAACTGTATTTTATTTTCAATATTGGTTAACGATAAAAAAATATTATCGAACCATTAATATACACCTTACTTTTTTTTATAAATTCATATAAGTTCAAGAATCATTTGCTTTTTTTTTTTTGTTTTACTCAAACTACCACAAAACTTTTATCGATTGCTTGGAATCTATAAATGACAAGATTGAACCTTCTGATGAATTTTTTGTTATTGTCGACTTTAATTTGCCAAATCTTGAATCTTGAATGGACTAAATCATCGGAACATGAATGTTATAATGCGGTTAATGCGTCGAGCAACAATGAAGTTCTTTTTATCGATGGAATGACTTCATTTGGACTTAATCAATTAAGCAATGTCAAAAACCAATTTGGTAAAATTCTAGACCTTGTTTACTTTTCTGACCTCAATAATTCTGATGGAACTGCGTTACTTTCTGATACAAAACTCGTTGAGAAAGATCGACATCATCCTCCATTATCTATTTCATTAAACCTAAATATAATTAATGTAATTTTTAATTGTAAGAATATGCATGAATTCAACTTTAAAAAATGTAATTTTTCTGAACTCTCTCGTTTATTGGATGATATTAACTGGAATAGTTTATTTTTTAACGTCAGTTTTGATGAAATGGTCTTTAGTTCTTATAAAATTTTATTTGATTGTTTCTAAGAAACCATTGCGTTACGGAAAATAAGGCCTTTGAATAACACTCCACCGTGGTTTGATCTACATATCAAAACGCTTGGGTGAAGTTGAATCGATCCTGGACGTCGAGGCACAAAATTATTATGCTATACTAAGAGCTAAATTTATTAACTACTCTAATTTTCTTTATAAATCTAACCCTCGAAATTTCTGGAAATATATCAACTGTTAAAGAAAATCTGATGGCTACCCAACTAATATGTGTTATCAAAATTCAGAAAGGCACTACCCAGAGGAAATAGCAAATATGTTTGCCGAATATTTTCAGAGTGATTTTGAAGTATCTACTTGCGATGCAAATAATACTCCTGCTGTAGACGAGTTTTTACATCTTAATTCGATTGACTTTACTATTACTGAGGCATCTATATTTGAGTATATTAAAAAATTAGACGATTGTTTAAGTCCTGGTCCTGATGGTTTCCCCGCTTTTATGTTAAAAAAATGTGCAATACATATGTCGTATCCGTTATTTTAACTTTTCAATCAGTCTATAAATAGCTCTAAATTTCTGACTCTTAGGAAAAATGCATTCTTAATTCCTACTCATAAGAAAGGTAAAAAAATTTTGGTTTTAAATTATAGACCAATTGCTAAACTATCTGCTATACCCAAAATGTTTGAATCTATTATTTGTGATATTTTGTCTTTTCACTGTTCCTCCGTTTTATGTGACAACCAACATGGCTTTGTTAAAAAGAAATTTATTATAACAAATTTTTTACAGTTTACTACATTTTGTATTGACGCGTTTGAAAAAAAGCATTTGACAAACTTAGCCACCATATACTTTTAAGAAAACTGTAAAATATGGGTCTCAACGACAGATTTGTACTATGGATATCTTCATATCTCAAAGATAGGTTATATAGTGTTGTTTTCATGAGTGAACGTTCTAAATGTTTTACTGTTAACTCCGGTGTACCTCAGGGTAGCCATCTTGGCCCATTACTATTTGTACTATTTATTAACGATCTTCCGTCTATCCTAGTTAATTCTATGTCTCTTATATATGCCGATGATGTAAAAAAAATTCGTACAATCAACTCTGTAGAAGACTGTGATCTTTTACAAAAAGACCTTCAAAGTTTCTGGAAATGGTGCAATATTAATGGTTTAGTTTTAAATATTGACAAGTGTAAAACAATGTGTTTTACACGCAAGAAAAATGTGACTGTCTATAATTATGTGATTAATTTGTCACCACTTAGTAACCTGTCCAGTTTTACTGACCTTGGGATAGTGTTGGACTCAAAATTAACTTTTATTGACCATTTTGAGTACATTATTAAAAAATCTAATAGGACTCTTGGTTTTATTAAAAGATTTGCTAGAGAATTTCGTGATCCTTATGTTCTAAAAACTCTCTATGTCTCATTTGTAAGATCCATCTTAGTGCGGTTCATATAAATAGAGTGGAGTCCGTTCAAAGAAGATTTATGAGATTTTGCTTAAGATTTCTTCCATGGTCGAATTGAATTACCTTGCTACCTTACACTCAACGTATTCAACTAATAAGTCTTCCATCTCTAACGAGTCACAGAGCGTATCTACAATTTTGTTTTATTGTCGGGATAATCAATGGATCGATTTCAGCTCCATTGATCCTCTGTCGATAAAATTTCATTGCTAGTCAGCATAATTTGAGAAGGCAGTTGCCAATTTCTAGCATTTACAGTAGATGAAACTACGGTGCTTATAGTCCTTTAAATCTTTTAATTAATATTTACAATAAAAATTCAAATATAATTAATTCCAGCAATGACAATGTAAAATCACTTAACTTAAGAAAAATATTTTTTAGTCATTATAATCCATAATGTACCTTAGATATAAGTTTTCTTTTTTTTTGTTATAATTAAAAAAAAAAAAAAAATAATGTATCGTTCGTACTTAACGAAATAAATAAACAAACTAATTTTTACTTGCGAAATACGTAGTATATAGCCCAGGCAATAATTACAAAAAAGGGCTAAATTCGCAAGGCGCGATGTAGTTCTGCATTTTTGATATGTTGTTGGGGCATGTTAGAGTAGTCTGTAGTTAAGTTTGCAACTTCGAAAAACCTGTGCTCGCTTCAGGAAAAATGCAACAGTGGAATCAACACATTTTTTCCGACATTTTCCCTTATAACCTTGGAAATATGCAACTTGTTATAAAATTTTCTACAAGACCACATTAGTTTAAAATTCATGTATGTTATATTTGAGTTGCTATCTAACCATGAGTAAAAACTAAAATTTTGAAAAACTAGTAATTTTGAAGCGCTCAAAAAATAGGTCAAATTTGTCCCATTGTGCTCAAAATCTGCAATCAAATAGCCTAGAGTATTATAAGACAAAATTTGAAAATTCAATCTAAATCGGTCAAATAGTTTTGGCAAGAAACATGATGGTAAACTAAGTGCAACAAACAATGTTTTCATCATTGCTGTGGTCAAAGTAGGACGCTTAAGTTGGCACTTATTTTTGTACACGAACTTGGAACCCTTAACTATGATTAAATATAGTTACAACATTTATATCTTTTTTTTTAACAACCTTGGTGGTGAATTAAAAAGTTTCGAAAATGTTCACGAAATTACATATTAACATGCCAAGTGAACAATTTTCGGAACTTTTAAAATCGCTACTAAAGCTGCTTAGAAAAAGATACTAATTACTTATTTAAAAAAAATATAACTGAACAAAATTTAAAAAAAAAGTAACGTACATGGCCCCTGGAAAATTATTTGCACAACAATTTGGTTTTTGAAAATTCCAATTTCATTGATAATTTTCGAGCTCTGCAACTCTTAAAAAAAAAAAAAAACAGGATGCAGCGATCTTCAACTTTATCATTAATTATCAGAATTTTTATTTTATCCAAAATTATCTCAGAAATTTGTTTAGCTTCAATATTATTTTCAAAGCCAAATTTATTTTTACTCTTGATGTAAAAATAGTTATTTTTATTTGTGACTAAAAGAATGTCGTGTCAGTAATTGAATATCTGCGGACTCAGGTCTAACGATTACATCCTGTACTTCAAAAAAGGGCCTACAGAAGGTAACTATCGTACTTGTATAGTGGCGAAAAAAAAAAACATAAATCTTTTCCTCTTATCTCCCTACTGTAGCACAGATATGACGACGGTGAAGTGCGAAAGAAAAGGGGCCCCGCCCCTGATCCTAGCCCCCTTTTATATGCCAGGTGATGAACTGGGCCCTCCGCCGTCAGAAACCTTTGATGACCTGATAACAGCGGCAGGTAAGAACGGTTGGGACCTCCTAGCTGGCTGCGACGCAAATTCTCATCATCTGCACGGATACAAACCAAAGAGGTGAGTCACTTTTTGAATATATTATTAAGAACAATTTGTTGATCATAAATCGTGGTAATGAACCAACCTTCATTACCAGGAGCAGAAGAGAAGTGCTCGTTATGGCACTTTCCACTACTTCAGATTCTATTGCAATCAGTAAGTGGAAAGTATCATGTAATGTAACGTTCTCAGACCATTGAATGATATCATTCCAAATAGGGCATAATACGGACAATCCTAAACCCTACAGAAACCCCAGGAAAACCAACTGGAAAGTCTACAACATAACATTGGCCTCACTTTTGGGCCGATATAGTAGTCAACCAATCTTGAACAGCTCAGACATTGAAAACCGAGTTAATCAACTAACGCTAGACATACACAAGGCCTATAAAAATTCCTGCCCCTCAAGGCAAGCTCAACCCTGTATGGTGGTCAAACAAGCTGTCCGTTCTGCGGAAAAACTCTAGGAGGCTTTTCAATAGAGCTAAACATAGTAACAACCCTGCTGACTGGGATATTTTCAAGATCAGTAAAAATGAATACAAAAACAGAACTACCTACGCAAAAAGAGCAGCCCCTGGCAAAACCTGGACAGACTCATACTCTGAGACTTAAGAGTCACTGAGCACTCACTTTCCCTAAGAACAGAGGCCCGGACATAAGTGAAAACTCTAATATTGGTTACCTAATTGCAGATAGTAGAAAGAAAGCTTGGACCATAGACTCCTTCTCAGCATACAAGTCTGCAGGGCCTGATGGAATAATTCCAATTATGCTCCAAAGCCCTAAAGACATAATTGTTCCAATTCTAGTGGAAATTTATATAGGCTGTTTAAACAACACCTACATTACCTCTAGTTGGAGAGAAATCAATGTCATTTTCATTCCGAAAGCTGGCAAGCCCACTCACACTGAACCGAAAGACTTCAGACCAATAAGCCTATCTTCCTTTCTTCTCAAGACCTTAGAAAAATTAATAGAAACGCACATTCGCCTAAAACTAAATGATGGAGTTCTCTCAAAGGCCCAACATGCATATATGAAGGACAAATCTGTTGAGACAGCTCTTCACGAGGTGGTCGGCAGGATTGAGAAATCAATCCACTTCAAAGAATTTACTCTGGGAGCTTTCCTTGACATAGAAGGGGCCTTCAATAACGTCGAAAATTTTGCAATTCGGCAAGCCCTTGACTCTATAGGCATCGATCCGATGCTGTCGAACTGGATTGACTTCATGCTTCAAACGAGACTCGTAAACGCAGTGATGCCCAGCTAAAAGTTAGGACGTGTAGGGGCATTCCACAGGGCGGGGTCATGTCACCCCTGCTTTGGCTTTTGGCCTTTAACCAGATTTTGGTTAAACTTAATATAAATGGTGTCAAAGTCGTTGCGTACGCTGATGACATCGTGATCACGGTCCCAGGGAAATTTATCCCCACCTTGTGCGAGCTACTACAAACATCGCTCAACGAGCTCAGTAATTGGGCCAGTAGCTGTGGACTTAATGTCAACCCACTCAAGACAGAACCGGTTTTATTTACGAGAAAACGAAAAATTCCAAATTTAATCCCTCCCACCATAAATGGGACTCCGTTATATATCACATAAAAAAAAATAAATCGGGTAGCACAACGGCTCATGAAGAACCAGGGCCTAGTGACTAACAACTCGCAACCATTCCTGTGTGCGCCTATCGACAGGAATGGAAGGGACCTACAATTTTATGCCGAATCCGAACGGCTAGACGAGAAGCACTTATTCGTGACAAGTGATACTCTTGGAGGATTTGTCAATTCCTCAAAGAGGCTTTTTTGTTTTTAGGTGGACGAGGCTGGGAAGCGATCCCAGACCTCCAGCGTGACAGTCGAACGCACTAACCATTACGCTACGGGCTACTACATATATATATCACAGGTACAGCAAATTATCTTGGTCTAGTAATTGATCGTAAACTAAACTGGAAGGAAAACATTAAAGAAAGGGAGAAAAAAGCCTCAATAGCATTCTATACTTGTAGTAGAATTTTTGGTAAGAGATGGAGTTCCAGTCCCAAAACCATTCATTGGATGTCTACAGCCATAATAAGGCCTATCTTGACATAAGTATGTCTGGTTTGGTGGCCAGCCTAAGACAAGGCAACCAATCTCAAAACCATGATTTAAATCCAAAGACTAGCGTGTATTGGCACAACCAGTGCCATAAGAACAACACCGACCGCAGCCCTAGAAAGTTTTCTCTCACTCGTCCCAATTGACCTTTTCACGAAGAACATGGCGGCCAATAGTGCTTTGCGACTTAGACAGTCTAATCACTGGAAAAGGGGCCTTTTTGGTCATAAAACGATAATGAACCTTACTAATATAGACATTCAAACAGACTATATGATACCACATACTGATTTCAATCCGGTGGCCTTAATAGATATCCCTACAAGGGATGTCTGGACGGAAAACCGGGTCATAAATACAAATCATGTATCGGTTTTCACGGTCGGTTCCAAGACGGGCGAAGGGGTGGGGTCGGGCATCTTTTTAGAAAACCCACCTTTAAATAGATCAATAAAGCTTCCGTACTTCTGCAGTGTCTTCCAAGCGGAGGTATTTGCAGTTTATGAGGTAGCAAAACATCTTGCCACATGTGAACTAGTAAACAAGAACATTGACATTTTCATAGACAGTCAGGCGGCCATCAAAGTCAAAACTGGTGAAATGTTGTCGCAAAGAGTTGAGATTACTTAGCGCAACAAACACAGTTACCCTACGTTGGGTCCCAGGACACTGCGACATACATGGGAATGAAAAGGCAGACGAATTGGCGAAATACGGGTCATCCACTGATCCGAGCCAAACTGTATCGTCAGTATACTCATGCCACTGGGGCTGGAAAAAAAACAGAATTCACCAGAGATTCCTTGAAGCCGCCAATGATAGGTGGTCACAGATTGACACGTGTCGGGTTGCGAGAAATATTTGGCCGGATATTTCTAGGAAAAAACTGAATACTTACTCTCGCTAAGCAGTTCTCAACTATCCCTATTGGTTGGAATCCTAACTGGTCACAACTCAATGGGAACCCACTTAAACAGAATGGGGTTCATTGGATCCGACATCTGTAGAGGGTGTCAAGATGAAGAGGCGAAGGAGGGCTCATTTCATTTTCTTTGTGAATGTCCTGGCCTAGCTAGAACAAGAAAAACAGCCCTCGGAGAATACTTTTTCGACGAACTGGGCGACATCTCGCCTCTGCCCCTAAAGAACACCCTGAACTTCATTCAGATTTCTGGATGGTTCAGGGAGGCACCCCTTACCTAATCTTGCACTTATTCCTTTCCTTACCCTTCCCTCTTCCTTCCTCTTCGCAAATCCTGGGGAGCGCAATGGATCCATTGAGATCCGAGTGAGGTGTTTCGGCTTGCCTAATCATCACCCCTTATAACCTTACCTAACCAGTAATTGAAAAGGAAAAATCGAATACTGTAATTTAAGTATGGAAATGCACACAACAGAAAACAAAATTATTTTTGAATGCATAACTATTTTAGCCACATACACACTTCAGAAAATTCAGTTCAAACAAAAAAGCCAACAAAAGAAAATCTATGGGAATACTTTACCTTACTTATGTATGTATATAAAAAAAACAGCAACGATAAACAATTTTCGTAAAGAAAAAAAAAAATGATAATATATGCCAAAGGGCACGATTTACATATGAAAACGAGAATTCAAAAACCCTCGTGAAGATTGAATGAGTAGCTAGGTATGGGTATATTGGGTTGTGATGCGAGTGGTTTTCAAAACTATATACCTTTACACAAGTTTGCTAAAGTTTCGCATATAGCTATACTTTGTAGTTTATATAGATGCAAAACATCATCCATAAAAAGGACAAAATGCAAATCCACTTTAACCGGTATATTTCAACAACTTATTCACACATATCCTCGACGACTTACTATTTTATTTTTGGGTGTCATGAACATTTGCAAATCCCTTTGTCCGCATTCAAAGCAGAGAATTACAACATATCCTTATACCTATATCTACCCCCACATCATATAGATTCTATCCAATCCACAATCCACATCATATCCTTCTCATTCTATTCGTATTTACCTTACCTACGGCAAATTTTCACAAGTGATGACAACGAAATTTGAAAGTTTAGTATGGTTTGGTGGGTATTGAAAGTCATTACCATATGAATGACTCAAAATCCTTAAGAATGTTAAAAATGCATTAATTTCCAAAGAGAGAGAGATACAAGTAGGTGCGCAGATATTGACTGTACTATGTTCAAACGTACCAAATTCTGGTGTTATATTTTAATGCAAATGAAATGGGTTTCAAGTGAATGCGATCTTTTGGCTGAGTTGAGGATACACCAGAGTGTATTAATAAATAATACCCTTGGTATCTGAGTCAAAAAATTAACATTTTGTCATTTTATTTGATTGCGGATATATCGAATAAAAGATAAGTTAATGGAGTTGTTTCAACCAATTTTATTTAAATGGGTATACGTTATATCGTTTGTACCCATGATTCCCATGGGAATTTAATACGCCATTGTAGATTTTTCGTTTGTCATCTTAATAGTGTTTTCCTAATAAAAAGCTCAAACCCGGGTTTGAGTTTTTGACTATCAACCCCGTGGCTATTTTCCAACAAAGTACCTATCTCTTTATCCAAGATTGCTGCTTATGTTTCTCTAGTAAGTGTGGGTTTATTTATCTAGCTAAGGATTAGACAATTCACCAATAAATTTATGCGCCAAGCACATTAAATGTTCTCAAAAATGCAACTTAATAATTTCTCGCTCTCAGTTATCTAGTTTTAAAATTCCCACCATGCCAGAGCCTTTTCTGCTTTATAATATAGGGACGTCCCATGGTGGCATATATTTAAACAAGCCGGCACAATTCCTAGCTGGTTTTTGTAGCTCATTAAAAAATGTTTTATAGTTTTACTGTTTTGAAAAAAAAAGCTTATTCATATAATTTATTTGTAAGTTTGTTACTTCATGTAGTGAAGTTAGCAGGTCACATAATATATTTCGAGAACCAAGCATGCTAGAGATTTGAGGTATGGCTCCAAATTTGCAGTTTTTTTGCATTTCAGGAAATGCTAGGTCCAAATTTTAAAATCCTCAATTTGAAGAAAATTTCAAATTGCCCTGCTAACTTCACAGTGAATTTAGCATTTCATTATAGTGTATCTTGAGAACTAATCACTCAAGGAGTTAGCAGTAAAGCTCCAAATTTGCATTTTGTTGCATTTCAAGAATGGGCTAGGTCAAAATTTTTAAGTCCTTATTTTTAAGAAACTTAAACCAAAATTGACTTCAATATGAAATTAGCAAGCAACTTGTATATCTTCAGAACCAAGCCTGCAAGGAATTTGTTGTAAGGCTTCAGATTTGGATTCTTTTTGCATTTCAAGGAATGCTTATTCCAAGTTTAAAAGTCGTCTATTTGAAAAAAAAAAAATCATACTGCCCTGCTTAATTCACGAGATACAAAATTTGATTTGCCAATTTCATATTGAAGTCATTTTTTTCTTAAGCTTCTAAAAAATAATAACTTCAAAATTTTGACCTAGTCTGTGAAGTTAGCAGGGCAGTATGAAATTTGTTTCTAATAAGGGACTTCAAAATTTGGAATTATAATTTCTTGAAATGCAAGAAAACAACTGCAAATTTAAAGCCTTACTTGACCCGCGGTAAAAAAAATCGCCCTTTTATGATTTTCTTTAAATTTTGTTATTAATTCCTTATTTGATTGACGCTGAAAAAAAAGGGCGGGCGGCGAAAATGAGCTTAGCCCCGGGCGGCAAAAAGCCACGCTTTTGTTTTCTTTTCTAAGTAAGAAATGGATTTACAATTAAAACTAGCTTAAATTTGATTTTCTTGTGAAGACTAAACAGGACCATATGCTCAATTCGAGCTTATACATACAATTGTTAATAACATACGCACTAAATATAAGAAAGCTCGCAGGCGACGAAATGAAGCAAGTGTTGATCGCATTCTGCCTAAACAATAGCTTGTTAACGCCGGGCATACTTTTTAAGAGATTGTGAAATTGTTGGTCATTGAATTTATTCCAGGCTTCGCTTAAGACATGAAACAGTTTTACCTTATAAGTGACTTCTCCCCTTTTGAATTTCTGGTCCAAATTATACCAACGTTTATACCAAAGAACGAAAAAAATCCAATTTTTTTTTAGCCGTGATCGACCCGCAACAGAGACTTCCAATTTTCATTTAATATATCGCTGTAAATATCTGTTCTCATTGTACCATTCATTCGAACCAGATTTACCATTCCCAACCACACGAAATATGTCATTACATATTTCTAAAGTTATAAAGGAAATTTTCAAAAAAATGGGGGTGATTTAGCTTTTTTAACTTTTTCATTTTTCCTGCCTAATAAATTATAGTAATAATTTATATTCTAAATTCTTTCTAGAACTTTTTTTTAGTGGTATCATAACATTTGATCCCATTTTATTTTTTAGTGAGTTGGTTTTGAGAAAATCTCCTTGAAACTAAAGTTTCATTTTGGTACTTATGAGTCACATTCCCTTTTAAATATTGATTTTTTGCTCCGAACTTTAACATACCATAAACTTTATCATTTATACACCACATCATGTAATCGTTTTGAAAATATTAGATTGAGGTTCTAAAACTGTGTGTAGATGTAGATAGATACTTAGATAGTTTGTTTTCGTACCGCATTACAATCAAATCGGAAATGTTATTATTATTATACTCTTCAACCTTCTATTTACAAATCCTTTAATCTTATCAAAACAGAGGGTTGACAAATTCAATATGCAAATATAACTTTCTACGCACAAGATACGACTTTTGCCAAACAATACAATTATTCCAAAATCCTTTCCCTAAGGACATAAGCTTAATTGTTTTTCTTGTTCGTTACCTAAAGGCACCCTAGGGATGGATTGTATATACATATATCTATACATATACTCGTATATGAAAAGCATTATTTCGTCTTCGTCGATCTTTGTTTCACAAAAATAAATAAAACCAAAGGCAAGATATTAATCATGAAAGATATCTTCTTTGAAATAATTTAATTAAGAAGTCGTTCTACCAAAATTTCCGAACAGAATTCAATAACGCTTTTTGCTTAAGACTTGCGTTTTTCGACTTTGCCTCTTCGAATATTGTCCTATTCTAGTTTTTGGGAATTAAAATCAAAGGATGATTTTGATATAAAATTTATTCAATCAATTATACTAGAATTTAATTGATACTCTTCAAGCTTCGAGGTCATCTTTTTTGTTGTTGAAGTGGTTAACAAAATATCTATATGTATCTTTGATAGTCAAATGTGGACTAAGCCATTTATAGCCATGCAAATTAATGTAGTATATGAGAATATCAATTTTCCAAGAGATATAAAAGTTTTTGTTGATTGTTACTAGAAAAAGGAGGGCTTTGGGTTGATGGCGATGTTGGTCTGTTGATATTGTTAGTGGCAATGATATAACACTTTCACTTTGGAAAAGGTTCTTCTTTGACATAGCTCTCTTAACATTTACTTTTCCACGAATTCATTTATTTAATGGAATTTTGGTCTTTATTTTCAGCGAAACATTGTTCCATCTTTCCAGAAATTGATCCACTTCAAAGATTAGTTGTGGAGAAAAACATTCACTTCTTCAAAGTAATTTTCTTCAATAAAAGCAAGCCTTAATTTTTGTTCACAAACGTTTCGCAGAAACTGAAATTGTTAAAAGTAAATTCAAGATTTTTTTGTAAAAAATAATTTTACGTTTACTTAAGGTTGTTCTTACTTGTGTACCGTGTACCATTTGATTGGAATTTAATTTAAGAGGAAGTTGTTGCTATTGTTCTTTAAATATTACTGAGCATTTCATTTTTGCCTAAAATAACAATTGAAAGATGCTTCACAAAATTTTATATCTCCTTATATTGGACTTGATTTTTGAAAAAAAAAACCATAAAAAAATTTGATTTCCAAACAACCTTAGATTTTTCCTTTTTTGATACATAATCGATAGAAAAGCTTAGATGAGTTGACAGTTTTTGAAACAATTCAATTTAAATTGTTTGATACGTCATATTTAACTATTTATTTGTATACATCAAAAACCAATATTAGGCGTTTTTCTTTTTTAGCTCAGAAAAGAGTTCTGAACAGAGTCCGAACATATCGAGCATGCTCTGAACATCCTCTGAACAAAGCGTCTTCTGGTTCTGAGCGCTCAGAATTATTTTTGAAACACACCTGAACACTAAACTGTCACTTTTTTTTAATTTCACCTATCAAATGCTTGTGTTCAGCATTCAACTCGGTCTGCTCAGTTATTTTATTCTGAGCTCATAGAGCGCGCTCTGAACAAGCTCAGAGCACGTTCAGAACGAAAAAAGAAACACAAATTTGAAGCTCTGAACGTTTAGAGGTAAAAAAGAAACACAATTTTTTGTTTGACAGTTCAGCTCTGAACTAAAAAAGAAAAACGACTATTAGAAAAAAAATGATCAACCTGTTCCTAAAGTATTTAGGCTTGCTACTAAAAATTTCAAAAAATATAGTTATACTAACTGATCCAGCGAACTTCGTTTCGCCCAAATTCCTTAATGTAATGAAGGTAATAATTCTGAACCAGGCACATGATTAATATAAACATTCTATGAAATACAGGGTGGGCACTTCCTAATTTAAAGTTATAATACATTTTATAGATTTAATTTGTATTAATAATTTATTTTAGAATCACAAAGTATGGTTCATGGAGATTTTTTTGGACTAAGTATGGAATATAAATTCCTTCAAATGAGAACCAGCTTCATGCTCACAGAGATGAGCTCCTTCTAGAGCGTTTTCCTTAACACTTCTTAGGATATCTGGGCTCAGCGCCTGTATTTCATCACGAATGTTCTCCTTCAGATGCACGATAGTAGTGGGTTTATTTACGTACGAAGAAGGTGGAGGCCAATAAAATCCTGAATTTTTTGGACATTATTCGGTCGCCGAAAATTTCCCTTAGTAGCGCCATTGTGGCGCGAGCAGTGTGCGCAGTAGCTCCATCCTGCTGAAACCACACCTCATCACTATCAGCAATCGCTGCGGCCTCAAAAAATGTTCGATCATAGGCCGATACATTTCACCATTTATGGTAACAGTTTTGGCGGCATCGTCTTCAAAAAAGAATGGCCCAATAATGTTTTCTGAAGTTACACCACACCAGACAGTGCACTCAAGTGGATGCAATTCGCGCAGATGGATCAACCAAACAAGATCAAGAAAACAAAAAAAGAAAAACAGAAGAGTTATGAATTTTTCAAATTAGGAAGTGAATTTTTGCCCACCCTGTAGAATGGAAATAACTGAAGTATAACAATTTCGACGTGTTTCAATCAAGCCGCAGTGATTTACGTGTCATCCAACCCTCTTTTTCACTGAAGTGATTTATGGTAGACAACGTTTTTTCGTTCTATTCTCGGCCGGGTACTCCCTACAATTACAAAGCGGGATGTTTACCGACACATGTGCACGCCACATACAATTGACTATGTGTGAAACATGGAAATTCAAGATTGATGCCACAAACATTCAGCAATTGTCCTTGCGACTCATTAATTCTCATAGCGAAAGCGAGACGAACGGGAAACTAAAGACGCTTTAATACGAATGGGAAATCGCTCGGAATAAGCGTATTTTTCGCGTCAAAATCGTTATAGTTTCCATCAAATAGTGGATGGATTTGTATAAATGTAATTCTTCGCCGTTGTTGTTCGCAGCCGAAATCGCTCGAGCACTAAGCCAATATTATGGTTAACATATTTCCAAGCGATATTCAGGAAAAACATTCTTGTAATTTCCAAAAATTCGGTGGAAATTCAATCAGGCCGGTAAGTCGACTGGAATCTTTCGTGTTTGTTTTCAGTGCAATTTTTTCTAATATCTCCATAAGGCCGACGACGCCTTGGGGCAAGTGTTCAATTTATCTGGCGGAGTTGATCTTGAACTAACAGGTAGCGTATGAAGCATAATCATTGCGCCACCGAAAGGTCTTTTATCATTTCGCTTGTGAGCTATACTGTGCACTCATCCTAGGATGGTCATGTTACATTGATGCAATATTTTCGACACCGCTGACTTTGAAATGTTGCATGTTGGTTCTTCATCCACTTGCAAATTGTATGGTGAAAACAGGATTGTTTTTTTTTTCAATCCCACTGGATGGCATCAAGGAAGAAGATTCTACCATTTCCGTTAAAGACTGCTGCATCAATTCATCGAAAATCTTGACTCAATCCTACTAGATCGAAATCCATTTCACACCCCAATTCTCGATTAAATCCCAAGAAATGTACTGTTGAGAATATTTCCTTTTATTTTTCCTAAACCTTCCCGTAGTTGTTCCAAACAAACCCGCAGAAGGAAATATCCAATTTGGTCCAGTTGTTTTCAAGTTTTAAGCATCTGCATTAACCGCGATCTATTATATATATATAGATTTGGATGAGTAGGTAAATGTCCACCATATTGTATTAAAACGTCTTTTAGGTCCATCATATCAATGTTTTGAGCCTCTTCTACTTTTTATTTGTCTGGCGTCTATTTTTGCACAAAAAAAAACTTATTAGTTGTTTAATAAAAAAAAATTAAAATCAACGATTTTTTTAAATTGTTTAGGTCTGCTTTTATTATTTTTGTCTGTTTTATTCATATTTTCAAATAATCCATTTTCACAGAAAATTTAGTTTCCAACAAAAAATCTATTAAATAAAATTCTCAAATTGGCCTAGTTTTTGAGTTACACCAAAAATTTTGCAAAATAACAAGTTGAACCATTTTCAGAAATGCATGGGTGAACTTGAGCGAATTTCTGTTTTAAGCAAGCTTAAGTTTCAGACAAAAATACTCATTAATAAAAACCCGTTAACGCAACTGTTCCTAACTTAAGGGTTATGCAATTGCTTAAATATTTTGGATTTCAAAATCATCTGTAAAAAAAAAAACGAAAAAATATTAATATTAATGAGTATTGTGTTAAAGGTTTTAAACTGCAATTCGTGAAAAAAAGGCAAAACAACCCACAAGCCGCTCATTGTTCTCTCAGTTTCATAGCAACGTTTTTCCGCACCATTACATATTATTTGTTTAATCGATAGATATAGTGCTTTTGCTCTTATACTTTAAATTCGATTGTAACTTTCTTTTCATTTTCCCCATCAGAGAATCTACTTTCTTTACAATTTACGCTCGTAATTTATCAACTTCAATTTTATACTTAAAATGAACAAACTCGAGGACATCCTGGGTAAAAAGAAAACCGTTGTTCCAGTTTTAGATTTAAGCAAAAATATCATCCAATCTAAGGAAGAAATAAAACGCTTAATGGAAAAAGTGCCCGACTATAAAATGCGACCCATTAAAGTTCGTTCGGAAGAAATAAAAATCAAAGATAAGGATTTCTCATTCAAGGCTCCAAGGAAAGAACTGCGAAAATTACTAAAGCACAATGGCGAACGCGAGCCTATCTATACATATACGAATCCAACCCCAAGTGAAATGCGCGACGTTGTCCTAATGGAGCTTTGTGTTGTTCCCATTGATTGGAAAATGCTGACCACACTGCGACCAAAATCCAAACTCGAGGAGGAGTACTTCAGTCGTTTGGTCGAAATGGGAAAACTACAGCTTAAAACGGAAGCACGTGACAAGAGGGAATTCACCCTTAACAATGGCATCAAAAAAATAAAAAACAAGTCCGGGGTCATCGAGACTAGACTGCTGACATGCACTGAATGTGGCGAGGAGATGTGCTATGGTTTGTATATGTATTTTTTTTTTTCTATATTTTTTTTGTACTAACTAGGTTTACTCGTACGATGATGAAATGAATGTTGGCCAGCATTTCTGTGTGATGTTCAAAAATGTTGAATGTTTCATTCTAATTTTTTGTTGTTGTTTTCTCGTTTTCGTTTGCTTTCAACAGGCCGCACATGCATGGATTTCAATTATGATTTGTTTGTGAGAGTTGAACTGAAACCACCAAAACCAAAACCACCGCCAAGCAATTCCGTCAATAAGGGAAAGAGTATCCTGAGGAATAGCAGGAAGAAATCTGCTGCAGCTGCGGTGGCAAGTTCTGGCAAACAAAAAAACCGCAAACATAGTCCTCTTCGTTGGATTAGAAATTACCTTTCGGACCGCTCAATACAAAATGTATTGGACGGTTTCAAGTCTGATATCCACAAAATAAATGCTGGTGTGCCCCAGGGCTCCGTTTTGTCTCAGTTTTTTATATTCGTTTCTACATTCACATCCATGTCCTTCGGATGTGGGACTTGAACGGCAGCGTATGATAAGCTCATTAAATTCTGATCTCGACAGTATTGTCCAGTGGAGAATAAAAAACCGTGTAGAATTTAATGCTTCTAAAACTCAATGCTGTCTCCTGTCGTTAAAGCGGAACCCACCCCCAATGCTGCTATCCATGAGCGGCACTTGCATAAAGGAAACTGAACAGCTTTCAGTCCTCGGTATGTGCGTCACAGACCAACTTTTGTGGAATGATCACATATTTGACATCGCCAAAAATGCTGCTAGGTGTTTAGGTTTTCTTCGTCGATGCAAGAAATTTTTCTCCCCTTCTGATCTGGCTGTAATCTACAAAGCCTTTATTCGTCCAAAACTTGAGTATAACTCCCATATTTGGGCAGGTGCTCCGATAACCCACTTGGGTGTATTGGATAGAATTCAAAAGAGAGCTCTAAAAATAATAGGTGAAAGAACTATAACGGAAACATTTTCATCTCTTGAGCACCGTCGAAATGTTTCATGCCTTTCGTTATTATACCGTTATTTCAATAAACATTGCTCTATAGTGAAATAACCAGTTGCATTCCTCCCCTTAAACAATTCAACCGTAATACTCGCGCTTCTAGGAATGCCCATCAGTTTACCCTTGAGCCCAACTTCGGACGTACTGTTAAGAACAGAGATTCTTTCTTTAGTCGCACAACACGAATGTGGAATGCTCTAACCAGCCATGTTTTTTTACTTGCTTAAGAAATTATTCAATTTCCAACATATTACTTGTATTTTTTTGATTTTCTAATTATGGTTTATATTTTTTACTATAAATTAAATATATGGTCAGTCATGAAATTCTACATATAGCTTTGAAAAAAGGTAGTATAATGCAGTTAACCGAAAGTCTGATTGCGAAAACTTAAGTAGTGCATACAGTCAGATTATGAAGAGACCGAAACACTGTGCATAATCAAAGTAGATCTGATTGTGTGCGATGAGGGTGGTGACGACATCGTTTTTCTTCTACTTTATTTAAAGTCTCTTCAGTTTTTTGTTTGGAAAAAAGTAAATTTAAAAAGAATTTTACTTGTAAATTTTACTTGAAATGTTGGTTTTTCAGTTCATAAATTATATAAATTATTATATGTTTTTGTGATATATATATTGAAAAATACCCTCATAAGTTTTGTAAGTTAATTTGTTTGACGTTTCACTGTTACTGGTGAATTAATTAAAATGTATTATTGTTTATTTTTATATTTGAATAATAAAATAAGGCCTGATGAAGGACGTATACACGTTCGAAACGTTACACTTAACAAATATCTTTTATTGACCTACAGCCCGCTTTAACCATTAACTAAATTATAGAACCGGATAACTCCACTTTTTGAAGTTTTGAGAAAAATAAAAAAAAACTGTCTTAAAAATAGGAAAACAAATTTGTTGCATTATTTTAATTTATTTTCGTAAGGAAACATAACAAAATAGCTGTGTTTTATTATCTTTTATCTGGATCTGGATTAATTTTTACACGTAATACAAAAACAATTTGGGATCCTGCTTTCTATCTGGATCTATTACAAGATCCAAGAATTAGTTTTAATCCTCAACACAAGGTGACCATTTTAATTCGTAAATGTTGTCAACACTGTGAAAAAAACAAGATCCAGATCCCGATAAAAGATAATAAAACACTTACTTCAACTAATCTTCCATTTTTATTTTTTGTTTACATGTCAATTTGAAAACGTCAACAAAAATTAGGAATACCACAATCTAAATGCAAAATTTTTGTGGGATCTGGATCGTTTTATTATCACAGCATGATCCATATGGATCTTGGTGGATGATAAAACGCGGCTAATATTCATTGAAGTGAAAATTATTGGAAAAAAATTACTTTTGATTAAAAAAAAAAAAAAAAGTTTTGGAATTGTCCGGTTTTTACACCGTTTTTTTTTTTCTGAAAATCAATTTAAAAACTCGTTGTCATCATCATATTCTGAGTTTTCATTTGCTTATAGTAATGCTGGGTAGGGCTGGCCACGAGACGAGAAAAGTCTCGGTCTCGATCTCGGTCTCGCATGACGAGACCGAGACGAGACTGGCTTTTAAGCAACCTAGACGAGACCGAGTCGAGACTGCATATTTGGACCAAAATTTACAGAGAGCCTAATAAATACAAAAATCAAATTTCAGTCAAATATTTATTTTCTTCTGCATTAATCAACAAGTTGGCCGGAAATCGTATTTTTCGGAGACGAGACTTAATTATACGAGACCGACTCGAGACCGAGACGAGACTGAAAATTTTCGATTTTAACGAGACCAAGACGAGACTTACAAAAGTCTCGCAGAGTCTCGTCTCGTGGCCAGCCCTAATGCTGGGACCCAAAGCTTTTGAAGAAGCGCATATTCACTTGAGGAACATACTTTTTTGCAAAGTTGTAACATCCTCATACTATGGGTTGAGCAGATTAAGAGATTAAGACTCTTTCTGTACAGAATATTTGGTTTGTATGGGTCACCTTTCACGTTTGCTATTGTTTCTATTTCGTAAGACGTTAAGGGCCCATGGCGGCTAATAGGAGCTGTAGTAGCAATATTTCCTTTGTTGACATAAGAAAATATTCGATATTTCGAAATAGTCTATTTTTTCATCTTTTCTTTGCTGGTCACATTTTTTTGTAGGCTGGACTTAAAATCAAAAACCTCGTTATTATGGTCACTAATATCACATTAAAACTTCTGGAGCTGTTTTCTACTACATTTCGCCAATCTCTTGGTATATAAAGGCGCTCTACCCGTCTTTTTTGCTTTCTAATGACGCCAAAAGAGCGATCACATGGCAGACTACAGCTAAAATTGTTGCACTTGAATTGAATAAGTTTAAACTAAACAAAAAGTACATCCCATACTCTGATTTAAAAGCACCATTTTATTTGCCTATTAAACATCGCATACACTGATCAAAAAGTACCGTTTGTTTGTCTATGAAAAGCTTATTAGTGCGGTGCAAAAACAAGACAACTCTTGCTCTTGCTCCGTTTTAAAATCAAAGATAAGTCCAAAACTTTGTTTTTTTAGCTTTTTATTACACTCAATGACGCGGGGTTTTTTCTTTTTGTAACTGCATTTGAAAACATATTTTGAAAAAAAGTGAAGTTATCCTGGTTATTGAACTGGGTGCTTCAAATTCTATTCTACGATTTTTCTACGATCTTAATGTGAGCGAACGTGAGTACCTACCATCTATTTTCTATTCATAGAAATTTATTTTTCGATTTGTGCAGCAAAAACATCGTGAAGTCTAGTATTATTAAACATTTACACAAAGATAACTCCTTAATCTCTTACTAATTTTGTAATGTACTTTATCTTGTAAAATGAAATAAAACACATCAAATTTCAAATTTAATTCGTATTCATTTCGGCATATTTGCATACCATCATAAGAAATGTTTTTTTATTTTTTTTTATAGACTTTAAACTCTGGATAAATCAATTCATATTACATACTTGTGTTTAACACCAGATGCTTCAAAAAATAGAATAATTTGAATAATAGTATACTGTAATATTTTTTTTATCTTGCACGTAAATGTATATACAGTCGACACCGATTATAGCGACCACCAAGGGACCAGCAATATGTGATCGCAATAGCCAGCGGTCGTTATTATCAGACTTACCAACAAAATGATCGGAAAGCACAAATACAGAAGTACATTAGGCATGTGCTTTAAATTTCAGGAATAGAATAATAAAGAACTTAACCAGCGGGAAATATCGTCCCCAATGAATTTTAAAGCTGAATTCTTCAATCAATTCACTAGCCAAATAATAAAAGGAAACGTCATGCAATGATTTAGTGAGTGAAGAGTCATGCGAGGTTTCCTCAGTTCATAGATTTGAACCCACTTTTCGTTTTGTGTGTAGAAAACAACAAAACAACAGCAATCATTTCACTAGCCAGATAATAAAAGGAAACGACATGTAATGATTTATTAAGTGAAGAGTCATGCAATGTTTCCTCAGTTCATAGATTTGAACCCACTTTCTGCTTTGTGTGAAAACAACCCTTTCTTTCGTTGAATTAAAAATTGCTTTTGATATGGAAAATTATAAGATGAAAAAACTGTTGAAAAGTCATGTAGAAGTTCATCAGTTCATCGTCTATGTCCACTCATATGCTTTGTAAAGTGTGCACCGCCATTGTGTGTTTTGATTGAAGTTGATTTTTTTCAAAAAATGGAATGGAAATGTGTTCTCTGTGTTGACATTGTCTACTGACAGTAAATATTATAACAGGACTTATGAATTTCCATTAAAAAGAGGCAATCTCAGATTTTCTCAAAGTATTTCAGTTTTTTGGTTAATCACCACTTCGCATATGAAGTGGTGATTAACCAACAACCACTGACCTAGTGATCTAACTTTAATTTAAAGTTTAAATTCTTTATTTTAATTAACCAATCACAAATAATTCACAACACCACAGAGTTAATGAATTTACTATTTATCTAATTTTCTTCACATTTTTCATATTTAATTAACTAATTGCTGAATAAACATCTACCTACTTCTATATCTTGTGATTTGATAATTGAATTTTCATTACCATTTTCATCGAAAATATTGAACTGATGAATAAACCACATACATTTATGCAGTGAATTCATAGATTATGCAACCACCATGTTTTTCATCACCTGGGTCGGTGAGTAAACAACTTCCAACGAAGTAGTGATTTCGTTGGCGAATTTGCATCGGATTTTCAGCATGTGCTTCCCGCCTAGGACATGCCCATGTTAATTTCATCAAAGTAATCAGCTGAAAAGTGGACTGTGCAGCTGCCATTCCTCAAGGAAAAAGCTAATTTTTCCTCAATGAATTTTTTAATTTTTCCCGCTGGGCAGTTAATAACTTTTTGTTTGTATTTTTCTGCATTCGGTTCTTGTAAGCGGCGTAAACAAAGTGTTTTTTGACTGAAAATCGTAGTTATATGCAACTAGTCGTTATAGGCGACGATTTCAAGACGCTATAATCCAACCAAATAAAAAAAAGTGGTTGTTAAAAGCGACTCCTCGTTATAAGCCACGTCGTTATAGGTGGTATCGACTTTATATGTAGGAAAAGTTGATTTTATACTTACTTCAATCAAAAGAAGTTTAATTTCTGTGCGACGAGCGTTCAAGAGAACATAAAGCACATTTCATACCTTCTTCAATAAAATGTTCAGCCAAAGATTTTCTGTAGCTATTAGTCTTTAAAACAAATAAGAAAATTAAAAACAACACAGTATTTTGCAAATGGAAATATTCTTATATTTTCTTTAAAATTACTATTATAGGTTCAATATTGTCCCGCAAATTTGTTTCTTCATAACATCGATTAGCACCATATCAAATAGTTTTCAAGGCTTTTCGAATCCATTGCTATTTCCTCTCGAAGCCTGTGTAAACCCCTGGGAAATTACGTCGTCCACATAGCCAAAACCCATCGAAACAATACCATATTGCTTACCATTTCCCACTAAAGGTCCACCGGAATCGCCTTGACAGGCGTCTTTTCCACCATTAGTTGCACCCGCACAAACCATATTTTTAGTTATAATTATATTTCTTTGTTTGTAGTCCTTCTGGCATTCGGTCAAAGGAACAAACTGCACAGTCACTTCCCGCAGAGCCGGAGAAATTTTTTGGTCTGATTCACGAGTTCGACCCCAACCCGGCTTTGAGGCAAACCCTGATGGCGAGCAATAATCGGTAGCTATTTTGACAGGAGTGATGAATTGGTTTATTGGAAGAGGCGAACTTAATTTCATTATTGCCATGTCATTGTTGCTTGTTTTGGGATTGTATGAGCCATCGATAGCTATTTTTGAAATTCTTCTTACTTGGCCACCCCTTTTGGAATATGTAGAACCAGTGCGTATCTTGAAATCTCTGGCTTTTAATCCTCGTACACAATGCGCTGCTGTCAAGAAGTGTTGTTTAGTAATTACAGATCCACCGCAAGTATGTAAGTTCATTTTCGTATTATATGGCAACTTGCCAGGGTGCTTCTTTGATTGTAATTGCCCGACCGCCTATTGTTCGAGTATTATTACCTGCATCATTGTTATTATTTGTATGTCGTAAAATTACTTTTACTGCTTCCGTTTGAACCAAGGAAATAACAAGAAAAGCGATTACAAGATAAAACATCTGCGTGCAGTTTATATAGGCACTTAGGAGCAACTCAAAAGATATAAAAAGCTTTCATATATCAAAATTCTTAGCCATAAAACATGCATTATACCTATAGATATTATACCTCTACCATATATGTGCCTCAGGTCATAATAAAACATATAAAATACAATTCCCAGATTCTTGTTTAGAACTTTCACAAAATAATGCGAACTTGATTGCCAAATTTTATTATAACAAAACAACAACAAACATTTAAATTAGCATAAAGATGTTTGACCCTCAGAATAACCTATAACACGTTTATATATGTACGTACCAACATATGTATAAATAATCTCTATTCTTAACCTATATATGTATGTGATTATTGATGTTAAATGTAAGCAAGTTTTAATTAATTAATTAAAAAAAAAGCCCTAACCCGGACAAAATTTTTAAAAGGTATATTTTTTAGTGGAAATGTTCAGAACAGTGTCCTCAATGAACTTTTAAAAGTCCCAAGCAATCCGCGTTGGCGCACGACTACAATCTTGAAAAAAATGCAGCCATCTTGCTCTCTCTGTTTGTGGCTATATCTCTGGAACTTGTTGCCCTAAAAAGACCATTCAAATGACAAATGGGCAGGCTTAGATTGACAAAATCAAGGAAGTAAATACAAATTAGTTACAGGTATTGTATGGCTACTGTTTTGAAATAAAAATCCAAAAATTATTTTTTGAAAATTTGTATATGCAAAATTATTTGAATTGTCAACGAGAAATTTGAAAAACCGGTTCTATGACAGGTACCGTTATTAACTGTTATTGGGCAAATTTGTTTATCATCAAAATACAGACCATAGCTTAACTAGTAAACGCAAATCTTTTTATCAAAATTCTTGGAGCGGTTTTCGAAAAAAATAAGTTTTCTCTTAACGGTTTCTTAGCATTTGTATGGAAGGTACCGTTATTTTTGAATTAAGATAAACATGATTTCTCAAGTATTCTACAAAATAATAATAGTTTTGAAAATATTGAACAATTCGTTTTCAAAATATTTAGTTTTCAAAAAAAAAAGTATTGATTTTTTTTTAATTTTCAAAAATCTATTTTGTTGATTTTGGTTCACAATAATTTTTATACTTTTAAGAAGTCTTACCATAAAAAAACTGAAAAATTTCAACTCAACTGTTTACGAGAAAATGAAAAACCAAAAAAAAAATGAAAAATTTCAAGTTAACTACTTACGAGAAAATCAAAAACAATTGGCTATACTGGAGGTACCAAAAAAATTTACAGATTTCACTCATAGAGTAAGAATGGGAGCATTGAAAATGACTTGCATTTGCTAAATAAAACAAAAACATTACTAATCGTTTGCACTTAAACAAAATTCCATTAATTAAAATTAAGTTAAAGTAAGTTATGTTATAACTCCTTATTTAACATAAATACACAATAAAAAAAAATAATTCCATTAACACGATGAAAAATCATTATATAAAAGAGACAAACGAATGCATATGTTTTAAAATTTTAATCAAATTTAGTTAAACAAATTTTTTTTTATCAAAAAAATTTGGGACGTATACAAACGAAAAAAGAAGACACACATAGACAAACGCTTATCTATCGAAATGCATTTCCAGATTTTTCGAGCGTTATAGTTGGTGGGCCAGACTCCGTAAATTATTTTGAAGTGGCTATATAAAAAAAACGGTGAGTGTACAAACGAATCTAAAACTTGTACAAACGTAGACAAACGATGTACAAACGATTGCAATTAACAGTTTTGCTCAACTCAATAGGCCAACTACATGCAAGCACAGGTAGGTACCGTTATTTTTGCTCCTAAGAAAATAAAAAAAAAGTCGGGGCATATTAGTCAAAAAACCTATAAAGCAAGTTTGAAGAAAATCCCTCCAGCCGTTTAGGTTGTAGGGGCAAGGACATACAGACAGAATTGTGAGACCCACTTTTTTCATAAATATTATTAAACTAACTATTTTTGCACAAATTTGCAAAAAAACTGCCGCGGGGCAAAAAAACTGCTGCGGGGCAAAAAAACTGCCGCGGGGCAAAAAAACTGCCGCGAGGCAAAAAAACTGCCGCGGGGCAAAAAAACTGCCGCGGGGCAAAAAAACTGCCGCGGGGCAAAAAAAACTGCCGCGGGGCAAAAAAACTGCCGCGGGGCAAAAAAACTGCCGCGAGGCAAAAAAATCGCCGCGGGGCAAAAAAAACTGCCGCGGGGTAAAAAAACTGCTGCGAGGCAAAAAAACTGCCGCGGGGCAAAAAAAAACTGCCGCGGGGCAAAAAAAACTGCCGTGGGGCAAAAAAAACTGCCGCGAGGCAAAAAAACTGCCGCGAGGCAAAAAAACTGCCGCGGGGCAAAAAAATTGCCGCGGGGCAAATAAACTGCCGCGGGGCAAAAAAATTGCCGCGGGGCAAAAAAACTGCCGCGGGGCAAAAAATGTGCCGCGAGGCAAAAAAAAACTGCCGCTGGGCAAAAAAAAACTGGCGCGGGGCAAAAAAACTGCCGCGGGGCAAAAAAACTGCCGCGGGGCAAAAAATCTGCCGCGAGGCAAAAAAACTGCCGCGGGGCAAAAAAACTGCCGCGGGGCAAAAAACCTGCCGCGAGGCAAAAAAAACAGCAGCTGGGCAAAAAACCTGCCGCGAGGCAAAAAAACTGCCGCGAGGCAAAAAAACTGCCGCGGGGCAAAAAAACTGCCGCGGGGCAAAAAACCTGCCGCAAGGCAAAAAAACTGCCGCGAGGCAAAAAAAACTGCCACGAGGCAAAAAAACTGCCGCTGGGCAAAAAAACTGCCGCGGGGCAAAAAACCTGCCGCGAGGCAAAAAAACTGCCGCGGGGCAAAAAACCTGCCGCGAGGCAAAAAAAACTGCAGCTGGGCAAAAAACCTGCCGCGAGGCAAAAAAACTGCCGCGGGGCAAAAAAACTGGCGCGAGGCAAAAAAACTGCCGCTGGGCAAAAAAACTGCCGCGGGGCAAAAAAACTGTCGCGGGGAAAAAAACTGCCGCGGGTCAAAAAAACTGCCGCGAGGCAAAAAAACTGCCACGGGGCAAAAAATCTGCCGCGGGGCAGAAAATCTGCCGCGGGGCAAAAAACCTGCCGCGGGGAAAAAAAACTGCCGCGTGGCAAAAAAACTGCCGCGAGGCAAAAAAACTGCCGCGGGGCAAAAAATCTGCCGCGGGGCAAAAAACCTGCCGCGAGGCAAAAAAACTGCCGCGAGGCAAAAAAAACTGCCGCGAGGCAAAAAAACTGCCGCTGGGCAAAAAAACTACCGCGGGGCAAAAAATCTGCCGCGGGGCAAAAAACCTGCCGCGAGGCAAAAAAACTGCCGCGGGGCAAAAAAACTGCCGCGAGGCAAAAAAAAACTGCCGCGGGGCAAAAAAACTGCCGCGGGGCAAAAAAAACTGCCGCGAGGCAAAAAAACTGCCGCGGGGCAAAAAACCTGCCACGAGGCAAAAAAACTGCCGCGAGGCAAAAAAAAACTGCCGCGAGGCAAAAAAACTGCCGCGGGGCAAAAAAACTGCCGCGGGGCAAAAAAACTGCCGCGGGGCAAAAAATCTGCCGCGGGGCAAAAAAACTGCCGCTGGGCAAAAAAAACTGCCGCGGCTCAGAAGTTGCTTCTCTTTCCTCAACAATCTAAGGAAAGATGATCAATTTCTGAACCATTGTCACAACATTAGAAAGAGGCAATGTCCTATTACGGAATGATAAACTTGGTAGTTTAAAGTACCAAGACTAATGGTTTCTAGTCATCATGATACTAAAAAGCATTCGCTGGAATCAGTGTTTCTTCAAACCAACCATATTTTTGGACGAACTCCATGGAGTTTCAACCAAACAATGCCGCTATTCATACTCTAACACTAGAGTCATTACATTACTTAAAGTCAAAATCATTAGTTTTAAGCCAAAAATCTCTATTCTGCCCTAACCCCCTGTTCGCTGAACATCAAAATAAAGAAAAGAACGGAAGAAACACGATGACTGCTTCACGACATTAAGTTGTACTTGAGTGAAATTTCACTTGACTATTTGGAATCACTGTATAACTCCCTTAAATATCGAATTTTTGAAGGTTGAAGGTTCTTATATCTGAGTTTTTCTTATATGCAAAAGATAATTTCTTATATCGTCACTGTTTAAGAAAACCGGCATAACTCAAAAAAACACGATTTTTGAGTTAATGATGCCAATCCATTTTCTGTCATCTGGCATTACTGCAGCACTTCGGAATCCTGCTAGATGGACTTTGGTCCAATTGGCACATCTTTCGTTTTTATTGTTTGCCATTCACTTGAGGTGAACGGAAGTGTTTTTTATGTGAAAAAGTGGCATAAATATGTGTTGTGCCAAAGATTTATGGTTAAATTTCAGCGAAAAAAGAACTAACTTGTGTTGGGCCAGTTTTCACAATAAAGTTAGTACAGTTTTATAACTTATTTTATATTTTAAAACAAAATTTTCCACTTTTCCTGATAAGTTTTAAAAAAAAACTGTGTTTTGCAATGGCACTTTTCAAAGTTATGCCGTTTTGCTTTATAATATTTTAGACTAATCATATCAAATAAATTTTACTTCAATATGTTTTATCAAGTTATGCCATTATTTTTTTTTTGCCAACGTAGTGTTGAAATAATTTTTTTCCGGAAAAATGACTTAATTAGTAGAGGGTTTGGGAATTTTGTTGAATTCCAATGATTTAAATATTGAAGTAGCTAACCATTTATTTAAGAAAAAAATTCTAAATATTAAAAAAAATAAAACAATGAAAAATCGTATGACTAAAAAACTTTAAACCCATTTTCTGAAGAATCAAGTTTTTGAGTTATGCCGGTTTTCTTTTAGAGCGACGATATGAGAAACATGGACATAGGAAAGGAAATTTCTTATTTAGACATTAAAGAGACACAGAGTTTCTTTTATAAGAATAAATATACACGTTGTTTCGGATTGCATTTCTCTAAGCGAGTTTTTATTTTATGAATGTTTCTTATATCCGTAAAATACTGTACTAACATTTTAAAATTTGCTTGTTTTGTAAATTTTCATACTACAACACTATAGCAACCAATTAATGTAACTTTGCTCGACATTTCTCTTATTCCAAATGTTTCCTAATTCTCCCTTAAAAATAGTCCTTGAGAAAAAAAAATCTTTTGAAATGGTTGCGTGTTGTATAGATAAAAAGAAAAGAAATTTTCTGGTTAAAATAATGTTTTATTTTTTAATTGTACTTTACCTACACTATACAGCCTATACACTTATACGGACTTGCTTACTGTGGCTTGGCTAGTAATGTGTATCTGTATAGGTATAAATATTATTTCAAAAAGAAAAATGTTAATGTTAGGGATTTAATGAAAACCTTTTATATTATATAATAAAAACAAGTTGGAGGTGGTCAGCCATCAACGTCAGTTACAGCATAAGACCGCTGTCAACCTACTGGGTTCATTTTTACTATGAATTCTCATTATTTCAATTTAAGTATTTTTTTATTTTTATTTTTGTTTTTATTTTGGTTTTGTTTTTTTTTCTTGTTTCTTTTTTTTTTAATTGCGAAGAACTCTTTTAGCAATGAATTTCATTAAATTTAAATTGGGTTGGTAAATGTTTAAAAATAACAAAAAATATATTTGCATGAAGATAGTTCTCGCAGATTTCAATTAAGATTATTTTCAATTTATAAAAAAAATTATTTCTTACAATATAATTTCGTTAAGTAAAACATTAGATAAGGTACATATCTTAAAATTTAAGTCCGATGGACCGCTGGAGATTGCTCTTGTAGTAAACAACTAGAATGTACCTAGACATTGACAGTGTATTGAGCCAAAGGCTTCGGCCACGTACTGACCGATATGCGACGAGCAGCGAGACAAGTTCAAGCAAAACAGTAACAATAATTTCGGAGATAGGTCATTAGTCCGTCGGTCGGTCAGAAACGACCTAGCTCTGCTTTCAATTCTGTTCTATTTATTTATTTATTGAATTTAATTATTTATTTATTGCGATGAGAAAATACTCAATTTTCTCAATATTAAACAAATTTTGAGAAAGTTACTTGGAAACGCCAATTTATTTTTATTTTTTTTGCTTGAGCTTGTCGCTCAGTGCGTGGCCGAATCCTTAGGGACTTTAAACTATCAGCTTCGTGATCAAGTATGTGCCACTCTTCCATCGATGAATCACCACGATATGAAAAACCGATGAACGTTTCTATTATACAGGTTATCCAAAAGTCACCGGTCTAGACGTAAACCATGGGTTTCTGAGGTGTAATTTTAAGTTGAAAAACTCAAGAGGCAATTTTCTCGTTTAATTTTCTTTTCGACTTATAACGATTTTTATGATTTTTGGTATAATTTCTCTAAACTGGATTTAAATTTTCCAAATTGCAACCGATTCTTGAATAGGGCTTTCCCGAGACGAGAAAAGTCTCGGTCTTGATCTAGGTCTCGAATGAAGAGACCAAGACGAGACGAGACGAGACGAGACGAGACGAGACGAGACGAGACGAGACGAGACGAGACGAGACGAGACGAGACGAGACGAGACGAGACGAGACGAGACGAGACGAGACGAGACGAGACGAGACGAGACGAGACGAGACGAGACGAGACGAGACGAGACGAGACGAGACCGATACGAGACGAGACGAGACGAGACGAGACGAGACGAGACGAGACGAGACGAGACGAGACGAGACGAGACGAGACGAGACGAGACGAGACGAGACGAGACGAGACGAGACGAGACGAGACGAGACGAGACGAGACGAGACTGGCTCTTAAACATTCTAGACGAGACCGAGACGAGACTGCATATTTGGACCGAAATTTATAGAGAGTCTAATGAATTAAAAAATACAATTTCAGTTAAATATTTTCTTCTGCACGTATTCAAACTAGGTATATAATTGAAGACATTGCGTTCCAATAATCAACAAGTTCTACGGAAATCGTATTTTTCGGAGACGAGACTGAAATTTTTCGATTTTAACGAGACCGAGACGAGACTTGCAAAACTCTCGCATAGACTCGTCTCGTGGCCAGCCCTATTCATGAGTTTTTGTTTCTATTTACACAAGAGCAGTTAGCAATTTGTACAAATTATTTTTATATGCGTATATAACGCAATTTAATATCAAAACCCAAATTGTTTGGCATTGTTAGTTTTTTTTACTTTGGTTTCATTTTTTTCACAAAAACTCGTTAATAAGTATAATTTTCATTATGAATGTTTAAATATCCAACAACCGTATATTATATTATATTATATATGAGTGGGCTACTACCATTGCATTTAGCTGGAATTATTTTAATTTGATGGCTGCCACACCAGATTCCTTTAGCGGTGCTTAGTCCTTACGTTCAATTTTAATCATTCAGAATTAATATATGCGAGTGTGTTTTCATACGAAAAACCTAATTGAAGTATAAGGTTCCCTTTTTTTTATTATGAAAGCCCAATTTATTCTATAAAAAATAACTTTTAACCCATTTCCGGCGGCTACCACTTCCAGTTGACTTATAGCCAATTTATTCACTATTGTTCAACTTGCTGAAAACTCTAAAGTTGGCCAACTTACAAGTTGACTTCAAATCCGTAGTTGAACTGCAAGTTGAAAAATGCTTTTATTCACTTCTTCGAATCTGAACTCCAGAGTTGAAATTCAAAAGTTGACCAACCTGCAGTTTCTAAAATATCCTTGGGATATTTGTGACACATGACGCACAGGACGACATTTTCAACTTTTGTTTTGCATTAGAATTAATTTAGCATTTTGAATAATTTTTCCGAATAATTGCAATGGATTTTTCATTCCATGTGAAACTCGGAATCAAAAAAATACCAAGCTAAATTGAAAGCTATACAAAATCGATTAGGTACAACTTTTATTTTTAAAGAAAATAATATACATATGTCTAGCAATAAGAGGTGCGTTTTCACACACTACAATTTGTTCCTATAACTATTTTGTTTTCCTAAATGAAATAATTATAAAGGAAGAAACACAAATTTTCACAGAGAAGAATAATGTAGGGTCAAACAGGAAATGCCAAACAAAGATCAACAACTCCATGAAAAGTGAGAACTGTTGTTGTGAAATGGAGTCATGAATGGATCGATGTTCATGAGTATGTTTTTAAACTTGTCCGGCGTAATCGTCGCCCACTACTTAAACATCACAAAGCCAGAAAATCATTCCATATATAACATGGAACACAATTCATTGAAATTGTACACTTGTTCTATATTTTTTGGTGGGGGAAAGGAACCATTTTTATAAACAAATTTCAATTATAAAAAAAAATATGAAACAAAAAAAAATACTCATGCGGTCCGCCATCTTAGTACTAACTCACCCGACGATGCTTGATTTCGGTGATCGGTCGAGAACTGAATAGCATGAATGAATGGACAAAAATGAGGAAAAATCCCAAGTTTGCTCGCTAACTTCTACTATTTCGGGAAGTTGAGAAAATCCAAAGTTGATCAACTCTAGAGTTGAAAATAAAAAATTGAAAACGTCAACTTTGAGTGAATAAAAACTAATTCTCAAGTTGACTGTAAAAATCCCAGAGTTATGTTCAACTTTGACTGAATAAATTAGGCCTTAGAAACTTGAAATTTTACACACTAAAGCTTCTGGTTTTCCGGAAAATTAACGTTGCGTTTTCGCAACGCTCGCCGAAAGGGGTAGCAAAATTATTAAAATACATTTTTTTTTACATGGAGTTTGAATTAATTTTATTTGAATATTCTTATGAAGGAATTAATTAAATATAGATAAACTGGGTAATGAAAGATGGTTGAAAATAAAATGACAAAATTCGTAATAAGTTATACATTATATTTAGATATATTACCCGTGTTTTATTGGAAAAGCTATCCATAGTAGCTATTCATAGTAGCTATCCATAGTAGGATTTTACATGAATAACAAAACCAACATCGGCAGTATGTATACTGCCGATAAAAGTTAAAGTAGAATCATACTGCGGATAGTTTTCCGAGTATCGAATGGATTTTTGGTGATTTCATTCTCAAATATTGGTTACTATTAGTTCTTTCGTGAAGTTAATTTTGACTGCTCCTGATTCTCACAAATACTATATTTTTGTTTTAATATTCTGACAGGTTAAACCAAATTTGAAATACAAAAACCGCTACTGCGGATTCGTTTTTTTTTGGTATTTTTCTACTGTACTATTTATAGAATGCCAAAAAAACACGGGTATTATGTTTACAAAGAATGGGTTTTTGTGTTATATTCATCGAAGCATTTTGGATGAAGCGGGATATTTCATTTCTTGCTTGAAAAAAAAACGGTTTGGCTGGAACACGTGCGGCATCGGAGACGCTTTTCTGTTTTACTGACAGAATATTTGATGTTGTCGAAACAGGCCACTTCATTCGGGTTTCCTTCCGTTTGAATCACAGGTTCAGTGTTTGTTTCCGATCGCAACAGGGAAACTACAATAAACGTTCTAAATTCTAGTTGCGGCATTGGTGTTTCCTTGCAATTTTTTTGCAAATGCAGTGTATTCACCAACGCTGCATCGAGTGCATTTGATAAAAGTGGCCAGTACCACTTTTTTCTTCGAATTCGAATCCGATAATTGCTTGTAGCATTATCAAATAAGTCAACTCCACCCATTGTTATGTTGTTTTCACGAATTGCATTTAGCATTGGAATGTTCACATGTTTTCTCTTTTTTCGATTAAACCGTTTTGCCTGATTGATTGGTTGTTTTTTTTTTTTTTGAAAATTCAACACGATGGCTTTTTGACCACCTCGGTAACTCATAAAGAAGACATGTCGATTCTTTTGTAGAAGTTGAAGCGACGTTTTGGGATGTTGATGCACTGTTTGGATCATTTGGTACAACATCGACTTCCGGTTCATCGTATATGTCTTCAGGATTTTGAGAATTTAAATCATCAAACCTGCATTCTAGCTCACACGATGGCTTTTTGACCACTTTGGTAACTCATAATGAAGACATGTCGATTCTTTTGTAGAAGTTGAAGCGACGTTTTGGGATGTTGATGCACTGTTTGGATTATTTGGTACAATATCGACTTCCGGTTCATCGTATATGTCTTCAGGATTTTTAGAATTTAAATCATCAAACCTGCATTCTAGCTCAATTTCATCAGGCAATTCATTTGGGAACATGTTTCCATCCTCCAAAAGCTGCACATTATCATCGATTTCCTCATTATCACTAACAGCATCATTTTTTGGAGGTAAAATTATAATGTTTGTTTGAGCTGCAGCATCCAACAGCTTATAAGTAAAAAATAAGTCGAATGCAAAAAACATATATTCGCTATCTGTTTTTCCAATACAGCGCGTATTTAATAATAATTGTTTTAGTTTTTTTCTTGGAATTAGAATATACACTCGATTTATAGTGCCTGAGTATAGTACAGATGTCTTAAAGGGACCGCGCTCATAAGAAAAGTGACCTGAGCCTGAGCCTTGATGTTTCCTATACGCCAAATGCACTGCCTAATTATTTCTAAGAATAAAGTCAAGTGGAAGGTAAAGGGTTTTTCCAATATAACACTCTTAAATGATTTGTTTTTTTTTTTTTTTTCTTAGAACTAAAATATGCATCCTTGCAATCAAAAACTATGATTCTTTTTCAAAAATGTTCGCATTGTCAACATAAACCCACAATATTCCGAGAAAAAAACCGTTCAATCTCATATAAAGCAGCGAATTTTTTTGAAATGCTACTGCTTTCGGCGAGCGTTACGAAAACGCAAAGTAATGCTTTCATCTAACCTGACAAGCAGGCAACTCATGTAAATTACGTCAGAATTATTTTAGAATATAATTTTAACCCTTATTTACCTGTAGTTGACATTGTTTAGAAAAATTATAATTTTGACAATATTTTTCAAAAGTTCAAAAATCCTACCTCAAAATTTACAAAAACTTGTATTTTGAAAGTCCTAAAAAAGCACGAACAAATTTTTTTATAACAAAATTCAAAAACAGGTCGATTAGATAATTCAACTATCTCTCGAAATCATTTTTTAGTTTATTTCAATTTGTAATCAGTTATGTTCCAGAAGTCTTCAAATATGACGTTGGGAAATGGGTAAAATCAACAATTAAAATTTAAAATTATTAAAAAAAAAATATTAAAGAGGAAATTCAAGAGCATTCTAATATTTGAATATTAATTAAAAAAAAAAAAACGGTTTTTCCATCTTTTCTTCAACTGTAAGCTCTTTAAATGAGACGAGTTTATTATTCAATTTTTTTTTTTTTCAAAAATTCAAATTTTATTGAACAATGCTTAATTTTTTTTACTTTTGTATGAAAATTATTTTTCAGGTCGACGACACGTTTTAAATTAATTTTCAATCAACTCAAGTAAAAAAAATACAGGAATACAGATTGATTTTTATAGGTTGAGAAGTATTTTTATGGCACACATTTGGTTGTAAGAATTGATAGTGCAGTTTTAGTACATGGTTTGTGTACAAGATATTCACCACACTACGTTACCGGTAAATAATATGAAGCTGGTTTGTAATTAATTTTAAATATTTTCTTTTACTGCTGACTTTGTAGCGCACCCTATGAACACCACAACGGAAATTCGAAAATCTAATGATTCAGGAATTATGGACTAATTTGGGGCTAGTTTAGTGCTCCCATCTGCAGGGAGCACCAAAATCTTTTCACCCTCAAACTTATGATGTAACCAGCTTGACGTCAAGCTGGAAACACCAGAATGGAAATTTAAGAATCTAATGACGCAGGAATAAGGAACTAGTTATTTTGAGGCCAATTTAGTGCTCCAGTCTTTAATTAAGACTTCAATAATTTTACCTTGAAATTTAATGGGAAATTTGCCAGAATGTGGATAAACTTTCTATACTCAGCTTTCAAAAAAAAGGTTAAATACTAATAAGAGATAGAATTATGTTATCTGAAAAATAACAGGTTTTTGTTTTTCTACAGGTTTTGATAAACAGGGCAAAACGGTTTTTTTTATAAGTCGTTTCATTTAAACCTCTGTCCACTACAACCCAAGTTCAAAAATCTAACCGGGCAGAAATCTAGTGGTATATTTATAGAACAATCAAGTGGTACGTACAAGTTTAAGTCTTAAAAACCTGCATTTTATTTATTCCACCTTTCTAAATAAAAAAAATTTGTTTTTAAATACTTATTAAGAACATTATTAAAAATGAAATTTTGTATGCCAATTTTGAGTATTTAATAAAATTTAAAATTAAAAAAAATAAAAAAAAAACATTTGCTTGTTTTCAAGATATTGAATTAAAAGAACAAATATTTTTATAAAAATCCAAAAATTATTTTTTTTTTAAATTTGTGTATTCCAAACTGTTAAGATTTTTAAAAGCTTCCTGTATACAAAATTTATTACTTGTCATTCGTAATTTTTTTTTTTAAATTTATTTATTAAAGTCGTTTTTGAGATAAATATTTTTGTTTGTATATTGGATATGTATGGCAGGTACCGTTATTTTCGGAGCTAAGAAAACTGCACAAACTTTGAGTCCAAATTTTGAAGAAAATCGGTTCAGTAAATTAGGCTGCTGGTTCTGGTACAGACAGAATGAATTGCGGGACCCAATTTTTCTCGTTCTCTGTCATCAATTTAATATCTTGAGTTCGATTTTCTTACACATCCAAAACTTGGCCTATATAAAAGCAGGTTTGAAGTTTGTGCTCAAGCATGCAGATTGGGTCAAGAAAAAAAAATATCATGAGAGACGGGTCTATTTAAAAAGTCGTAACACCATCTGGTTTTTAGCATTTGAATATTAGAATTGATAAGATCAATTAATTTTGAAAATAAAAATAAAAAGTACCTATGTACTTAATTTCTTACATTTGTTAAAAGAAAATAGTTGTCTTCTGTTCTATTAGTTGCTGCTAAGAACTTGGAAGTTTTAAAGCTTGTTCTGAAATCATGCTCTCGCCTATAGAATGCAACTATAATTCTGCTTTTGCATATTAGCCCAGTCAAAATGTAAAAAAAAATGGCCAATCTACCAAAAACTTCCAAGTAAAGGTGTTTAAATGCAATTGTCGGTACTTTTACGGTAAATGCTTATGTCAAAAATGGTCATTTTTCATATATTACTCCTAAGCGGTTCAAATTTTTGAAAACATCTGAATTCAAAGTTTGTTTATTATGTGAATCCCTTCAAGAAAACTTTATTATTATTTTTTTTTTTTTTGAAAACAACTGTTTTAAAGATATTATAATTTTTTGTTAAAGTTTGACAGAAAGTTCAAATTTCTGTTTGGTTTTTTAATTTTTACTCTTAAAAACGCAAGTTGTCGAAAAAAAACTTGGCACTTCAATAGTGTCAACTGTAAAAAAAAACGGTTTTTCGCATTTATCTTGTAAACCGTAAGCTTAATCAAAAAATTATACCAACCAAAGGATGATGGGCAAATTGGTAGTTGATCCAACAGAATTAAAATATATCTCAAATGAAAGGGTTTGTCCAGTACTTTATTTCATTATATGGCGGCAAGAACCACAAAACCACCGGAGAACAGAGATATAGCCACTTGAATATAAAAATTGCAAACACCATCTTTTAGTTTTCTTCGAAATAATTGTTCATAACTTTTTATATAAAGAACATTGGAAAACGGTAGTTCTCTCATCTTACAAATAATAGCAAAGTTATTATGCTACGTTTTATACACTATGAGATATTTAGTTTTAAAGTCTTGAATTAAAACTTTTTTAGCACTGGCTTTACACACCAATATAATACCAATATAATAAATAATAATAAAAACTTCAAAGGCGACGTATACTTTTTTAGCACCACCAAAAAGCTTTTTTTGAAACCTTTAATCAAAATAAAGTGTCCTTTGCTCAATAAATCCCTTTTTATAAACAAAAATTGTTCAAAAGACACCTTTTATGGCTTATAGACTTGGAAAAGTAGATTCTAAGTTAAAAACAAAAATATTATACAATCTAAGGATTGGTATCGACGTATAATTTCAATCTACATTTTAATCTACCTAATTAATTTAAATTAATTTAATACAAATACACTCTGGATCGCCCGAATAAGTCATTATTAATTTAAAAATCAAAAAAACAAACATTCACTGGACCGGAGTGTATGGTTTAAGTTTTAATGTTTGATGACAATAAAAAATATATCTGTGACCAAATAAGGTATGCACCAAGTGTCTCCGCCACCAAGATCCCCTGCCGATCGGGCACCGCCAGTGGTTTAGCCACTATTTACTAATATAACTTGTTTGCCCGATGCGTTATATGTTTTTCGATACCGTTAGTTAATTGTGAACGTAAGTACAAACATATCGTATATGGTAGCAGAAATATTTATGGCCATCAAACCTAAAAACTTAAACCATACACTTGGGTTCGGTAGATGTAATTTTTTAGTTTTATTTTAATAAATAATGACTTAATCGACGAACCAGAGTGTATTTTTATTTAATCAATTTAAATTAATTAGGTAGATTAAAATGTAGAGTGATATTATACGTCGATACGACTCCGAAGACTGCATAATTCCTTTGTTTTTAACATTGAATCCACTTTTCCCGGTCTATAAGCATAATAAGGTGTCTTTTGAAGCAATTTTTGATTATAAGCAGGTATTCATTGAGGAAAGGACAGTTTCTGATCTATTATATTAAAGGTCGTTAAAATAGCTTCTCGATGGTGCTAAAAAAAAGTATACGTCACCACTGAATTTTTTAAGATATTGGTGTGTAAAGCCAGTGCTAAAAAAGTTTTTATTCAAGACTTTAAAACTTAATATCTCAAAGTTTAAAAATCGTAGCTTACTAACTTTACTAATATTTGACCTACCTTTTAATTAACGCTAAAAGCGTTCAGTTTAAATATCATAATATTCTCTTTAAAAAAAAAATATGCCACTTTGTTCCATACGAGAGTATATTTCCACAACTTGTGCTTTTAGGAATAAAAATTAAACAAAAACAGAAATTTGAATTTTTTGTCAAACTTTAAAAAAAAAATTACATCTTTAAAACAGTTGTTTTAGGGACAAAAAAAATAGTCATGCTTTCTTGTAGAGATTCACATAGTAAACAAACTTTGTATTCAGATGTTTTCAAAAATTGGAACCGTTTAGGATTTATACGTGAAAAACGACCATATCCGACATTTTACGTTTTTTGAAATGTCGATATCTTTTTAACGATGGGTCGCAAGAAAAAAATTGGCAAAACATTTTTTTTAGGGGATGGCATAATCTACAAGTTTTGCATAAAACACTTTTCGATAGCATTTACCGTTTCCGAGTTTTATGCAAAAAAACTGATATTTTCGACATTTAACCTTGGATAACTAGCTATTCACGCGCACAAGATTTGGTAATGGAGTTCTTATACCAAAATTAAAACAATTGCGTTTAAAAACCTTCACTTGGATTTTTTTGGAAGAAAAAATACAATTTGCTTGGGCTATATAACTAAAGAGTCATCATACTTGTGCGAAATGCATGGAGTTGAGGTAACTTTTAATTGAATAATTCGATTTTTTCACGTTAATGTGAACTTTTTTTTAACAATTTTTTGATCCGATTTTGACATTCTAGTGCATTCCACGCTTAAGCAAAAATACCCAGACAGAAAAATAATCTAGTTCTTGACGAGTGGCTAGAGAGTTTTACGTCGATTCTGGCAAGAGGCTAGGCAGGGCTAGCAAAGGCTAAAAGAACGGCCTTGGTGATAATGAACTCTTCTGCCTAGTTAGGCAAAAAAAAAAAGTAAAAAGTTGGCTCCTGTGGGACTTGATCCCGTGATCTTCTGCTTGTCAGTCCAATGCGCTTCCCGCTTAGCTAACTCGCTATACAAACATTTAATGTCAAAACTGAATAAAATTTTTGTTTTTGGTTGACAAAAGAAATTCCTGAAGGAGAACCGGAAGATGTCCAAAAAGTTATTACTAGGGAGAGCATCACGAGTGTTTGAAAAATTTCCCTCGTCATAATTGTTGGTACATTAAATCCAGCACGGGCTTGCCAAGTATCTGTCTCCGAACTTCTTTCACATTTTTCGTATGAAAATATTTTCACAGCAAACCAAGTATGTAATTCTAGTTCTCTACACTGATTGATTACCTACTTCCAATCCTTTCAATTGAATTTTTGACTTAAAATTATTCAATTCGCGAATCAAAAGCACTGCGCGCACCTGTTTTGAATAAAAATACAATTTTCCCATACAAAAAGCTGTTTCCATTTATAACTTTTTTTACTTACTAAAATGTCATTTACGAGTATGTTGTTATGTATTTAATTTCAACACTTATATCCCACGCAATATTCGAGCAAAATATTTCGCTTCTGTCTTAAGATTTTTCAACACCTCGTTCGGTTAAATTTATGAAAGGACCTAACAATCCTACTATGCATATATAGGTATAACAACGCGAACAAAAAAACAGGTAATTTATTAGAAAATTAGATATGCGTTCAAAATTCCACCGCCTTCAGTCAACCATGTTTTGATTTTGAGTTTTAATGTTAATCTGCTTCCCCATAACTCTTCTTCAACCCGCAGCAGAAAAAGCGGCACCTTAAAATAAAATATTCATATTTACTATTTCTTCCATGATGCAAATAAAAACAGCAACACAACGGTACCAAAAAAAAAATCATCACAGAAACACCTGTGCCTGATAACTCGCCTTCGACGGGAATATTTTTTTTGGAATTGAAAAATTAAATCTTGCTCTACAAGTTGAACACAAGTACAACGTCAAAATGATTTAACGCTAGTCCACATTTTAAGTCAAGTGTTTTCCCTAAGCGGCATAATTAATTTCAGCCACAAATTCAATTCCAAGGAGCCGCAAATATACTCAATCCTATCCAGCCAGCCAACCAGCCAGAGCCAACATCAGTTCCAGCTATAGCTCCATCAGCAGCCAGCCCAGAAATCACCTCGAGCTCACTTGTTTCAATGAGCGCGTTCAGCGTGGTACTGCACAGTGCATGATAATTTTATAAAAGACAAACGTTTCTTATTCTGCCCCACACCATCATCATCCACTGTTATAGGCTTGTCCAGTCCAGAGCGTGGGAGGAGCGCGCACTATTCCAATGGTAAATTATGAGCTAATTCACTTGAAAAATATTTCCAAATAAGAACACCATCCTGTTGTTAACCGCAAGACTTACAGTAGGTTCAGCTTCAGCAGCATGCAACACTCCATCCGAACTGCATTTAAGACCTCTTATATATTTGCGGGTTGAAAAAGTCGCACACTCTTTGGGGACAATCATTTTCAATTGAATGGGGCTCATGAGTGGTGCTGATGAAAAAAAAATATAATTCGTGCCGTAAATGAGACAAAGCCTATGGCACTTTACGGAGGCCTAAAGTCAGACATCAGCCGTCAGCCCAGCCAGGCCGAGGCTGAATGCCGAAAATATTGTATCAAATGCATTCATCGACCACCTGAACAACCTGTGCATTGATAAACTGCCACTAATCGCATAAAGTGGTCAGTTAGGTAACAGCCTTATAAAAACGGTAAAATGCAATTAGACCCACACCCAAAGTTGGTAAATTCAGCGGGAGTATCTTTTCACTGAAATAAATTATAAATGCGGATCGTGACTTGTTCATTAGGAGGAAACCTCCTTGTTAGAATTTCGTATAAATAGAGTCCGGTACTTGTTCCAGCTACAGCTCCACTCCAAGCTGAGATGAAGCGATGAAAGAGTATATACCTAGATCTATACGTGATGCTTTCTCCTCAATGGTTCTGTCCAAAGACAGCTGAGTGTTTTTTTTTCTAGAGCAATTGATATAGCTATATAAACCTAACCTAGGTTATAGGACCTCCATCTCTATGAGGCATAATTCAACCAACAATAACAACAACTTTAAGATACACATTTCAGCAATCAACTGTGAGTCAAGTCAAGAGACCCTCGTTTGATTGCATATCCAAAGTGGACATTGCGACTTTGACAATGGACACTTACACACATTTATTCTTGTTGTTGTTGTAGGTAAGGCACTCAAATGAACAGAAGATGGAAGTTATGGTCGAGGTAAATTTCAAATCGCCTTTTCAAGCATACTCGGTACTCGCCTACAATCAGACCAATCAGACACGTTGTGATCTATAAATGCCACTTTTACCATTTAATTGAAGGTATGGTCGTATGGAAGAATAAGCCAGTTTTAAAGCTTATAGGTACATAATACAAATAGAAAAATAGCTACGATTTTATGATTAGTGGCATAACTTTTACGTGACCTACAATATTTTATTTAAATGATTTATTTACTACATTAGATATTGTATTGACTAGGTGGCGCTGGAGTTTATGGTTAACAAAGGTAGGTACCTCCTGTGATGCATACTCGTTTTAAAGCCTCAAAATTTGAGTATCAACCGGTTTCTTCAGATGATTTTACATTAAATTTCATTCAAATTGAAATTTTAGTTCTTTTTTGATCACCCTATCGAAAGATATTATAATTTTTGCAAATGGCGTTGTTTGTCAATCATATTTGACTTTTGTGAACTATGCAGCTGCAGAATACAAAAAGATAATCGCAACCCTTAAGGAGAATATTCGACAGAAATGCATAGGGGGGGGTCATGCCCCCCCTGGGATATTCAACTTTTGTTTTTCTATATGAGTTTGTTGAAGTTAGAAGCAAAATCTAGATCTGTTATGCTCATGACCCCCCCTTGACTCGCATGTTCCAACACCAAGGCCCAAATATTGGCTAGTTAAGCTGCATGATCTTATCACTAACCATGCAGAGTCATGCAGATTTATAAAAATATCCAAAGATGATGTAAAGTGGCTATACATTTTGTAATGGTATTCTTTTATTGTGTTATTCATCTTTATTTATATGTATCTTTGCTCATATTTACAAAACCTTTTAAAACACTTTAAAAACTAGGTATTTAAAATTTAAAATTAAGTTTCTCCCAGTAACTTGCGAATGTTCCCATATGAAACCTTCATACCGGCACCCAACAGGCAAGAAACAACGTCAAAGTAAATATCAATTGTATTGGATCGGGAAATCAATATTTTTCATCATCTACGAGTATTTCTTAAATTTCTTTTTTGGTATCGGGTATTATTAGCCAAACTTAAATTCACAATCAAAATCATTTGGATATCTCTGACCGCAATGTTACAGCCACTTTCTAAGTGCGATATAAGAACAAACTTACCGAGTGCTTTGAAGACACGATTTGAGGTTGATAGAATCAAAAAACCTTCTGAAAACTATGAAAATCTTGACCTTCTATTTGAACATATGAACAAATTGTTTCAGGGAATTAGGGTGATATTTGGAATGCAATATTTTAAGAAAGTTACAATATATGTCGGTACTTCATGTTTCCAAACCTCAAACAAAAATTTAAGTATACTGGCTAGGTAAATTATTAGTGTAGCTTTAGCAGAAGGTCCTTCTCTACGATTCTTCCATCACTGATAATTTGCTTGCGATCTCCAATGGTAGAAAACCACCTTACAGTTAGCCCTCTGGTAGGGTTTCCACCATTCCTGCTTATTTTCACAAAGCCTTAAAAGCTTTATCAACAAATTTATTGCGTACTATAATACACATAGATTAAACGCTTAGAAGCCGAAGTCATACTTATGTATAAGTATGTAGGGTAAAGTCGGGTAATATGGCACCGCGGGGGATATGGCACCCTTTCAATATTTCCCAGTTAATGACTTTTTTTTAAAACAATGACTTCAGAATATCTTTAAGTTCCACACAAGCTTCTAACGGGTGCAGTTGAAATCCAAGAAGCTTGTTAAATGTTTGAACTACAATTGAAAATACAAAAAAATTGTAATTTTTTTGTAAGATTATTTTTTTGTACTCTTGTAAATTTAGTGTAGAAACGAACATATTCGGTGTCAGGTCTTCGTTTTAACGGAAAAACAAAGAGTGAATCGTGTCTGTTTGTTTCTTTTTACCGCTATAACTGCACATACGTAAATGATCTTTTCATTTCGAATAACAGTGGCAATGTCGAAAGGGTGATACTTTTTACTTTTAAAGTTATAAGAAAAACAAAAAAGGGGTGCCATATCTCCCGCCTTTACCTACATTTTTTTTTAACAACAGGTTTCACTAAAATAAAAAAAAAAATAAAAGAAATTTTTTCAGTGTAAGGCTTTATTGGGTTTGTATTTGTATGTACATAGGCGTCGTGAACCCCCCAGATGGCTGAAAGTCTGGATCCGCCCTTGATCACCGCAAGTCCTTGCAAAAAATCATGGAAAATGCGATACAGCGTTTAATGCCGGATTTACACAAATGGTAAAGCTCCCAATATTTCTGCCAAAATAATGGAAGGAATAATATTTTAGTGACATGCACTTACACGTGTTCAATAAATGGCAGATTTTTATGTTGGCATATTATCTTGCCAACATTTAATGTCAAAGACGGAAATTTTGTTTTTTCACCATAAACGAACCATAATAACGGAATTTTTTTGAAATTATCAAAAAACGTAAAACATTATTTAAGGATACTAGCGGTCCCTAGATTGACGACGTCAACAAAGAACGCATTTGGTTCGGACACTGTTTTTGGAAAGGAGGCGGTTTTTTTTTAAATCTTCGGGGACAGCTGCACCACAACGACACAGGACTTGTTCAAAACTTCATGAGGATGTCAGCCGATGAAAAAATAACCCCAATTGTTATCAAAAAAAATTCCTGAGTTTTCTGTTCTTGTAATCAGTAGACCAGAAATCCCCAAGTTTTTCCAGGCATCCACCGTTTCCTCCAAACAGACAGTCCTCTTCTTTTGTCCACTTTTTCTAAGCCAAGTTCTGGCACTACACCCTTTTTACATGGATCAAACTCAGGGGATTTTTGAACCCCCTCGTACTTCAGTACCAATAAGGTCAGAAACTTCAAACTCGCAGCATTTGCTAAACTCACCAGGTTTAGACAACTCACCAAATTTCAATTCCTTAGCATCAGTGATTCCTGAGACATAAGACTGCAAAAATAGCAAAAACCGTAACGGACTGACTGACTAACTGACTCACTGACAGATCATCAAAATTATGGATCACTTCCCGACATAGTAGAACCTTGTAATTTCGCACAACAGCAGACCTTGTGGTGTTTACTTACTTACTTACTTAGGTCCTCGGACCTATTACGTCCGTGATGTTTCCCTTACGGGACATAGGGCCTCCACTACACCTACGCGCCATCGTGTACGATTTCTTGAAATATATTTCAGCTCTCTCCAACTTTTCCCCAGTCGTGCCGATTCCTGTTCGACCGTTCTTCGCCATGTACTTCTAGGCCGGCCCACTTGTCTTCCCTCCTGTGTGAGCGGGTTCCACTGCATTGCTTGAGATGCAATGCACCGATCGCCTTTTCGAAGCGTATGGCCAATCCACTGCCACTTTCTTCTTCGTATAATGGAGTCTATGGGCTCCTGACCCGTTCTCGCATGAAGTTCGGCATTGGAGATACGGTTGGGCCAGAAAATCCTCAAGATGTTTCGTAGACATCTATTAACGAAGATGTAGCTTTCTAGTGACAGTTTCAGTGACTTTCCAAGTGCTGCAGCCGTAAAGCAGAACGGATTCAACATTGGAGCGGAACAGTCGTAGCTTGGTCTTTAAGCTAAAAGAGTTGTTTCTCCATATTTTGGACAGCATTCCGAACGCAGCCTTTGCTTTTCTGATTCGGCTGTTTACGTTCAGTTCAGTTCCGCCACCCGTAGAGACAATACTCCCAAGATATTGGAAATCCTGTACCATCTCTACGGGTTGTCCAGAAATATTTACTTCGATTGATGAGGAAGTTCCAAGGCTGATCCTTTTAGTTTTTGCCGAGTTGATCTTAAGCCCTACGATTTCTGCTTCTCTCTCCACCCTTGTTTTCATTTGATGGAGATCCATGATCCTATGAGAGAGTAAGCATACGTCGTCCGCGTAGTCCAGATGTTTGAGGTGAGATTGCAGAGTCCACTGAATTCCTCCATTTCCATTTGACAAAGCTGCGTGCAGTACGTCACTTACCACCAACAGGAACAGTATTGGTGACAGTATACAGCCTTGCCTAACTCCACTTTGGATTTCAAACTCCTCTGACAGCCTACCTTTGTGCAAAACGTGACACCTGGATCCATCATATGTAGCCTTGATAATAGCAATCAATTTATCTGGGATGCCCCTCCTGTGCAAAGCAAGCCAAATAAATTCTCTATTGACACTGTCGAACGCCTTTTCAAAATCGATGAACAGCAGGTGAAGTGGTGATCGATATTCAACGCACTGTTCGATGATGATCCGCAAGGTGTTGATGTGATCCACACAGGAAGATCCAGTGCGGAAACCTGCTTGTTCGGCGTCGAGTGTGTCTTCGAGGTGGTCTTTAATTCGGTCCAATATTATCCTTGCTATTATCTTGGCTACTGCAGGCAGAACGCATATTCCTCTCCAGTTTTCGCACTGTGTGAGATCTCCTTTCTTTGGAAGCTTGACAATCATTCCTTTTTTCAACTCTTCAGGAAAGCTCTCTGTTTCCCAAGCTCTCTTAATAAGTGGGTGCAGTAGCTCGCTCGATGTCGTTGGGGCTGCTCCTAAGAGCTCTGCAGGAATACCATCAAGTCCAACCGCTTTGTTGTTCTTCAGTGCTTTGATGGCGGTGTGGTGTTTACAAAGGAAAATTTAAGATTTTCCATTCAGGGGGCGTGGTACCCGCCCATTTTCATAGAATTGCTATAAATCACTTGGAGCACTTCTGATTGTCGGAGATTGATGACATTTAGTACAGCGGTAGGGGTTAAAGTGCAGGCAAAGGCAAAATTTTAAAATTTGAGATTTTCTATTCTATTTTTATAGAATTGATATAAATTATTTTGAGCACTTCTGACTGTCGTGGCATGATGAAATTTGGTACAGCGGTAGGGCTCAAAGTGCAGGCAAAGGGAAAATTTAAAAAATTGAGATTTTAAATTCAGGGGGTGTGGCATCCGCCCATTTGAATAAGAATTGATATCAATTATGAGGAGCACTTCTGACTGTCGTAAAATGATCAAATTTGGTAGAACGGTGGGGCTAGAAGAACAAGCAAGTGCAAAATTTTAAAATTTGAGATTTTACATTCAGAGGGCGAAGCATCCGCCCATTTTCTCAGAATTGTTATTGATTATGTGGATCATTTCAGATTGTTGCAGAATAATAAAATTCGGCAGACTGGTAAATCATGTGGTCAATACAAAGGAGATATTGGAAAATTTTAAATTATCCATTCAAGGGCGTGGCACCCACCCATGTTCTCAGAATTGATATCAACTATGTAGTGAACTTCTGATTGTGGTAGATTGATGAAATTTGGTAGAGCGATAGGACTTGACAAGCAAGCAAAGAGGAAATTAAAACTTTGTGGTATTACATTCAGTGGGGGTGGCAACCAACCATTTTCACAGAATAAATATTACTTGTGCAGGATTATGAAATTTCGAAAAGTGGTTAGTTTTCAGGTAAATAAAGAGAAAAAGTTGAAAGCGGTTTTTTTTTTTTAATTATTTTTTATAATATAAACAAATAAAATATATATATTGTAACATAAACAAGAAAATATAAACAAATTTAATTTGGTATGCCAACTTTTAGTATTTAATAAAATACAATTTTTCAAAAAATTACCCATTTTCAAAAATTGAATTTTCAAAAATAAAAAATACAATATTTTTTTAAAAATCCAAAATTATTTTTTTTGAAAAATTGTATATACAAAATAGTTAGAATTAAAAAGGACATCTTACATAAAAAAAATTGGTTGAAATTGGTATATCCGTTAACGAGAAATTTGAAAACCGAAAAATCGGTTCTATGACAGGTACCGTTATTAACCGTTATACATTTTTTTTTTACCAAAATATTTACTGTAGTAATTATAGTACCTTGTAATTTTTTTTATTAAAATCGTTAGAGACGTTTTTGAAATAAATCAATTTTTGTATATTGGTTGTATGGCAGGTACCGTTATTTTTTGAGCTATTAAAAAAAAATTCCCTTTAGGGAATCCCACAATAACCTTAAGTCCAAAGTTTGAAGAAAACGCTTTAGCCGTTTAGGCTGCAGGTCAAGGTACAGACAGACAGACGGACAGACAGACCGACAGACAGACGGACAGACAGACAGACAGAATTGCGAGACCCCCTTTTTTCGCGCTCTCTATCATCGAAATGTTAGGGAAAATTATTATCTCGATTTTTTTTTTTTTTTGCACGCATCCAAAACTTGTCCTATACTATGTATATCGCAAGTAAAAAATAAAGAATAAAGATTTGAAAATCATTGTAAAAAAGTTTTTTTTTTTTTAATCTAGGAAACGGGATAAGAAAACGTCTTGCATCATATTATCTAAAACGAGCTATGATTACATGAATATGGAACAATAGAGATATCAAGTTCAAGTTTATCTTCACTGCTGATGTCTTCGATTTGGTTCAATATAACTAACGCGGTTAATGAAAGAATACTTATTTTAAAGGCCATGGATGTCACTATGGATACATTAAGCTTGAAAACTCCACATTTTTGTCCTTGATTTGATATTTGATTTTAAGTTTGATTTATACAAAATGCAAAGCAGTTGCAATTGGTGGATAAGTATCTAACCATCGCAACTGTCTGAAAAATTATTTCGTAATATTTATTTGAGGAAAACCCAAAAAAACCTAAAAAAAAATAACCAACTTAATAAAATGAAGCCAAGCTCCCAGCATTTAAGGTTATGATAGCCTTTAAGTTCGTTCATAAAAAAGTTGTGACTTACAAATTATGAATTTGTTTTGTGAAAATTAGAAATCCTTGCGAATTATTAATTTTCAAAATCCAAAAATGTTTAAGGGAAAAAATCGAAACAACTTTTGAAAACTGAGAACAAAAAATGGTCAGCAAATGAAAATTACACTTCTACCTAAATAAAAATGGAGATAGCGGGCACCTGAAAACCTGCATTCCATTAATGTATTTAATCATGAGAGATCCACGCTCGTGACTTTTACCCGCATGTCTGGTTTTTCAATCGACGAGCTTGAACACAACCATCATTTTCTCAAAAATCAATACTGGTGGTGCACATGAAAAGGTTTGTTAATTACTTATTTAAAGTATATAAGTTCTTTAAAATAATTAATAAATAAATTTGTATAATTTCATAGTAGGGAATCCTACCGTATTCTTTGCTTAGTCATTAATTTTAACTTCTTTTATTATACCTTGAAATATGCTCTTCTAATAAAACTTTGCCAACTTCCTTAGTAATCCACCATCAATATTTTAAAAGTCATATTGTTAAACAGTATCTATAATATTTCCTAGATGAAAGTCAATAGAAATACTCGCGTAATATCACTTGATCATGATCACAACGAATATATGGATGATAATTTTTTAAGTCAACGGCTATTCAACCAATGTGACAGCCTCTGGTCTTTTTGTCACCAAAGTTTTCAAAGTAATTTATCGATTTTATCAGTTTTATAGATTCCAACATCGCTGGGAAAAACCAAAAAGACATGACAACAAAACAAATCGCAGACTTTTTCTCAAACAAAACTACCTCTACCAAGACTGCGCCTTTGGCTATAGCACTCTGGCACTGCGGACTGACTATAAAGATTACGTCTCCAAATTGGATTGATCACTTCAAGATTGATCACAGCAATTGGATTGGATTTTATCGACTCAATAGCACACAAAAGGCACAGATTCAATTTAAATTTTAAACATACAGGTACATATACACAGCTACTTGTACAACAAAAGACCAAAAAAAAAAAAAAACACTACCCAGCCATCTGACACAGAAACTCCATTGAACTGGATGAAGATTCCAAGTGACCACAGTGGGACAGTCTTTTGTCCATATACACGTTTGCTCCTTTGTGCAAATGACTGGAACAAATTACACATGCCACAGAAGAAGTGATGGCTTTTTCTTGAAATCTGTTTGCACTATTCTAAAGCTAATCCATGTCGAAAATCTTGACACCCATAGTATCCTGCCATTTGGAAGAAAGAAGGGTCCACCTTTATAATATTATAGAGATAGAGAGACCCACACTAATAAACTAAGTGACTGTAGCAAACCCAAACGACGGACGGCGATGGCGACGGACGTCCACCCCGACGACGATCACTCAAAAAGAGGAGCTAGCTTCTGTGTGTGACAAACCCGATTTCTCAGCTTAATCTAGATGTTCGCATGTCCAGAGGCCCTATAGTGCGAGGATTTTTATCTGACAGATGGTCTTGGTATCTCTATCGCAACTCGTGTAAGTCGTCCTTCGTTTTACTCCTACGATAAACTCTTCTTATTTAAGTGGCGGCATCTTCGTACATCCACACCGTGCGGTGCGGCAGCGTATTCTATCCGATTTTAGCCGAAAGGCGATTGAAAAGGTGATTTGGAATGTACCATGACCAGACCACTAATATTTTTGTATTTTTATTAAAAAAATACTCTTGTTCCTCAGGTCAGGTATTGGTTTTGTCTAAAAAAATGTCAGCTTTTTCACCAAAGACATAATGTTGTCCTTAAGTCATTCACCATTAAATTTAAAATCGCAATTAAAGGTGGGAATTGAATAAAATTTGTAGATTCCAAAAATTGTTTTTATTTCTTATGGTGACTTGAAGTTTAATGGAAATTAAGAAATGGAAGAAATTTAAATATTTTCAAAACAGACCCCATCCTTAGTACATACCGTTAAAGGAACAGATATTGTTTTCCATTTTTTGAAGAGCTGTATCGGTGTGAAAAGTGGTAGAAATTGAGTTATTGATATATAAGCAAAACTTTTGAAAAACTATATTTTTTGTGTGATATGTACCCTTATAAAAATTTAATTTTTTTTAAAAGTCTCATTCCTTGAGTCAACGCCATCAATATTTCTATACATGTTATTTTTTCCATACAGAATGAACAAATTTGTATTATTAATATTAAAATAGTCAGATAGCATCAACATAATAACCAAAATTAACATATTTTATTTGACTCTTTTTTTGCACAGTTTTGCCTTAGCAACATAATTTTTACCACAAAAAATAAAAAAAAATCCTTCACTAAAAAAGGTCTTCATCGGTGGGTTAGGTAAGTCACAATTAACAAAATCCATAATTATCAAAAATTTGTTTTATTTTATTTTTTAAATGAGGGTTTATAATTATTAATTCACAAATTAAAAACAATTTGTTCTCTAACTGGATTTGTGAAACTAATTTTAAAAGCAAGGACGTTCGACTTAGTTGTCAGTTCTTAAGAGATCAACAATAAAAATGTGCCTGCTAGTGGTCATTGTCATCCATGTCCACCTTTAATATGCAGATGTTCTGACATTACTTGGCTGTTAAATCTTTCACTTTGAGAATTTCAATACATATTTAACATAAATAAAGAGTGCAAATGTACACAGTTTTAAAAAATTAGTTGCTTTTGGTATGAAACTTCTGTTTCTCCACCCATATAATATTGAATTTTTATATTAAGGGTATTGATGCAATTTCGTAAGTTTACAAATTGTGTAAAATGATAATTTTACACAAAAGATTGCATGAACAACGACCCTTTTATTCATTAATGTTGTGTAATGGAATCAGCTGTTCGTTTATATGACAGATTGAGTGTGTGACAGATTAGATCTGTTCAGATTTCGAAGTTATTTTTAAATGATGAACCTCTCTCGAAATAACGCCATATCGAAGCAGAATGTCTCGTACAAAAATGTTACATACACGACAATATATATAAGTATAAGTAGTAGCCCGTAGCGTAATGGATTCGTTCGACTGTCACGCTGGAGGTCTGGGATCGCTTCCCAGCCTCGTCCATCTAAAAACTAAATAAGTTTTTTTTCAGGGCTACTGCCTCTTGCGAGGAATTGACAAATCCTCCAAGAGTATCACTTGTCACGAATAAGTGCTTCTCGTCTAGCCGTTCGGATTCGGCATAAAATTGTGGGTCCCTTCCATTCCTGTCGAAAGGCGCACACAGGAATGGTTGCGAGTTGTTAGTCACTAGGCCCTGGTTCTTCATGAGCCGTTGTGCCACGCGTTTATTTTTTTTTCACGACAATATTCGCGTTTTAAGCGTAAGTCACGTTTTAAGGTAGAACCATAATATTCGCAAGTTCATGGCGGCAATGGTCGGACGTGAATGAGCGAACACAAGAAAATATGGCAAGCCCATAATGTCGGTTTCTTGATTTTCGTTAACTTTTGCTTTCGGTAACGAAGAGCGCCCCCACTTGTACCTCACGGAAGTGAAGTTGAAATTTATTGAGACAGGAACAAAAAAAAAGAGAAAGAATTAATTGTGTGTCAATTCTAATTTTGATTTTTTCAAAAAGTTACTTTTAATTGGTTTATAACATCAGCTTCCGAATAAGAATCTCCAAAACTAATGCGAATTTTTTGCTCACAACGAAGAAAACAACAATAACAAAACGTTGTTGATAGCTTCGTCGTCGGTAAGGAATGACTCGCTTTGGGAGAGTCTTTTTAGTTCTTCCATAATAATTTACGAAAAGTAGCTTTTCTACAAGTGGAGTTAATGCAGACACTCGAATTATTTTGTCTTGTATAAATTACGTTTTAATCCCAACTTTTATTGCCAACTAATCGCGATTTGATACTTATAGTACAGAACATGATAAGTTTTGTTAAGTTCTCTGAGATATCCTAATCACATTTCTGAACACGCCTGATTCCATAAGTCACAATGACGTTTTGATAAGTTTTACCAAATAAATTTGGTTAATTTTCCACAGCAAAATCCGTGGATAATTTTAAGCAAATTGTGCCCGATTAGACGATTCATTTTTTCGGTTGTTTCGTCTTTTTGACAGCTTGGGTGAAGGGATGTAGAGGGACGGAAGTAACGCAATCAGGAATGCAAATTTGAAGACTTTTTCTGGTTGAACTTTAACGTGTCTGGCTGGCAACCGCAATGCTCCTCGAGCAAAAAACGATTTGAACAAAAATTATTGAATAGAAAAATTGTTTTTCGTAATTGAATACACCTAATATACGATTGTATTTGAGAAATAAGTGATTAAAAAATATTTTTATTTATGCCTACTGATTATTTTCCTACAAAACAATGCCAAATAACGAAATAGAAGAACGTTCATACGTATTTTCGCGAACCATGTATTCATGAACGTTCGTGGCTGTCAAAAAGATTGAAACGAACGAAAAAACGAACCGTAATATCAGGCTCATTGTGTAAACCTATCCTATACAAAATGTGACATAACCAAATGATAAAGTTAAGCAAGTCGTATAGGTACTTATCTAGTGTTTACGACGAAGTTTTAATGAGTCTAGCATATATTTTAAGGTTTTCTTTATAACAGAATTTTTAAAGAAGTTGTTTTCTTGAGTTCGTTAGGGTGCCATACGGGGAAGGACGGATCTTAAATCTGAGTTGTCAGAAACAGGTGTCTCAAATTAAGTATTTATAAAAAAAACGATACTTTTGCTTCTGACCAATTTCTTATAGAAAGGCCACGCCTGCCGCACAGTGGTTCATTTGTTGAATTCTTAGGACAAAAATCTTTTCCTACGCCAATTCTTGACGGAAATTAATGAAATTTGGTACATTAAGTATGAACAAAAACATTTTTCCAAATTTCAAAAATTCACTGAAATAATATTTAAATAAAATAAACACCATACTTAAAAATTGAAGAAAACAAAATTTTATATCCAAAGAGGATATGCATAATATGCAAGAAAACAACTGCGAAATCAAATCAAATATCAAAGCAAATAATATAAATTTTCATACTCGTACTTTACCCTCACCTTTGAAAAACACACAAAATATTCAAACTTAAATCTAAAGCTATTAATTTTATGGAAATTATGTTGCAAACACGGATTGAATTATGCATATTCAATGCATACATGTATTCTTGTACAGAAACTACATGCAGATATACCTATACGATATACAAGCTAAAGACGCAGTACTTCTAAACGAGCCTCCGACATTTTCAATTCAATTTGGATCTCGTCCAGGATTATATCTTATCTGCCAACATATTTCCTTTCGGACAGACAGCCAGCGTATATAAATCTCCATTCCATATCCGCGCGCACCATGAACGAACACAACCAAAATATGGATATCATCTGGTATAGGGAAACTATAACTAAACCTATGTAACCTATCTACCTTAGTTGCAATGATTTGGGCTCGTTGGATTGGAGGAGAATACCACCTATATGCGCCCATGGAATTTCTTTAAATTCACAAGTTTTGAATTCAATTAAAGATAAAAATTGGCAGTTTTAATTAAACCGAAGACTTTAAGCCCCGCAATCTTGAGAGCGATGAGTGGAGTGCAGCTGTACAGATATTTATTGTACGAAATAGGTGGTCGTTCATAAAATTGAATCGTGATTGTTATGAAAATAGAGAGTCTGTTATGATGTTGGCAAACATCTTTTTTGATTCTCATTGCCTATATGAGATGAAGGAATACTTATAGGTATAGTCGATAAGATGTGGTTTGTAAGACTTGAATAAAAGGGTGTTCTTCAACAAGGACCTTAATTCATAAAATTTGACAAGTATCAATTTTATAAATTTATTGGAGTTTATCATAAAACATTTTTATTAGTACCCATAGTTAATTAATATTTATGAAACATAAAAATGTTAATATTCCTCAATTAATTGAAAGTAACAAGATTATAAACCTGATAAGATTGGTTTTTATCCTGAAGGTCGGTAGGCGGGGGCATGAATCTGCGAAAGATTTCCGGCCAATTAGTCTGACCTCTTTCGTGCTTAAAACTTTAGAGCGCATCCTCGACACCCGTATTAGAGACAACCTAGTTGGATGTCCTCTTGAAAATTCTCAACACGCATACCTTAAAGGCAAATCCACGAAAACCGCCCCTAGGGCTGACTACGAGACCAGACTCTGCGAGACTTTTGTAAGTCTCTTCTCGGTCTCGTTAAAATCGTAAATTTTCAGTCTCGTCTCGGTCTCGTGTCGGTCTCGTATAATTAGGTCTCGTCTCGGTCTCGTCTCCGAAAAACACGATTTTCGGACAAACTGTTGATTATTGGACCGAAATATTTTCGATTATCGTTTTGAATTTGGATTTTTTAATTTATTAGACTCTCTGTAAATTTCGGTCCAAATATACAGTCTCGTCTCGATCTCGTCTCGGTTGCTTAAAAGGCAGTCTCGTCTCGTCTCGTCTCGTCTCGGTCTCGCATGACGAGACCGAGACTTTTCCCGTCTCGCGACCAGCCCTAACCGCCCGCACGATGTAGGGGGTACTATTGAGAAATCTATCACTTTCTTAGACCTTGAAGGGGCTTTCAATAACGTGCTTACTGAATCCATTCTAGAATCTTTAGTTGAATTTGGTGTAGAAGACTACATAAGTGAGTGGATAACATCCATGCTCAGCGATAGAAGGATTCAAGCCACGTTAGGAAATACAAACTCGACCAAGCACGTTAGTATAGGAACACCCCAAGGTGGGGTTTCGTCCCCTCTTCTGTGGCTTTTAGTCATGAATAAAATTCTCGTTAAGTTGGGAAGATGTGATGTGAAGGTGGTGGCATATGCTGATGATTTGGTGATATTTTTGTCAGCGAAGTTCACTCCTGTGTTAAGTGAGATCACGGAAATGGCTTTCAGGAACGTAAGCAACTGGGCCACGAGTTGTGGGCTAGCAGTTAACCAAAGCAAAACTGAACTGATGCTATTTACTACCAAGACTAAGATACATCCCTTCACTCTACCCTGACTCAACGGCCAAACACTCTCACTCTCCTCTAAAGCTAAATATTTAGGTGTTATTCTCGACCCCAAATTAAATTGGAAGTTGAACATTGAAGAAAGAGTCAAGAAGGCAAAGAAGCCTTCTATGCCTGTAGTAAAACCTTCGGTAAAAAGTGGGGGCTCCAGTCGAAGATGATCCTGTGGACGTACACAGCCGTGGTACGACCTATCCTCACATACGGTTCGATTGTGTGGTGGCCTGCACTCAAGAAATCACATAACATTAATAAACTTAGGAAGGTTCAAAGAACTGCTAGCGTTGGAACGACAGGGGCAAAAAGATCCTGCCCAACTGATGCCTTAAGCGTTTTTCTGCACCTTCTACCACTTGATTTACATATATTAAATATCTAGTATCTTGCAGCGCATTAAGACTTAAGGAATCAAACTCTTGTTTTGCCAAGCCATATGGTGGCAGCAATATCACAGACTTGTTTCCAACAGAAATGTTTTCGACTCCCACCGACTACTGCACTCCTACAATGAGTATCAGTTAGGGTTTTAAAGTTAAAATTCCATCCAGGAAGGATTAAAAAAAACGACGTCGTGACGAAAGATTTCGACACAACTATCTTTACTGATGGCTCAAAGATGGAGTGCGGTGTTGGTGCAGGAATCTTTTCTGAGTCTCTAAATGTCTCTAGGTCCTTTAGACTACCTGATTTTTCTAGTGTCTTTCAAGCTGAATTACTGGCAATTAGGGAAGCCTGCAAGTTACTAAAAGAAGATCCAAACCAGAACCGTAATGCAGCTATTATTACAGACAGCCAGGCGGCTGTTGAAGCCATTAATTCAGCTACTTCATCCTTCAAATTGGTCCAACAATGCCAGGATGTGCTTGCGAGTCTCAACACTGACTTCACTGTCACTCTTATCTGGGTTCCAGGTCACAGTGGCATTGGGGGCAATGAACGGGCTGACGAGCTGGCCGGGCAAGGACCAGCCCTTCATAGCTCACTTGCGGAAAGAGTCTACATTCCGCTTGGAGTTGTGAAGGGCAATAATTTCTCAATTTTTCTTACTAAATCAAACCGCAGGTGGTATAGTTTATCAAACTATATTATATCTAGGAAGATCTGGCCCACCTATAATAAACCCCGAACAACTGATCTATTACGCAGACCCAGACAAGACATAGCCAGGGTCGTTGCAACCTGTAGCAAACACTGGCCAATAGGAGAGCATGCAGCGAAGCTTGGCATACCTCACAACACTCACTGTCGGAGCTGTGGGGACCAGCAGGAAAAGGAAACAGTATTTCAATTCCTCTGCAAATGCCCCGCTCTGGCCAAAGCTAGAGCACAATCATTCGGAAGGGCATTTTTTGACGACATTAACGAACTTTCGGAAATAAAGATCAAAGACTTGATCTCTTTCCTCGACGCGACGAAATGGCTCTAGGAAAAATTTCGGCTACTTCTGCATCGCACCTCTCGTCGTTTCCCTATGATCGCAAGATAGCGGACTGGGGTTCGGGTGGGAGTTCGTGGTGGATGGCGGCCGGTTGATCATTCGATCAGATCAGTGGATGCACCGTCGCGTCGCCAGCCAATAGACTGCCTAGCTTGGCAATTTGTGGATGATGCGGGTGCGGGTGGTGGTCTGGTTGAGTGAGTCATCCGCTTTCTGATGATTGTGGTTAAAGCTACTCAGTCAATCCACAAGTAACAAAATTCTTTCAATCCTTTTCTAAATTCAAAGAAAAATTAACGATATCCTGAGGATATGCCCACAATCTCCCTTTCAATTCCATCCATAGGTTCTAACGAGTAATGGTATCAAAACGGCGCACTTCAGCGCTAATTGGGCTTTGGGCTAGGCTGCCTGTAGCCGCCATTTCTACCTACCTACCTACCATAAACCTGATGAAATTTTTTTGTAAATACGTTTTTGTACTACGAACAAAAATGAGCAAAATAATCGTAAAAACTTCAGTCCTATTTTTTTGACGGCATAAGTTTGAAAACAAACAAAAAATGGGGGAGGACTATTTCACCCCGATCAGCGGAAGAGGCAATTTTCAAAAGAAAAAATTACTTAAAATAAAAAATAGAGAAACAATAAAAGGCAACACTAATAACATGTTACGCATAGCTTATGCTTTTTTAAAATCCAGAAATCTATTCTTTCATTTAATTTTGAAATCGTTTTGAGAATCGTTTTTAAATAATTAGCTTTCAAACTCAAATTTTGGAAAAACAATATTAAACATTTTACACTGTAAAGCTGCACAGCACTACATCGTCGACAGCTCTACAGTGATTAGAACCACTTGGTCGGAAATCACCCCTCAGATTACATGTTAAGTATTATTGCTCAACAGCACTACACAACTGAGAGAAGCAGAGCACTACCGACCTACACCTCACAGTATAAGAAAACGTATCTTTAGTGTTGCAATTACACGACTGTCAGTATAATGGCATAAGGTGCCAGTTATAGCTATCATTGGAAAGCATCATTGAAAAAGTTAGCTGTTGATTTTGAGACGCTTCGAAAGTTTAATGATTGAATATTTTAATGCAGAAATATAGCTAACGACTTCAAAATTATTTCTCGTCCAAAAAAAAATTCATTTTGACGCATATCTTCCCCATAACGTAACTTTCAATTTGTTCAATGATCATTGGTAAATTCATCATTGAAAAATTAAAAAGACATTTTATGAGAAAAGTTGTCCCAAATTGAATTTCGTTTTACCTAGAAATAATTATAAAGTCAATAAGCTTTACTTTGGCGTCAAAATAATCATTTATTTTTTCTTCAAAATCTCTCAAAACTGACAATTAATATTTTCATTGATGGTTTTCAATGATAGCTATAACTGGCCCCACATTTATTTACATTTAGAGAAGTTTAGTTACGTTTCATCTTAATTTTCAGCAAGCAATTCCCGACTGAAAATTCAGCTGACAGCTTTTCTATACTTAATATAGATTCTCCATACAAAACTTATATTTCAATGACAAAATTTAATTACTTTGTTTTCAGCAGTTGTCATATTATTACATCGAACGTAGGGGAGACTTGGTATGATTTAAACACAGGAAGGTTGAAACAATGCAAATATCTTGCGAACCGTGGGTGGTAGGTGGATGGATCTAAAAGACAAACTTCAAACTTGCTTAGGTCGTAGGCCACTTCAGTTGTCTACGGGAGGCCTTTTTGTTTTTTGACATCCAAGAGTAAGTTTTTTGTGCGGATGTTTTTCCTATTACCATGTTTTCTATTCGTTGGAGAGTATATATGCACTTTTTGCATTTGTTTCAACAAATAACTGTTTCAACCGCCCCTGGTATGGGTACGGTTCAAAATAATTGGATCATTTTTTTCAATTTTACGTATACTTAAAAAAATGCACATGGTACTTAAATAACACTGTCCATATGTAGATAAAAATATGATCTTTCATATAACATGCCGTCAACATCGCTCGGTGTTCAAAAGACTACTATGGATGATATAAGCGAAACCGTTTCAACCATACCCAGTTCGTCGGAGGATGACCATTAATTGTTTATGGAAAAATGACATTTGGGTTTGTTCGCGTTTGTTTAATTTGCTTCTTACATTTAAGCATGGCTTTCTTTGATTTTTGTCATTTAGCTTTGTTTTACTTACTTGCAATTTGTGAAACTTTACGTAAATAGGTATTTTTCCGCTGTGTTTTTGTAAGACCGTAGTAACATTTTGTTTCGCATCAGCAGAGCAGTATAAGCATACAAATGAAAAGAAGAAGATTTATTATTTATTTAAGTAGATAATTTTGATTCTAAAATACTCAATAACGTCGTTTTCTCTTTTCATCAAGAAAATAATAATAAATTAAATTTAAAACGCAGCAAATTATGAGACACCCTGGTAGAACAATAACAAATATCAGCAGAGGAATGCTTTACTCGACAGCTAGTCACCGGATGTTCATTTTAGAAGTTCAGATTAAGTCTTATAATTGAAAGTTAAGTTAAACTTTAAACTCACTTAAAAATAAAATTCGTAGGCAAACTCAAATTATGAACAAATTAAGCTTGTTAAGCTAATGTACCGCCTCTCTGTTTATAGTTCCAATGATGTACCTATATATGAGTTCGCTATATGTACCACAGATCCGTATAGCTTCCCGCGGCATAAAGTAGCAAATGATTATGTGAAATAATGGAGCTAATTTTATGCCGACAGTTAGCCCCAACCAACAGTCTTGCCAGCCCAGTAGAGATAGACTAACTTGGCTACCAACTTGATGGACAAATGAAAAGAACCGAAAAACAGATTGCACGGAATGACGGCCGTATCGCACGGCAATGTTGGCTGTGTGCTGCACTGCGCATGCGCACTTCAGCAAATCATTAGGGCTTGTTTGAGTGCGCTTGCAAAGGCGAGAGTAATTTATCACTCGTGGCCAAACTGGTCCTTTTCGTGGGGGGGCTCTGCTCTCCGAGTTGCGTTCGTAAAGGAAGGAGGCCGTAGCACGGCAGCAACAAGACGCCTCTTATTTCCGCGTACCCGTAGCCGTACGTGTAGCCTTATAAAAAATGAGGTTCAACGGGATTATCGCACACAAGACACACATATCGAGTGTAAGTATGTTAAATTCAAGCACCTCTGGCCATATAGTCGCTCTCGCTATAGCTGCGGCTAGCAAGGCTTTGGGGCTGACAGACAGTTCCTTTGCGCTTTCGCCTTCTTCGATATGAGCATTAATGGCCTGGCCAAGTCAATGGAATCAGTGATCTGCGGTTGTTGGTTGTTGATTTTTTTTTCCTTTAGACGAGACGGGGCAGTTGCTGCACATTTTGAACCTAATGAATGGTCAAATTGACAAGTATATTGCGTTTTAGCCGTTTTATTGTGGGAAATGTATGGCGTGCGAGATTCGGTAGCGAAAAAGCCAGTCAGCTCAGTGTCGTGATTTTGATAAAGTCAAGTCCAAATGTGGGTGGCCAAGAATGACAGTATGCAAATTGGTTACACTTCGGAACATTTTTCCTTATGCTCTTTATAGGGCATTCGCGCTCGTGTATATAAAAATAATATATATGAACTCAGAGATTTTTATCGATATGGAATATAAACAGCTTTACGTGACAAAAGACTTGTACTAATTTTGCTTTTTTGTCGAAGAGATAAGTGCAAAGAGATAAATCGTAAATTTTTGAAAATTGCAGTTTAAAATTTTGAATACAATGGAATGAAATAGCCCAAGGAATGAATTTTTAATTCACCAACTCTCTATGATAATCGAGCTTACTGAATGACGTTTTTATAATCATAAATACCTACCAAATTAATTCCTTTTTTCGGGACCTTTTTTCTAAATAAGATTGCCCTCTAGTGGGCTATAGGTCAGTTTTTGTTTTTTGTGACCTATAGCCCACTAGAGGGAAATCTTATAAATACCTACCTACCTACATAATTTGACTTGCTTGTAGGGTAATTTAAATTGAACTGTAATACCTACTTAAAGGTGAGCAAGCGGCTACAACATTTTTCCCCTGTATTTTGAGTGACAGCCAAACTGAGAAATTTTGCGGTTACTGAGAAATTTTCCTGATGCAACTGAGCATTTTGAGCCCTCTCGGACATACTTTTGTTGAACTTTTTTAATAGCAAAACTTACCCCCTGAACACAATGAGTGCAGCTGTAGAGTTCAGAAATTTTGTAATAAGTTTAACTTCAGCTACACCATACGTTTCTTGCTACATTCTCAGCTTCAAATGGTGGCATTTAAAAGACGGGCATATAGTTAAAATTATTATTCACAGAATCGTATAAATGGTTTGCGGAGGGATTCAAACTGAGTTTTGTAGTTTTTAACTATTAGAGAATCCGCTGGTGAAAGTTTGAAGTATAATGTTGGTAACATAGTTTGAAACTATATGATTCCTGAATCCTCAGCACTTCCGTATCCCATATATCTTTTGACTTTTCAAATCCGCGCCAAAGTTGTTGCGGATTGGAGTGGTTGTTGGAGTGTCCTTGGAAAACGGTATGTCGTATGGAGATGATTGATACCTTCTTAGAATCTGCTGTTTATCAGCTACAAAAATTTGCTAATTTTGGTTCCAAATGTCTTCTGCAAAAAATCGGACCTAAGAACAAATCCATTTTTTTTAATGCAAAACTGAAGAAAACTGCGAATATTGTTTTGGAGTGGTTCTGTGGAATGGGTCGTCCTACGAACGTGGTTGGTTGATACCTTCTTGGAATCTACACTTGATGTTTTTAAAAGGATAATCAAATTATTTCTACCGAAGCAATTAAAAAAAAAAAACGGTTTAAAAAAGATGTCTGAAAGCATGAACGTACATAGTATGTATAGCATCGGAGATGGCATCATAAATGTTGTTGGCCTTATACCTTATTTTCCTCCTATTTTTTTTTTTTTTTTTCAGAGATTACTCTCGAGCAATTAAATAAAGTGAAACTGTACCCATTATTTCTTATTTTATTCTTTTGTTCTATTATTTTATTAAACATTTTATTTACTTTATCACATTTTTTTTATTTTGTTGACAATTTACTGTTAATTAATTTTTTTTTTTTAACTAGGCGCGTTCACGAAAGAGAGATATTGGAGATTTCGCTCCGTCAAAAGCTAAGCAAGCGAATCTAAAAATTGTTTTATCTCAGTATTTTGACAGCCAAACTGAGATTTTTTGCTGAGGAATCCTGTTCAGGCAATTGATATTGCTGAGGCCCTCCGAAATCTCCCTTTCCTGAACACGCCTATTGAATGTCAAAAACTGACAGCATCGATAAGAAAGTTCGAAAATGATAAGGAAGTTTTAAGAATCGGCAATGTAGGTCTTCCAGCGAATTTTATAATTAATATTTATCCCGGATGTGAAGGGACTGTGGATCGAGTCCACTCCCCGAAAATAAAATGTTCGTACCTTTCTAGCTTGACAGTGATACGCAATGTACAGCTACAGTATTGTGTTCAGCGGGTTTATACCAAACCAACACTGCTTTTCTGGTTTTGTGTCAAACAAGAAATCAGAAAACAGAACAGCAGGTTGATGATTTTTAAAGGAAGTTGCCTTATTTTTGAGTTATTCCTTTTATGTGGCATTGGGGAAGAAATTTTGTATTTGTTGTCGTTCAATAATATACCCAAATACGCGACCACTTCCAGGGTGTTCCCCATCTTAATTTTAAGAGTGCAAAATAGATAAATGTAGTTTTGTAACTATCGACGCGACGTAAGAATTACATATATTTCTGTACTTCTTCCAGCTTAGAAAATATCGAAAACCGATTTCTAATATAATTACAGTGCTACAAAAAATTCAAAAATCTAAAAACTGAAATATGAGCATTTCAGGTTGAAAACGGGAAAGTAGACGTTTAATAAAATAAAATACACGACTGAATTGCAACAACTTGCTATTGTAGCTGCAAATATAACCAGACGTTGAAGGTGTTTCGAAATACGTCTGTGAAGCTTGTAGGGCAACTTTTATCTAGAGTAATGGGACAAATGCAGTAATTTGCAGTTTTTTGCATTTCTATTCCCGATTTTGCCGTTCATCAAGCAGTGGATTGTAATCGAGTGACCTGCTATCTTCACTGTGAAGTTAGCAGGGCAGTATTATTTTTTTTTTCTTTTTTTCAAATTAAGGACTTACACAATTTGGACCCATCATATTCTTAAAATGGAAGAATAACCGCAAATTTGGAGCCTTACTGCAAGTTCCTAGCAAGCGTAGTTCACGAGATACACCATGTGCCCTGCTATCTTCACTGGTAAAGTTAGCAAGTCACCTTCTATTTGATGAACTTCAGAACCAGGAATAGAAATGTTAAACAAAAACGAAAAAACAACTGCAAATGACTGCATTGGCCCCACTTCATAAATACAAAAATTGGGTGGCGCAACGGCTCGTGAGGAACCAGGACCTTGTGTATAACAACTCGTTACCATCCCTGATGTGTGCGCGTGTCGACAGGAATGGATTGGTGCCACAACTGTAGGTGAAAGTTGCCCTGCCAACTTCACAGAAGTTTTAGAAGTGGTTCGATAACATTTTTGTGTCGTTAATGAAAAAATTATGAAAACATGTAAAAATAAGAATTTTGAAATTTTTTGATTTAGCTGAGGCTAGTTTCACACATATTCGGTTTCATTCGGTTCGGTCTGTATTCGGTTCGATTTCGGTTTCCGTCTAGACCCCTTCACACATAGACGGTTCATATTCGGTTTGTACTCACTAATAATTTAAATTAAATAAAATGTATTAAAAAAAAACGGACCAAATATGTGCGAACGCTACGTTTACTTTGTGTGCCCTAGACCCGAACCCGAACCCGAAAACGTGCCGTTTTGAAACCGAATGAAACCGATTCGTGTCGATGGATTGTTCTGTGATATACGGTTTCTATAAGGTTTTTATTTTTGCCGTTTTATCGTTTCACACATATCAGGCACAGCCGAATACAAACCGGAAAGAGACCGAACCGAATAAAACGGAATATGTGTTAAACCAGCCTAATACAAACAAATGTGAAAAAGTTAGAAATAAAAATTAATACATTTTTTTCTCGAATTTTATGTTTTCCTCAAAAAGAAATATTCATACAAGTTTTAAACGCAATATTTTTTTTTCATACCTTGAAGTCTAGGATTGTAAAATTATGACAAAATCCACCGAGCCAATGACGAGATATTCAATAATATGGCAAAAATAAGCAATTTGCTCAACAATCCTCACAGAAACTTTATTTCTATTATCAAGATTTGTTGGCAAAAATCTGGTATACAGTATTAACTGTTTTAGAATTTACATTTACGAAGTTTAATCAAATTCGTAAGAGTCGTTTTCGAGAAAACTTGATAAAATCGTTGAATTGATAAGATCGTTGAATATCAGCTACCGGTTTAGATAACCTAAACAAAATCAAAGAATTTGTATTTACTCTACAGGGCACGGGCAAACAGACCAACGCGACGGACGTCACCAGTGGCGGCGTGTCAATCACTTTTTGGACTGCTTCATCATCGTAATCTTAGTTTTTTTTTATTAAAATCTCAAATTTTGTTTTGACTGAAGCTAGGGCTGCCAGATTAAATTTGGTTAATATCGGGACGCCAGGCAACAAAATCCGGGACAAATCGGGACATTAAAAAATTCTATTTGTACAAATCTGGCTGTTTAAAATTTTGGACAATATTTTTTGACTAACTTAGAAGTACCTAACGAGTTGTAGAATTTTGATAAAATAAAAAAGCTAATAACGAGATATTCGGGAATATCTTAAAACAAGTAAGAAACCGGTAATTTGCACAAAAAACCCAAACATTTATTTCAGTTCTTCGATTTTTCTGGGCAAAAACCTATGCAGTGTTACAAAAACTGTTCTAGGGATTACATGTATGAAGTTCCTTCGAAACCGTTACAGCCATTTTGTTTAGAAAACTTGATAAATCTGAAATTTTTGTATGACCGTTATATCGATATAAGCTAAAACAAAACATTGAATCTCACTCCTATGGAATAATAAAGAATGTTTCACACCAAATTGAAGCAAATTCACCGATTCGCTTAGGCTCTAGCTCCATACAAACCGGGACGCACAGCCAAGCAACCGACGGACGTCTTAAGACGAAAATCAGTTTTCGACTTCTAAGGGCAGATATCGGGACAGGGTTCAAATATCGGGACAGTCCCGCCAAAATCGGGACGTCTGGCAGCCCTACACGAAGCCAATACTTGTCCTTTTGAGCAATTAAAAATCGTGCGAAGCAAGAGCATCGTTTTTTTTATAAATATTGATAAAAATTGACTTTATACCAAGTGACTTTATACAAAGTGGATCTTCCTACAAAATGTTAGTTATCTTTGAATTCAGAGCTAAAAATCTTTTTGTTCATTTGAAAACTGGAAAGGATTTTTAATGACCACATTTTTTGAGGAAAATCTGATTTATCGTCTAAACCTGGTACTGCAGTAGGTTACATCTAGTCTACAAAGTCAACAAAAAATGTTTATTTATTTTGTCTGTCTTAAAATATGCCTTTAATATTTTATCTCGAGTTCAAGGGTTTTTTTAATCTTGCCTATATTTAAAGTAGGCTTATCTAGACAAAATCTTCACATTCAAATCTACTTCTACATGCATATTAAAATTCAAAAACAATGTTAAACACACTACGAGTACTTATGATGGAGTGAATTATTATTTATGTCAAATAAGAAGCTCATAAATTAATTGTATACGATTGCAAACTGATTGCTTTAATAACACCTGCAGAAGCCAAAGTTTATGCGGTAAACCACTGAAATGAAATCCGCAAACTCTCTCGCCAGCAAAATGAATGAGAAAAACCCCGCGCATTCGCCCGAAGCTAGGTTGTTTTGGCATGCAATCAAACACCACAACTTACTTACAGCTTACAGAGCAGAGCACCAGGCAAAGGCTCATCATAACACTACACAGCTACGTGTATGTATATAACATCAAAACCATCTGTCTGTCTGTCATAGAATGCACTGCAAAACGAACCAAACTGCAATAGTATCAACACCGGTTATGTTTTCATATAACTTACAACGATTTAACGTAATTTGAGGAATAATAATGTAAAATTGAAGATCCAACTGAGGAATGCGGAATATCCACGCCAAGCCAAGGCAAAGCCGAGCTATTGCCATTGTAGGGAATCGAAAAACCCATAACGAAGCCCATGATAATCCAGTTCATTTTAGGAGCTCATGCAACAAGCCGTATGCGCCGTATCGCATCGCCGGAGTAGAAACAATATAGCAGACTACAACTAATAGCCATCGTAAAATATAAACGAGGATATCGAAATATCGACCGGGTTAAGCCGCCCCCATACCCGTTACCCGAACCCACAATGCCAGGGAACAAGAGCGAACTTATAGGTAGGTACTATCGTTGGTATAGCACTGTACCTATAGCTATTTCGTCGGATGAGTTTCCATCTTCATAAAATGATCACGAACTCAAGCACGCGCCCGATCAATTGAGCGATATTGTGATATTACCTTTGGAACTTGGAAGCAACAGCAGAGACGGAGTAGCACACGATTTCGTTCGCCTAGTAGAGCTAGATATAGGATAGTAGGGCTGGCCACGAGACGAGACTCTGCGAGACTTTTGTAAGTCTCGTCTCGGTCTCGTGAAAATCGGAAATTTTCAGTCTCGTCTCGTATAATAAAGTCTCGTCTCGGTCGCGTCTCTGAAAAATACGATTTCCGGACAACCTGTTGATTTTGGAACGAAATATTTTCGATTATAGTTTGAATACGTGCAAAAGAAAATAAATATTTAACTGATATTGGATTTTTTAATTTATTAGACTCTCTGTAAATTTCAGTCCAAATATACAGGCTCGTCTTGGTCTCGTCTCGGTTGCTTTAAAGGCAATCTCGTCTCGGTCTCGTGGCCAGCCCTATGGGATAGGGCCAGGCCACTTACAACACAACGCAGAGAGCATGGAATATTGCAAGCTTACCGATGATGGGATGGCAATGGGGTTGGGACTGGCTGGCGTAGTATATTTCGAGATTAAGTGCACTCTTGGAAGTGGCGATGGCGAGTGGATTGGTTTTTCTGGAAAATTATTTATAAGAACCCATTACGGTACACCTGGACTTGCCGATAGATATACTTTCCCATTTGATTTGGTGGTTAGGTTGCAACGTACCTACCAATATATATTTCACAAGAAAACCGTGCAATCAGTTGCTGATGTTGCAAGTGGTTCCATATAGATCGTGAAATCATCACTATCTAATTCCATCCTTTCAATCGTTATAAGCTCGGTATCGATACACACAAAATAACTGAATCGATTTTTCAGAATAAAAAGACAGTCAATTTGCTGGCCTGGATGAAGGTGCATTTATGTATGATATGTTGCGAACGACCAGAGCAGGTATTGTTGAAATTTAAACGAACATTTAAATGAGTTAATTGGAATGATTGGCACAAGATAATTCCTTTTTTTTTAAATTGCGATTTTACTGATATTATGCCTTCCGTGTGGCTTTTATTTGATAAAGCGATTTCAATAGAATTAATCAAAAACCAACTCTCCCGCTTATAGCGACCGTCAAGAGACCAGCCAAATCTGGTCACAAAGTCCATAATGGACTTTTGACTGACTTGGATGAGTCAAAGGCCCACAAATCAATTTTAGACCGACATAGGCGCGCTTGGAAGTCCAGTTTGAGACGAAAATAAAATCTTACTGGCGCTTATAATATGTTTCGGCAGTATAAGCCCTCTGGAGATCTCATTTTCGTGAACTACCCAAATCAAATAGTGGAGTAGGTACCTGTTTTGTTCAAGCACCGAAAACAATATTTAGCCGATTGAAAAATGTCAAAACTTCAAGACTTTTAGTCGGATATAGGACAAAGCTGCTCTTAGAAATAGGCTGCGGCCTTATTCTGCAAGCGTAAATAAATTTTCGTGCGTATACGCTGCATACACTTTATATTCCTGCTCAAAAAATATGTCATTTGCTTCTGCATGATTTTCTGAGTGCCCAGAGAAAATTCGCGCTTGTGGAATTTGGCTCCTTGACGTCTTCTCTTCTTTGGCGTCTTATTTTTTTTTTTTTTTTTGCTTAGTCCAAAAATGTTTAATATATTTAATTGACTTCGACCTTGGAAATATAAGCGCTAAGATTCTCTATGCCCTGGCTGACCGTAAGAAACAATTCCTGTTGTATTAAACAATTACACTAAATTTGACACGTCGTTTTTCTCTAATTCTGCATTTTTTTTTTGTTTAATAAGCTAAGTTTTTAGTGTAAATTGTTGTTGCGTTTGACTTTTAGTTGTTCAGCCCCGAACCGTTTTATTTTTCAATTCTCTTTAAGTCTAAGTCACAAAAGCTCTCTGAAATAAGTTTTTAGGGAATTGATTGTTTAACCCCGACAACATTTTTGTTGTCCAATTCTTTTTTGGCCTTAGTCCCGAGCTATTTTTTTTTCGTCTCAATTTTCTGGGCTTTGTTTTCAGGAAATAATTGTCTGCATTAAACATGCCCATTATTCGTAGACCGGAACTTGATATATTTCCAATTCTCTTAAAGCAGACATTAAATTATTTTGTGGCTTGGAAAAAAAATTAAATAACATGTAAATTGTTTAGCCCCAACTTCGTTATTTTGTCTGATTTCCATCAAATTAAACAGCTTAACAGTATTTGAGATCAATAAAATCGATGAGTTTAAATTTTTGTTCGAAAATTCTAAATTGGATGCAATTTGTGTCTCAAAAACATGGTTTTCAACTGACATTGAGGATGCATTATTTTCAATTCAGGGATACAGACTTTTTCGGTCAGATAGAAGTGGTCGTGGCGGTGGTGGTGTTGCGATTTACCTAAGAGGGAGTTTGTCTTGTAAAATAAGATGCTGCTCATCACCTGGTTCGCCGATCCAATACTCGTTCTTGATATTATTGGTAGCGATAGTAATCTTTTATTGGGAACTGTGTACAGACCAAATAGAAATGTGGATCTAGAGCCCTTTTACGATCTTATGGATGAATTGACGGTCAGCTCACCAAATATATTATTGTGTGGTGATTAATTATTAATATGCCAGGCCACGGGCAATTACAACAACTATCTGGGTGCAAGAATTTAACCAAATTTCCCTGGAAATTATATAATTTGCAGCACATCAGTGCAGCTTATTTTATAAATACGTCGGTAGCCATCGACTAAAAACATGTGTCTAAGAAAGGCAAGAACAATTCTTACTGAAGAGCTCAATTGTTGTTGTCAGAGCGAAACACATCTGCACTATAGGTCGCAAAAACCTTTTAAATTAATATTTCATATTAAAAAGTGCACTTAACAAAAAAAACAAAAACAATTTTTCTATTGTTATTGTTTATCTTCTTCTTATTAATATGCCAGGCCACGGGCAATTACAACAACTATCTGGGTGCAAGAATTTAACCAAATTTCCCTGGAAATTATATAATTTGCAGCACATCAGTGCAGCTTATTTTATAAATACGTCGGTAGCCATCGACTAAAAACATGTGTCTAAGAAAGGCAACAACAATTCTTACTGAAGAGCTCAATTGTTGTTGTCAGAGCGAAACACATCTGCACTATAGGTCGCAAAAACCTTTTAAATTAATATTTCATATTAAAAAGTGCACTTAACAAAAAAACAAAAACAATTTTTCTATTGTTATTGTTTATCTTCTTCTTTTGTGTGGTGACTTTAACTGAAAGATTTTAATTGACAATAGCTTACCGATTATATGACATCACTTGATTTACATTTGGTCAACTCATCCGTATCTACTCATTTTACCCGCACGTCAAGTACACTTCTAGATCTATTTTTTGTTAATAGAAAAGATCGGGTCTTGTGTTGTGATCAACTTTCTGCTTCAGTTTTTTCATGTCATGATCTAATTTGTATGACTTTTGATTTCATAATTGAGAACCGTTTAGAAAATCCTCCAATTCAATTCAGAGACTTCAACAATATTGATAGACCGGCTCTCGAACAGAATATTCACTTTATACCCTGGGAAAATATTTACCTTATGAATTCGTCCATCGATCAAGTAAATTTTTTGAATGAAAATATATCAAATCTTTACAATACACACGTCCCACTAAAGACAAAAAAAACTACTCCACACATCCAAACCCTGGCTTACGAAAGACATAAGAGATTTTATCAATCAGCGCGATCAGGCTTCCGACGCTGGATACATTTTCGGGTGGAAGAGCTGCATACAGCTTATAAAGTTTTGAGAAACAGGGTTGTGCAAGAAATTAGAGCTGCGAAAACACTTTTCTACTCCAACCGCCTTAATGTGTGCTCTGACGGTCGTAAGTTGTGGAGCAACCTGCGGGAGCTTGGAATCGGAAAGCAACGTCCTCTATTACAAAATAACTTCGATGTTGATGAATTGAATCGTAAGTTTTTATCTCATTCCAGTAGTGCTCCCTCGATCGATCTAGAGTTCTAAACAGCTTTTTCAGATTCGTCTTTTAGTTTCTCGTGTGTCAATAGTTTGGATGTTTTAGAAAGTTTTCTTTCAATAAAATCTAACGCTTCAGGAGTAGATGATATCAACCCTATCTTTCTTAAAGCCATATTACCAATATTGTTACCGTTTATTACTCACGTTTTCAATACTATAATCACAACGAGAATTTTTCCATACCAATGGAAGCTCGCTAAGATTATCCCAATCCCCAAAAACTCACTTTGATCTGAGTTTCGGCCTATCTCAATCTTACCCTTTTTATCTAAAGTCTGCGAACGAATCATGCAAAAACAACTTAACGATTATATTATGCGTAACAACTTCCTAGTAAACATACAATCTGGGTTCCGCCCTAAGCACAGCTGCACAACAGCGCTTATGAAACTCGTTGAAGACATAAGAGAAAAACTTGATGATGGTTGTGTTACATTTTTGGTTCTCCTAGTCTTTTCTAAAGCTTTCGATATGGTAAACCACTCCATTCTCTTAAGAAAGTTACATGTTGAATTCAACCTATCACCAGAAGCCATTAAATTGATTTCCTCGTACCTTGTTGAAAGAAATCAAGCCGTTTGTATTGAAAATCATACCAAATGTATCTAAGCATTTCTATGCCGATGATATACAAATTTATAAAAGTTGTCCCTTAGGTCTTATAGAAAACTGAGTATGTATTATAAACGAGGAGCTTGAACATATTTCTACATGTGCACAAAACAATAGTTTGACCCTTAAACCACAAAAATGTAAATGTCTTGTAATATCAAAAAATTTATTAGATTTATCTTGTTTTCCGTCGATACTTCTAAATTCTATCCCCTTAGAATTTACAACCGCCTCAAGAAACCAAGGCATGGTGTTCAACCGAACATTAACATGGAGCGATCACGTAAATTCTTGTATTGGTAAAACTTATGGAGTTTTAAGATCTTTGTGGGCTGTTCAGCATTTCACCCCACCGAAAACCAGATTGGTTCTGGCAAAGACCCTTGTGATCCCAGTCCTTACGTATGGATGCGAAATATATAATAATTGTGATTCTGCGAGCAGTAAAAAGTTGAAGATAGCGTTTAATAGTACGATTCGTTATATTTTTGGCTTTAGAAAATACGATCATGTCTCTCATCTATCTATGAACCTCCTAAATATGTCTTTTGAAAATTTTATTATGTTTCGAACTTTAAACCTACTTTTCACTATTGTTAAGACAAGACAGCCAGCATATCTATACAAAATTCTCCGATTCCCAGCATCAAACAGATCATATCATTTAATACTCCCTCGATTTTCGTGTCTCACATCTGAAAGACAATTTTTCATTGCTGCAATCCGTCTTTGGAATTCACTCCCACAACATTTGCGTGAATCAAGCGGATCACAACAGTTTCAAAATAGATTGAGATTTTTCTTTCATAGTCAAAGCAACTAACTTCTTTTAACTTCTCTTAAATTTTATTTTTCTTTGCTATCTCTATAATACTTGAACTTTTAACATTCTTTTTCACTTTATCTTTCATGTTTTTTCGTCAATTTTATCCTTTTTTTTCTATCTTAATTTTTGAATAATTATATTATATTTAATATGATACATAAAATTGATCAATGTAATTTCATAAACTATCACTAGCTTATAAGATTTATCTTACTGTGTTAGCATTTACCCGAAAAAAACTAAACTAATATCAATCTACACGGTATGTAATCTATTGCTTTCTATATTTCAACTAATTTTAGGAATCCGTTGTGCGGGGTTCTTAGCCCCTAAAGCCATCCCCCTGTGCCCGCCACTGAGTACGAGTACCTAGAGGTCTTTCCATGAAAATTCTTACGTGACAAAATATAATTTTTTCTCAAAAACGATTGTTACAATTTTGATGACAAAAAAAAATCAATTTAAAGAAGGGCTTGTTTTTAGAATTTTTTTTCAAAAAACAGTTATTATTATGGTACTTATAGTAGAACCGGCGTTTTCGTTTGTGATTTTCGCGAAAACAGTTAAAGCGATTTTGTTTTTTAATTTTTTTACGGAAAAACTCTTAAGAGATATTTTTTGAAAACGCCTGGGTCAACTTTGTTAAAACTGGATACGTGTGCAAGTATTTTTTTTTTTTTTTTGCTATTTCTAGAACTTTTGGAAAAAAATCATGTATAACTACACGCATAATTTTCGAGGGAGTTTTATGTAAAAAAAATCTTAGACGTTTAAAATTTTTTAAGGATGTGTGAAACAACCCAAAATTGTATACTTACTACGAATATTTTTTCACGCCAAACAAAATTCCCCCAAATTCATCCATGCATTTCCAAGAGAACCAGGATATTTTTAATAACTCGAAAACTAAGCCGAGAAATTTTCTTTAGACACTTTTTTTGAAATTACATTGAATTATTAACTATTAAAATGAACGGTTTAAAGAAGGACGAAATTGATATTAAATTTGCTTACTAAACTGCTCACAACTTTTTTTTACACAAAGATAGATGCCAGACGAACTTAAGTAAAAAGAAGAAGAGGCTCACACCTTTAATACATTTCTTACGGAGAAAAAATATTGCTTTTTTGTTTCGTTTACTGCTAAATTTTTGTCAACATTTTCAAAAAATAAAACTTCCGTAAAAAAATAGCGAATAATTATCTTTAAATATGATTTAAATATTGAAAAAGTTGACCTGCTAAGTTGACATCAAGTTATCAGGCAACGCTGTACATCTCGAATTCCAACAGCACAAACAATATTTTTTGCGTACAAATTAGCAAGCAATTAGCAATTTTCAAAAAAATAAATCATTTTTTTTTTTTTTGATTTAAAGCATAATTTTTTTTAATTTTTTGTATTCAAAATCGTTCATACATAAATAGACCTCCAGAAAAAAGAATGATGTAGTTTGAAATCGGTTAAGACATTAACGAGAAATTTGAAAATCGAAAAATCGGTTATATGACAGGTACCTTAAATAACCATTATTGGCAACATAACCAAAATATTGATCATACCCTTAATACTAACACGTAATTCTTTTTTTTTTGTTCAAAATTGTTGGATCCGTTTTTCAAATAGATCAACTTTCGAATATTTGTTGTATGGCAATTTTCCTTCTAGATAATCATCTAAAAATCTTAAGTCCAAAGAGTGAAGAAAATCACTTCAGTGGTTTAGGCTGCCAGTCAAAATTGTATGGTAGGTACCATTATTATTGGTCATAAAAAAAGCAAAAGAAACCAGTTAACACTAAAAGTGAAGAAAATTCATATAGCCACAAGGGCAGCGTTCCCTATTATCGTAGAAGCAAGTTTGATCAAAATCTCGAGTTGAATTTTTTTTACGAATCCAAAACATTCCAAATAGTTACTACCTATATAGTCTGTATCACAAGTAAAAATTCTTTAAGAATAAAAGAAATATTTTTCGTTAACTTTTTATGTGCTTCTATAGATATACTATAATTCTTCTTACCAATCAATTAATTTATTTCTACTGTAAGCAGGTTTTTAACAGATTGATAAAAATGAAAAAAAATCATATACTACTACATAGAGTTGTAAAATTAAAATAATATTGTTTTTCTTTCAAAACAAGTGTTATTTCGTTCTTTAAAGCAACAGATAGCTTAATAAATTAAACAAAAAAAAAATTAAAATCATTGAGTTTTTTTTCTTTATATGACATCTCAGAACAACAATTTTCCTGAAGAGTCATCATGCAGTTCGAACCATGTACTTCAGCACATTACATTACATTAAAAACGGACAACAGTCAGCATCGCGCATTGACGATAGCATCTGGTAGAGTGATTTGTTGTGACAACGAAAAAACATGTTAAAGTTCGATTGAATGGACATCAGATAGTCTACCTGTGTTTTTTTTCTTTTTCAATTTGGATTGATTTAAAATCGTTTACTTAGCGTTGAAAGAACCATTCGTGAGGTGACCTTTGATGGAGCGGTGCAGTCATTTTTCGTGTCACTGGCACTGGCTCTGGGGTCTTTCTTGGCGTGATTTATAATTCCGATTTTGGTCGATGATCCTTCCTATATATATTTTGAGTGTGTTTTTTTTTATTGCAATTTATTGTTCCTCAGAGACTAAAAGTTAATAAATCTAAATGCTTTAAAGGAATGTGTTTACAATATGATCACATTGAACTTGATTTATTTATAATAAAATGCAGGTTTTTTTTCATGTTGAAAATTAATGGTTGGTTTGTTTGTTTTTTTTACTTGCATCATAAGATATTCTTTGGGTACAATGTCAAGACTAAAGGAATTTTTGTTCAACATTTTGATCCTTCACACGATTTTTTAGAGATTCCATTACAAAAATTTGATGAGATAAACTAATAAAAATGTTTTAAATTCAAATGTAAGTATAGTTAAAATTGAACTTGTTAAGATATTTTACATTCGTGCGGTTCGGCCAACTAAATCTTCTCAGTACTTAATACAACGCCCCAAATTTGAGTCAAGGGTGAATTGATGAATGATGACCATTCGAATACCGTGAGTATTGGCATGGAATTCGAATTGTCATCTGGCAGCTTCAATTGTGACAAATTTATTTAAATTTTTTGAAGAGCAATTTTACACGTGTGAAATTGACAGTTGCGAGTGTTAGATTTTTTTGACTTGTATCAGAGATGAAATAGGATGGAACATATTTTACAAAACGCCCATAAATGAAAAATCCTTAGCAAAGACAAGAAATATTATGCTTTTTGGTTTTCCAATTCCTTCATGATTCTTTTATTATATTGACAAGCACAAAACTACCTTTGTTTACTCTGTTGGTATTAAAAACTAATCAGAAACAAGATGTAAGAATCTAAAACATTTGTTTTTGTTTGATCCTTCACACGATTTCCATCATCAAAAGGCATCACACGTATTCAAAGGGATTTTTACTTTTTTGTTGTTCAACGTCCAACAATCGTTTGGATGCAGAACGAACGTACCAGTGCGCTTTTTACTGTGGATCATGTTATCATTGTGATACCAACCACCACACGGATGACATTGACATTGAACTATTATTCGTCTCTCATTGCTATGTGGTATCTATCAAACGAAGACTTGGTTGTGTGAACAACGATGTTGTTTGGATGAAGAGAAAAAACAAAAACAGCAACTGAAAAAAAAAACGCCTCTCTGGTGAACAGTAGCAGCTCCAGCAGATCCTTTAGCAGAAATACTCAATGTCGTGTAACATGTATGTGCACAGTGTCTAGTGTCAAGTAAAAGTGCATTCAAGTGGATGATGCAGCAATAGACCGAATATGGAATACAAGTTGATCAAACCTGACATGCGTTTGAAGTGGAAGGATATAAGAGCATTTTAATGAACCGCTTTGCCTCCTCAAACATGATTTATATTGTGATGTGATTATAGGGTACCAGTACCATATCGTTTTTACTGTACATACTAAAGTCCGCAAGCAGATTTAATGTATTGAAATATGAAGGACAAATTTAAATCTTTTCACATTCTGCAGATCCAAGTAAAGTTATTTAATCGGATGCATGAAAATCAAAAAATGCACATAGGAAAAAAAAAGAACCCAATCAACATTATTGCGACCAAAGCCTACACAACCTATGTATTTTATTATTTTGGCCATGCCTTAATTTTGAAAAAGATATAAGAAAAATATAAAAAAAATTAAAGACTCTAAGCTAAGTTGGAAACATATGAAAATGTGTGTATATTAATAAAATTGTGAGCTAGGTAAGAGCCAAAAGAACACTAGGCAGCTGGAAAAATGCCAAGATTCTGTCTAGTTTAGGCAAAGCCTTACTATTCAGTAGGGAAAATCTAGAGGAGGAAAACTTGTTGGATACTTGCTGGACCAAACTAACAGTTTTTCCTCTATAAGGTTCATTTTTTGAATTTCTATAAGTTATTATTTCTACAAGGCTTGTATTTAGTTTGGACATCGAAGTTGCAAATTTTCGAAGCTATATTTTTGAAAACAGCTTCCTACAAACATTACAAGCTGAATCCTTAATTTTCTGCAAGCCTGAATATTTACAATTTAATTATAGTTTTCGTAAGGCTTCCCAGAAATTAGTTTTGGGAGCCATGCGAAATAAAAGCAAATAAAAAGCTTCATTAGGAAGCACTGCCAAGAGCTCTGCAAGGGCCTGCTTACAAAGGCCTGAAACAAGCTATTATGTGTAAAAAAGTCTAATGGAAGCATAATAATTGTTAGTGGAATTATGTCAATTTAATTTGTTTGTGTAAGCCCCCTGAGGAAAAGCCCGATATTATTATTATTAATATTAATATTATCTTGTGTACTGTTCCGCGCATGTATGTTTCTACTGCCGAGAGAGGGTTACCACAGGTCAAACTATTTATGGAAAGAAAAATTGAAAGAATTCATTGAGTTGGTATTTTTTGCAAAACAAAAACGGAACAAACATTTATTTTCTGCATTGATATATATATGGTAAAAGAAGACAATTTAAATATATTTTTTTACATGGAACTATAATTACCTATGTATTTATATTCAGAATTGCACTGCAAACAAATTATTTAGTAATTTTTTATTAGAAATGATTTAACAAAAACAGATAAGTTTTCTTCATAGTCGTTGTTTGTCTTTTTTTGTAATTTCTATAAAAAAAATAATACCCCGGATCCCACCAATAAAAATTATTCCCTCAGAATCAAATTTGATCGCAGTGGTAACTCTGATTAAGCATGACATCCAATTTTGGTTCTATAACCCAGTAAGCAGAAGCCCGACACAAGCATAATAATTTTGTTAACTCTGTCAGACGCATGCGCGAGAAGCATTTATTTCGATGAATTTGCCTCAGCGAAGTTATGTCAGCCTAATTAGTTTCTCCTTGCAAGCAACAGACAAATGGTCACCTGTATTTTTTAAATTAGTTCAATTCATCAGGAAGTTTCAAGGAAGTTTTTAGGAAGTTAATTTCGGTTTCAACTGGTTCCGATTTGGCACTTATTTTTCATATGCCATGTTAGCTCAATACCTAAGGTGCCCGACTCTCAACCCAACCATCCTCGGTTCAAATCCCGCAAAATCCATCAAGTAAGTAAAGTGTTTTTTTCAGATATAAATAATTATTGTGCATTAAGCTCCAGAAGAAAATCATTACTTGCATGAAAATAAAGGAGAAAATTTAGAAATAAAAATAATGAATTAATATTTATTTTGTTTTGCATTGTGCTTCGAAAAGGCTTCTCCTAAGCCTCGACAAGCACTTGAACAAAACTACACCACTACATTTGAAATATTTGAGTGTAGTTTTGTTCTATTAGGCCTTAGCGAAATAAATTTAGTACTTCCATCAAACCTGTAAATGATTGCTTAAAAGCCTTCCGAGCTTCTCAATGTGGGCCAAATGCGTTTCTCTTAGGCCTTATAGAGTCAAATTTGCTGATTAGGAAATAACTTCGATAGACGCTTACATAAGTTAAATTGTTAGTTGGGGATTTCATTGCAAACAATTTAGACGAGGAAAACTTTACTCGTGAGGACCTCCTTACTAAAAACTTCTTGAGCATGTTTCGGTACCCCATCAGAAATGTCTCTTGTACACTACAAACAAACATTTTATAAGCACCATGCAATTTCAGTATAATACGACACTTTTTTCTGTGTTTCCTTTGTCTTCTTTTTCATATAACACTGTTTACTATGAGTGTGATACATCTGTAGATATATTATAGAATCGTTCAGTCCAGTGAGAAAAATCCTGTTCTAAGTTGTGCTACCTAAAAACCAAGTTTTGTCCGACGAGGCAAAAGGGTTCATAATAGCCAAAGCCCTTGTTCCATCTTTTGCTTACCCTTGCTAGCCGCTTGTCAGAATCTATATAAAACTCTGTAGCGCCTTGTCGAAAACTAGATTATTTTTCTGTGCGGGTAAGCACTTGATTAAAATATTTACCAATATTTAACCTACCTTACTCTCTGGAAGGGGTGCTACTTTCATAAACTCATATAAATGTTGAATTCACCATAGAGAAGCAGATTAAAATATAAAACCTTAGTTTTGGCATTAGGCAATAATGCTTAAGGGAATAAAGCGTAAGTCGATTTGGAAATATTGCTCATTTTGGACGTTATTTCTTTAATTTTCTTATTTTTCTGAAGTGACAAAATTTCCAAAACATAAAAAATTACCCAAAACAAATGTAAGATAACAAACAGACTCCCATATTATTTAAGGAAATATCTCCCAAAGCCAAATTAGTATGAATATTTGTATTTAAGCCCACAAAATATCATGAAATAAAGTCCAATGGAATTAAACTTAAACCCAAATTTTGCAGTTTAAGAGTGGAAAATGTCAAAAATGATTTAGATTTCATTGCATTCGTCTATTTCTGAAAAAATACTGTTGTCTAAGAAAACTGTTAACCTGGCGATTGAGCATGAACAATATGAACATACCTTGAGCGGAGCGACGGAGACACGAGAGCGTCACAGAAAATCCGAAAAGGAGGTTTAAATCCTTTGAACTCATGAAGCGGGCTTCCTAAGGTACTCTTTTAAAAACAAAAAAGTACTTTCATTGACGCCTGTCTGGTGGCATTGGGGTTGAAATTTTTTGTTTGGACTAACTGGCAAAAATCGAAAAAAGAAGCCCCAAATTTAACAAAAACAATTTACTTTCAAAGTATTTGGGTGGAATTTCCAGTGTTGGCCATATTTTAAATGTCTTCTTTGTTTTGGGCGATATTTCCAATTCGATTTGTGCGGTTTTTCCTTGGGAACTATTGGCTAACGATCAAAATTATTCCGTAAGCATGTTGTATTTTTATTTTCTTTAAAAAAACGAGTGTAAAAAAATGGTTCACTCGGGTGTATACGCACTTTTTTATTTTTTTTAACACCGAATTGGAAAGGTGGTTAAAAATAAAAAAAAAATCGCCGGAGTTTTGGATGATCTCACGACCATAATTCACGATTGTAAACCAATTGAAAGGCCACTGACTCGTGATAAAAGGTCAGCTAGTTTCAGTTGTTTTCAGAATTATTAAAGATTGTTTCAAGGTTACAGTATAAGAGCCTTACGGCCAATTTCTTGACAAAGTTCTAAAATCAATTTAAAACTCGATCTAGTAATTCTCGGTTTATTTTTGAAACTCAGTTTTTAAATTATTTAGAACTAGAGCATTTCTTCACTTCAAATCATTTCCCTAAAACTCGGTCTAAAATCATTATTGAGTTTTAGAACTATAGATCTCGGTTTAGTGAAACTGAGTTCTAACGTGTTTTTTTTAAATTTTTCGTAGCACCCGGTAGATTGTTTTGACACAAATTTCTGACATTCTATTGACAAATTTAACAATATCTATCAGTTTTGCTTTGGCGGTAACGTTTTTTGGCATTTTATATTTCTGTTATGCTGTCTATTCATTTGAAATAAATACCACATTTTTGAATTTTGTGACATTTTTTTTTATTTTCGGTATTTTAAAATTGGATTTGTGTGATTCTGCGTTACTACTCGTGTCATGATTTTTGAGTATGGTGTACAAAAATGTTATTAGGGCCGGGAGCTCCATATATTAAGTAAACATATGCAAAATGCATCAAAGTTAACATTTTTGGGACAAAAATAAGTGTGTGATGGGTAATGCATGATTTTGCGGAAATCTTTTTGGAACATGGATATAAGTAAAAATAGTACCTTTCATTTTGATGCAGTTTGCACATGCAATCTTTATGTTTCGGCTTCCTTTCCTTTTAAGTAAAAAAATAAGCTCAAAAATCAAAACATGCAAAAACCACCAAATGCAAAGCCGGAGTTGCCCAAGGTTCGAAGCTAGGCGCCTTCCTCTACAGCCTGATGACATCTGACCAACCATTGCCATCTGGATGCGAAAATCTACTGTATGCTGATGACTCCCTTACGTACATATGTCACCTCGATGTCTCCTCTGGTAGCGTTACGAAAAGTTGAGCACCACGTCAATAGACTCTACGCCTTCTACAAGAAATGGGGCATCCGGTTAAATACCTCCAAATCGGAGTTTGTTTGTTTCAGGGGACCCAGTAGAGATAGTTGCAGCGCAGCCAAGTGCAGGAGTCTGGTTCTGAAACTTCCGGACGGATCTTCAATAGCAGCTAAAAAGAACGTGAAGTATCTAGGCATCCACTTCAACGAGTTGTTAAGGTTCAACCCACACTCACGAAACGTCCTCAAAAAAGCCAACTGGGCCTTCCACCGACTCCACCTATTGATGAGACGCAGAAACGGACTAAGCCAGAAGACGAAGATACTTATGCACAAGCAACTTCTGCGGCCTGTAATCAGCTATTCCTTCCCAGCCTGGTTCTCCATCTCGAAGACGGCCATGAAGGAACTTCAAATGTTCGAAATAAAGTTACTAAGGATTTGTACCGGACTACATTTTGATCGGCAGCGAATGAGACATCACAGCAACGAGCGTATTTACACAGAGGCGAGCATCATCCCTCTGGACTGGTACCTACTGCTTCAAGCAAAGAAGCTTGTAGGACTCACTTACAGTCACCCAAATCAACTGATGAGAAGGATGGCCACTCAGCAGCGACACTCCGAGCCGAGATACCTCAGTACGATGGAAATCCTGGTTGACAACATCATCACGTGCAACGAGCCAGCAGTTTCGTTCTACGCTGACACAGTGTCAGCATATCACCGCGGCTAAATGCCAACCCATCCCCCCACCAAAACCACAACTTGACAACCGGGACCGAACACCCCGAGGACCATAAAGTCAGCCGATTTTTAGATTTAATTTCTTGACATGTATTTAATATTTTATAATCCTTTAAATTTAAGACAAAGTATAAGAATAGGCCCCCTATGTGCCAATAAATGTATAATATCATCGTATCTAACTAGTTATAAGTCAAATTGTAAATATTATTTTGTTCAATAAACATATATATATACATATGAACCGATTTATGTTTATGAATCATATATGATAAATTGACGTAGGAGACTAAAAAAAAACAAATTTTGTGTATCATATATGATTCATGGGACGTATGGTTGATGTTTTGAAAAATAATGGAATATGGATGATTTTATACGTATGGATGATTTTATATAAGTTTGTATGGGGACAGAGAAGGTGTTAATGCTCAAAAATTTGTTTGATGACTTAAACATAAAATAATATTTATACAAAGAAAAAACACAATTGATTACTTGAGCACCTTCTTTGACATTAGAAAGTTGATGCGTGTTTAGTATACGAACAAACCCATTGCTTCATTGTCCACACCAGCATCAGTTTCCCCTTCCTAGATATAATTCATGGTACCGCCCTCGTATTTTTTTATTAAATTTTTTATCATTTTTGATTAAACCAAAAATCCATAGTTATACACATGTATTCGTGTGTCCTGTTTTTAGATTGATTTTTGTTTGCATGTAGGTATATTGTAGAACCACTAAAAAAGAACAACATACTCACTTCTGCCTGTATTAGGTGTGGGTTCGTCCATGTTCGTTTGTTATCCGTCAGAGCATATACGTTCAGCATCATTGGTCAATTTGCAGAATGCTCAACGACGACGAGCGTCCGTCGTGTGGAGGCTCTTTGGTTTGGAGCCCAAACTCGCATAAGACTTTTTTTATCCTCATAAAATAAATAATGTGTTTATAGTTTGTGCCTGGCGCACTTCTTGTTGCATCGCATTCTGTTCCGACCTGATTGGCAATATCCTTCATTTGGCTTTTCTGATTTTGGAAATAACACCAAGAAATCCTTGCGGCAGATTCGATTAAGCTACCATAATTTGAAGTGAATCAATATCACATGTACGATGACGTAGATAGTTTTTGTTTTGTGGAACACGTCTTTCAATTAACTTAAAGTAGGTATTGCACTTTTATTCAAGCCTATCGATAATGTGCGAAGGCACATGTTTGGACATATGCTATCGGTAACTGAAATCTACTAAGAGTTATAAAGGTATATTGAACAAGAAATAATCTTCATTATTTTAAACCCTTGTTCGAAGCGAACAACGAGCGCGGGATCGATTGGGTTCGCAACGATAGTTTCCAGAGAGGATCCCCAGGGCATTACGCGTGAGCAATGATGTTTTATATGGATGGAATCATATATTGAATGCGGTGCGTGTAAGCGTAAGGGCCATTCCATCCAATATTCCAAAGGAGAGTGTTATCGAAATTGAAATCTCATTCGGTGAGGCAACATAATTATCTTTGGGTTTAAACAAGGATATCTCTTGTCAATCTTCGATTAAACTCTTGACGTGTTTTCCCGAGGGAAAAATTGTTCACTTAACAGGTGGGTGCGATTGATAGCCATTGACATTGACGTCGTTGTGTGGATGAAAAGGCTTGAAATATGGTCTTGGTCAGTCATTCAGTCAGTCATATTATTTCCAGTTGACAGATACGCTTTGGTTTAACTTACGTTCCCTTGGGAATATTATTATTTCACTCACGGAAGCGGAATCTTTTTAGAGAAATGTTGATGCGTGTGCGAAAAGAAACACTTTAAGATTTATGAAATTCAATACACCCATGACAAGGTGGACAAACTACGGACTCAAAGTTTTGCAGACTTTGGAGTTTTGTATTCCCTATATTGTTTTTTTTTTTTTTTTGCAACAAAACGGAAAGTATTATAATAAAATGTACGACAGCATCGCACAAACTTGCTCTTGTAGTTAGCATAAATGTAGCTAGTAGGGCATGGCCACCAGACGAGAAAAGTCTCGTTCGGTAAAACGCTTAATTAGTTTTTCAAGAGCTATCCGCACTTGAAAACTAGAACACTCTGTGAGGTCTATTTGCGAAGATATCTTAATTCAAAGTAAATCCAGTGTGATTTTTTTGAGTTTTGAAAGTTTGAATGACTTTGGATGCCTACAGTTCCACAGATAAGGCTCGGAAGGCCTTGCGGTTTTAAAACGCTTCATCTGATTGGGGTCTGGTTGCAAAGATATCTTCATTTAAAGTAAATCTTTTGTTTTTCAACCCAAAAACTAAAAGTCTTTATATGGCCATAACATTCGAAATAAGGCTCGTACGCGGTTGCAGTTCATGTTGTTGAATAGAGAACGGACAGGCCTTTGAATTTTTGTTCAAAACTCAATCGATTTTTCAAAAAAAGCATTGACTACCCCCCCTTATCACTAACAATGCATTTGTAAAATGCAATCAGCACATCCAAAACAAACCCTTCTACAAGGTCTAGTTTTCGGTATATTTGCATTCAAAAGTAATTTTTTTGAGTTTTGAAGGCTTGTATGAGTGTGGATGCCTACAGATCCACAAATAAGGACCGGATGTCATTCCGGATTCTAAAACACTTAATAAGTTTTTCAAGAGCTATCGGTATATTTGCATTCAAAGATATATTTTCAGATTATAAGGCTTGTATGACTTTGGATGCCTACAGCAAATAAGACTCGGACGTCATTTTGGTTTGTTTTTTCAAGAGCTATCCAAAGCTGAAAACTAGAACATTCTATGAGGTCTGGTTGCGAAGATATCTTAATTCAAAGTAAATCCATTATTTTCGATTTTGTTTGAGTTTTGAAAGTTTGGATGACTTGGGGATGCCTACAGTTCCACAAATAAGGCTCGGAAGACCTTGCGGTTTTTAAGACGCTTAATCAGTATATTTGAGGGATATCCCTGGGTGGAAACTGGAACATTGTATGTGGCCTAATTGCAAAGATATTTTGATTAAAATCTAATCTTTCTTTTTCATTACGTGATACTTGACCTAAAACATTTTTGACAGCCATAAACATGATAAAACATTGTTTTAAATACCTACTGCTTGAAAAAGTTATAATGTACAACACAGAACATAATACCTTAGAGTTATTCAAATTAATTTATTACACTCCCAATGAGGTCTTATATATGTATGTACACAACAATGAATGAACCAACAAAATTATGAGACAGCACTGTCTAGTCTCATTTGTGTGCCTTATAAAATATTATGTGTCAGAGAGAATTGTCAAAGCCCCCCCCAGGCATCAGTGATCTTTGTGCATGCAAAAATTAAGTTAACAAAAATTCAGCATAACAAACATATTCTTACGATTGATCAGGATAATTCAGAAATCAGAATACCAAACCATAGAGATTTTTGCCTTCCGGGCGGTCTCAAAACGCCAGCAACTTCCATTTATCTTTTTCAGCTGTCATAAGTCCATTTGCAGCAATCCGCTGTAATTTCGTCCTCTAACCCAGAATCCGTTCGATGGTCAATATTTCATTGCGATTGTCTGTCTGTCCAGAAAAAAAAAACAACAAATATCATATGGCAGCGACGACGACGGACGGCGCAGAGTTCGTCTACGTTACGGTTTGTAGCAAAAGCCAGTAGAAACCCGCAACAGAATGAAATATCGTTAACACGTTTCCAAGGAAATTAATTTTCCTGCTGTGAGCATTATGGATATTACACCTTTATGGATTGTTCTTGGGGATCTATATGGAGGTGAGAGATAGAATTCTAATCGCAGACTTTTCTACCGACAAACCACACATTATAGAGCCACAGTCGGCGGAATACGTCGCTACGGTCGGCCTCGGCCGTACGCATGCGCCAACCTATCCTTGCGAAATGTTAACGGATGCAGATGCAGATACTTTGCTGGTATGGCAAAGGCGAACGAAATTCGGCCAAAGCTATATAGGTATGGCGCACGTCAGTGGCGGCAGCAAGTGACGGCGCGGTCATTGTGTAGGCATTGTTATTTAGCATCAATAAAATTGTAATCGATATGACTTACAGTCAGTTCGGTGCAATACCGTATCACACAATAAATCTTTTCGACAGTCAAATGCAGCACCTTTTCTGGTACATACACTAACAAGAGAGGCCAAGAAGGGGGGTTACACAGTTCAACAGACTAAGTGTACAACTCACCGAAACGAGTCGATCACTGATTGTAATTCAAGATTGGCCCAATGAATCATAAACCACACGGCTTCAAATCAACAAACCAACAAACAAAAAATAGACCGTTTTGTGTGCATACATTTTTGTGACAGGAATCTGAGCGCGAGTTTAGTCAAAAAGTTTGATATTAGAGATATCGATATAATGTTTTAATAAATGTGGTTTGATTCAATTGATCCCATTATATGAGTAGTTGTGGTATTGATTGACAATCTTTGGTGGAACATCTATTATAATGATGTAATCGGAATACAGCTGAAATTCAAAACCATTCCCAAGGTATTGTTTGATGATTTATCTGCAGCTATGTGTTGGGTAACGAGATGTTATATCGTGTACGAGAATATTATAGTAGTTGTTGTTTGACATTGTGAAAGAAGTTTTACTTGTTCAAGTTTATTTTTTTTTGTAAGAATCAGGTATACTTGATAGGATGCTTACTATCCGACATAATTGAGCCCAGTCAAGTTGTAAAAAAGAAACATTAAATCACAAAACCTGATGTCGTTCTGATCTTTTGTTGTTAAAACCTTTGCAGAAATAGTGTTCGCTGCATGAAAAATCCAAAAGTGAAAAGAAAACGCTTAAAGCAGACCCAGTTTTCTGATAATTTACTCAACACTCTAGATTTTTACAATACCAAATCCTAAACTCAAACAGAAATCAATGTTATAGTATTGGCACGAGACATGATATCAAGTGCAGCGCGAAATGCATGCGTCAATATACTTAGAAGTTAGAACCCGTAATTATAACAAAATATAGTTATACCTAATATTAATTTTCTTTTTCTTACCAACTTTGGTTGTGATTTAAAAATTTCGAAAATTGTTCCCTTTTTAGAAAAACAAATATTTCGTGAAGTATTTTTTTTCGATTCCTTAAAATTACTACCAAAACTACAACCGTTCAAACTAAAATTTTGGAGTTTGTGCAACAAATAAGCATATTAAATAAACTTCTATTTTAGGCAAACAGAAAATTTGAAAGTTCGGTTTCTAAGATTGTATTTGACAATTTAAATAAAAATATGTTGAAATAACAGCTGAAGAACCAGAGCCGAGCCGATAAGTTGGATTTATTCCTTTCTTCCAATTGGTGGTTTGGTTTTTATTATTAAATATGCTTGTGTAGAACATAAGCTTATACTTAAAACACAAAATTCGCTTAAATTCACCCATGCTTTTCTGAGAGAATGGTCACACTGCCCATTTTATTTTTGTGTATAACTAGAAAACTAAGCCGAATTTAAGAATTTAACTTAAATCATTTTTTGTAGGAAATTAGATTTTCTTAATATTGGTGGTTTAAAAAAAATTAAAATAGGGAAATTTAACAAAAACTGACCTTAAAAATCTAAAAATGACTGATTTTAATTTTTTTTAATTAAAATTGGTACATGTCGCCATTTCAATAAAACTGAATACCAGGTTTTTACCAACAAAAATTCAAATAACAGAAATAAAGTTTTATTTTTTTTTTTATCAAATTGCCGTTTTTTTTTACTTGTTTTCGGATATTTCTGACTATCTCGTCATTGGCCTTGTTGGTATTTTTCAATATTTTGCAATTATATACTTCTAAATAATACTTAATAAATAATAATAAAGATCAAATAATGCCAATTCGGCATTACATTTGAGGTTTTGGAACAAAGCGGTCAGCTAAATTTGGTTTCCTGAAATATCTAATCTTTTTCTAGTACATTCAGTTAAAATCTTTTTAATAACAATTTTTCTTGTTGTAATTTTATTTGTTGCAATTTAACTATATATATATTTTATAATACATTTCCAAAAATATTTATAGAAAGAAATTTTCTTAAATTGTTTTGACAGCTTTTTAGAGAGATACTTGTGCCTCAGTGAGACCGCTTTCACACAAGGAAACTGAGTTGCCAAAAACTAGCTAGTTTGTAGGCGTGAAGGGTGAGAGGGGAGATTTTTTTACTTTCCTTACGCCCTACTCGCCTACAAACTCCCAGTTGCCGGCAGCTTAGTTTCCTTGTGTGAAAGCAGTCTTAGTAAAAGCTTTACTTAGATTCATTTTTCTAGTTTTAATGTTTTATTAAAATTATTTTTAGGTTCCGTTATTGCAAACATTTTCAATTTTTTTTCATTTTCTTGGATTTTTTATATGTTTTTTTTTTATTTTATAAAGTCAAACACCAAAAAATAATCTGATTTTCAGTGTTTGACTTTAATTAATAAAACATTCAGTATACAAATCGAAAATAGCAGTAACATACAAATTTTTAGAAAAACTTTTTTACACAAAAATATTATTTTTTAAAAATTTTAATTTTAAAAATTTATTAATCAAAATCTTTTTATTTAAACTAATCCTTTTAATAATAAAATAATATCTTTCTGGCTTTGAAAAAACGTTAACATGATGAAATATGTGTTTCTGTTCTTTTTTAATTATAGTTCTTTATTTTAAGTATTTATAACATTTTTATAACATAACATTTATATAATATAAATTTATATAACATTTTTTTTTTCAAAGCTCAATCTATGTACATAAAGATTGTAGCTGTTTGTCGCATCTTATAAAACAATTAAACAAAAGTACACTACGGCGTATGAGTGTTTTTTTTGCAAACGAATGTGAAAACTAATTCGACAATAAATAAATAAATGCACGACTGCATCGCACAAACTGGCTCTTGTATTTATAGTTGCCGAGGAAATATAAAAAAAAATTGAAATATGAATTTTGAAACTTTTTGATTTTATAAAAAAAAAAAAAAAAAATGTGAAAAAAGTCAAAAATAAGAAAAAGATTTTTACCTTCGTAAAAAAACTTAGAGGTACTGAGGCACAAAAATGATGACAAAATCAAATATGACGAGATATTCGGGAATATGTTAAAAGAAGGCAATTTTCTCACAAAACCTGAAAAATTTACATATATCTGTTATTCAACTTTTTGTTTTGCAAAACCGTGGCCTTGAATGTTATTAAAACTGTTCTACAAAGTAACATGTATGTAGGTGAATCAAAATTTTTATTTTTGAACTTTGTTTATAACACATTTTCTTGTTTTTTTTCGTACTAAATCAAAAATTCAATTGAAAGCTTTTATGCGATCTTTGTTCCAAATCTGTTTCGAGTCTGATAACAACAGTCGGCTCTCATAAGATAGATCTCTTATTACTTTTTTAAGACGTAAAATTTTAGTTAATTATGGTCCACTAAACAAAGTCATTGTCTGCCTAGCTACATTCTAGTTGTCTTGCATTTTATTTGTGAGTAGAACTTTCTTACAGCTTTTAACCTTGACCTTTTAAAAATTAGTTAATATTTATGTAATATTACTGACCTCATAAGACTAAGAATAAAGGATACTATATAATACCTAGACAGACAATGTACAATATATACTCTGTTCGGAGATATTATTTGTTCTAAAAATCAGCTTATTTTATTCCAAAATAAATTTTAATATTATTTGCCTTTTTAAATAGTTTTTTGAAACTATTTTTAAAATTAATATATGCAACTCAAGTCCTTTGTCAATATTTTCTCAGTTCAAGAGATCTTGTTATGACGGTTTTACAAAATCCAGTCAAATCTATTTATCATGTTTTATAACATTTTTATGGAGGTTATGTAATGTATGTTTACTGGGTTTATTTGACAGCTTACTAAATATTTCATTGGTTCTTTAAACTTGTCATATAGCCATAATCATTTAAAAAAAGAACATACTCGAAATTTAAGGCCGTAAGAAAAAATTATTGCCCAAAAAAAATTTGATCTGAGGTCACTAACCTGTGTCTTTTAAGTCATACTCTTCCCATAAAAATTTGTATGGTAATTTTACACTTTTTACATTTTATTTTTTTTTCTCTCGAACTATAATAGTTATTAAGAAGAAGATAAACAATAACAATGGAAAAATTGTTTTTGTTTAATAGTTATTCTAATTTTTTAACTTCCCATTGGAAGTTAATGTAATTGGTGCGATTTGTCGAACAGAAAATTTTGACATATTTTCACGTTTTGAGGTCTCTATAATCAGAATTCGTCGTTTTTAGCAAGATATATGTACGCACGTTCGGGGTACTTTTTTCGTCCACCATATCACGAGAATGAATAAAGATATCGACCTCGGATAGATTTTATTTTACAGATAATATTGTCATAACGTGCTGAAAAGGTTTTCTAACAAATTCAATAAACCGTTTTTTTACTACAGCAATTTAAAAAGGAGCTGGTAAATGTCATTTATCTGGAATATCTCGAGAATGGAATAAGATATTCACTTCAGACTAATTGTAATTTACACATAATTACACAATACCAAATTGGTAAATATTAAAAAAGAAAAATCAACAGACGCTTTTTTTTTTAACTAAGAAAAACAGTTGAAAAATAATTTTCGTCTCAAATATTTCAAGAACAATAAATGATTTTGAGCCCAGCTTTTTTTTTTTTACATAATAATGACGTAGTCAACAACTGATAATTTTTTAAAAAAAATTCAATAAACAGTTTTTTTTTAGAGCAAAAAAGCTGGAACAAAAACTATTAAAAATTCTTAACAAATATCGGTTTTAAAATTCTACCAAAAATATATACCTATACCACCTAAATGTTGTGTAGTTTTGAGATTTTTAAAACCACCCTTTAAAAAGCTAAAAATAAAAATGATGCAAGAAAAATTTTTCAAAAATGCTTTAATTCATCATTGTGTCATTTTGCATTATGACACTTTTGTATTCTTTAAAACCATGTTTTTTTTTATTACATTCCCCTGATTTTTGGTATTTTTTTAGCCAATAGTCTGTTTTGAAATATTTGGCTTAAATGATTAATACCTTAATACCGAGAAGAGTTAGGAAAAAAAGTATAAAATATAGGTAATGTCACAGTTTGCCCTGAATCTCTATATCTATACCTACCTATATATTGATTATCCAAAAACCCAAAGTTATTACACTATATAATATATAATTATGTAATATATACTCTACCACCCACCACTAAGGTAAATATGTATATGGTCTTCAAGTGCACCAATGGGAATTTACAAGTGTGGGTCGACCACAGACTCATTTTTTTTTTTTTTGTGAATTATTTATTATATTTATGGGCCCTTTAAAAAAACTGAATTTCAAAATGTATTCAAAAAATTTAAATTAATTTTTTTTTTATTTTTAAAGTTATTAAATACTTTAATATTTTATCTTTTTTCCTTCTTATTTTTTCTTTCTCGATCTTCAGCAGTTTTTTTTTATTGATTAAGTAATAAGTTTTTTTTTTTAAATTGCATTCAAATAAATAAAAACAAATTAGAAATAATTTAATAATGTGGTTTTAAAAAATATATTGTTCAAAACAAATTTTAAAAAAAAACAAGCTTGATTTGATAAGAAAAAAAAAAAGATATAGTAAAAAAACGTTAAAAAAATAAAAATATTTAATATTTTGAAATACGAAAATAAATTATTTCTAAATTGTTTTTATTCATCTTTTTAGTGCGTTTTTTTTTTTTAACTTATTACTTAATGATTATCAATAAAAAACAACAAAAACGTCGGAAGGTCGAGAGGGACAAAATAAGACAGAAAAAAGGTTAAATATTGAAGTATTTAGTAACATTTAAAATCGAAATAAATTATAATTTAAATGTTTTGAATATATTTTTAATCGCAGTTTTTTGAAGAAGCAATAAATTAACCAGAGTTCACAAAAAAATTTAAATAACTGTTATAGTTCGAGGGAAAAAAAAAATAAAATGTGTAGAGCATAAAATTCCAACACAAATTTATTAGTATGAGGCACGGGTTAATGACCTCGGATCAAATTTTGTTGGTCAATAATTTTTCTTGTATGGCATAAACTTTCAATTGATGGAGTGTGCTATCCAAAAAAATGAGTTTGGGAAATATCGGACACCCTAATGTACATCAAAAATGGAACTGTCAAATATTTAATTAAATCTAATTAATATGAGAAATAGTGCTTAAAAGTCTTATACCTACCTAAACATAATTTTAAATCAATATAATGTTATGAGAAAACCATTTAAAATTTTAACAAATTTAAATATCGATCAATCAGTAATTATTTATTTTATGCTTAGAACCCGATCAACAGGCTATTACCATCACTTAGTCTTAACAAAATTTATATACCTATGCATATATTGAAATGGATGCAAAATCTTTAACTTATAGCTGCTTAATACTTAAATGCTAAAGGTATGTAAGTATATCAGAGACAAATTTTCTAACAGACCAAAATTCAAGTAATTGAATTCTTTTTTGCGCATTCCATTTGCATCCCCTATATACTATAAACGCTTGCACACTGTCTTGGCTAGCTACTGCAGGTAGCACGCAAGCCCCCCAACTGCTAGAAAGATCGAACATTCGATTTGAATTGGTGTCATAATTTGCTTTACCCGGCTGGCGTGGCGCACCAACATGCAACACCTCCAGTTGTGATGCTAAATTGCGTAATTCAACCTGTCCTGGTTGGATATAGGATGTACAAAAAAAAATAAAATTGAATGCACTATGGGATCGTAGGTACTTGCTGCAAAAATTTGAAGAAAAATAATTGCAAGTTTTAGTTTGCAATTTTTCACTAGAAAAAGCCCCAGATCATTAATACTTCTTAAATTTAATTTGCAATTGCAAATTGAAATTTATAAATTTAGTGTGAAACTTTGGAATAATCTCATTTTTAATGGCGATCTTAAATTTAATGCGATGTGAATAAATTGGTGCTAAGGGATTTTTTAACTCATTTCATTACATATCATTTTTGTTATTGAGATTAATTTAAAAGACGAACATAGAGATCCTTAAACAAAGAAATAATTTAGTAAATTATTTCCATTTCGTGTGATCTTTTCTTATAAAATCAAAGTTACCATTGCTAGATGTTTTTTCAAGAAACGGTAAGGTTTTCTCGGTCGCAAGTGTGGTCTTAAAAAAAATTTATTTAGTCTCTAAAATATATGACCAAAACTCTAGAACTGATTGAGATTTCTTAACTTTTTTAAGACCCGACTGAATTTTTGTATGAATCCTATACCTGCCATTAAAATAAGGTCCCAAATCGCAAGTAGAAAAAAAAATGAAAAAAAAAAAATAACTAAAAACCCCAACCGACAGACATTTGAGAGCAGATCGACTGGAAAGAAATTAATTTCATCGCTTGCTGGTGAAATCAAATCGTTTATAAATTGAACACGATATCAATTTCACAGCATCAGCATTTCAGCATCTATGCGCCATACGCTTGTTAAATTAGATAGCTAGCGCACACAATTTGCAGTCCATCCAGATCATGGATATTTTATAAAAAAAAACACACTCCTAGGCATTTGCCCCAGCAGCATCAGCATCAGCCAGCGTTCGTACGTCAATTCCTTCTAGATTTTGCCCACCACGGGCGAATTTTCGCATTGAACCCTGAGTATGACCTAAAAAATTCTTATAACGTTGTCGGCCTTTTTCGATACTTTTAATAACGAAATTATGTTTTTGCTGGTAACATGCTAATAAACCATCCGGGTTTTAAGTCGAATAGTGTGTGTGAGTAAATTTCGTAAAGTTTTGTTTGTTGTTTTTTTGCAAGTGCTATGATGCTGAATCTGCGATGCCTGGTATGTGCAGTCAAGTTGCGCTCAAGCTTCACCAGAGGGACTATACTATACAGCCAGTGGTTGTACAGGATCGTCGTCGTATCGTTGATATGGGGCATCAGACTAGGAGTTCTTACGTGTGAAATTTATTTATCATGTTCGCGGGTATCAGTTTTCCTTAACGATAAATCCACTTATCTTGTTTGAGAATTTTATTTCTTTGCTTCATATATAAATATAGGCATCTCCTTGACTTCAGCTTAGATGCCTTCATATAAGACCCAGCTATAGGTGGTAGATTATGTTTATATAGGTGATGTTGCAGTTTTTGCAAGTTGTATATTTTTGCAGTTTTTTTCACCCAAATCGCTTTTGTGGAACTTATACTAAATGCACCTATAGATACAAGATTGATTATTACAGGCTTTAAGGAAGATATTTAGGTTTACGTAAGTACCTACAATCTGAATCGTTTGATGAACATAAAAGATATATAAATATGGATGGGATTGGACTGTATTTATATGGAATATTATTATCATTATTATTCATTAATTTTCTTAATTTTTGAAAAAAAAAAAAAAAAAACGTTACAAGATAAATTTTTTAGAAGAATCTATGCACATGCCTTCTGCAAGTTAATGACTTTTCATAGGAATTTAACATAAACTGTGGTTTTTAGAAAATTGATATTTTTTTCATTTTTGTTGTTAGTATTCAACACATTTAATAAATTTTTTTTTGTTTAATAATTGACAAAAAAAAAATAATAAAAGGGAGAACAAGTTGTGTTTTGTACCAGAGTAAAAGTTTGAATTGAAAACTACCGACTCTTAAACATTTAAAAAAAACTATTTCGATAGGTACAGGAGCGTGATCACAATATTTGGAGAGCTTCGTCCACCCTCTGAATCCTTTCAAAATTTCTATAAAAAATAATTTTAGTCTTGAATTGACATTTTGTTGAAAGGAAAGCCCTCAAATCTGTTGCAAAATCGGGCAAATGGGTATAAAATAGAAAACATAATTTTGTATTTCATTTATATCTATTAGAAATGGGTAAGGTACAAATGATCGGCAAAAAAAGGTTCACTGGTCAAATTGTCTTTTTTGAAATTTAAAATGCCGTCATTTTTTTTTTGTCGTTTAAAAAATTGTCGACATTATAAATTTAAACTGTCGACTTGACAAAATGTCGACTGCGTTGAAAAAAGTCGAGCAAAATATCGCATTGCCTATATTTTTTCTCAACAAAATTCTACAAAATACCGACTTTTGAAATATCGATTTTTATATGATCGACTTTCATAAACTCGACAATCTCGATTGATCGTTCTATCAAAATCTCGACTATTAAGTAGAAACTGTCGATTACAGTCGATATTTTGAAATTTGACTTTCTGAAAATCACATTTTAAAAAATAAATCTATTGTTTTTTCGATGTTTTGTTCAGTCGGCCTTTTAACCAGCAGACTTATTTTCTGTCGAGATTTTGAATTTCGATCTTATGGAGTCGATGTTTTGAAAGTCAACATATACACACTACATTAGAAATTTCAAAAAATTAACAAGTCTGTATACGATGCGAAACATAATTAAAGCTTTATGAATTTTCACTCTTTCTATGTATAAAATAGTGCTAATAGGTATTACAGAGCTGTCAATTTTAAATAAGTTAGCTGATTGGAGGCAACTTTAGAAACATTTCATATCTCTTAATGGCGATTTCGAATTTAATGAGATGTGTTGTGTATATAAATTTGTGTTCGGAGTTTTTTTTTTCATCTTATTTCATCTACATTTAATATTTGTTGTTGAGAGTTAGGTTCGTTTCACACACATTCGGTTTCATTCGGTTTGGCCTGTATTCGGTTCCATTTCGGTTTCCGTCAAGACCCCTTCACACACAGACGGTTCATATTCGGTTTGTACTCACTAATAATTCAAATTATATAAATTGTATGAAAAAAAAATCAGAAAAACCGAAAACAAACCGAATATGTGTGAAGTGTGAACGCTACGCTTACTTTGTGTTCCCTAGACCCGAAAAGGTGCCGTTTTGAAACCGAATGAAACCGATTCGTGTAGGGATCGTTCGGTGCTATACGGTTTCTATTAGGTGTTTATTTTTGCTGTTTCACACATATCAGGCACAGGTGAATACAAACCCAATAGAGACCAAACCGAATGAAACCGAATGTGTGTGAAACGAGCCTTATTTATAAGACTATAGAAATCCTTAAACAAAGAAATAATTTAGTAAATTGTTTACATTCAAGTGAAACAAAGAGATATTTCGTTAGTTAGCTAAATTTTATTTTGTTTTATTTTAACAAAAAACTTCAAAAAAAAAGGAAATTCTAAACAGTTAAGGATTACTAGATAACAAAATAAAATATCTAATTCTCAAATAAAAAAAAAAATAAATTCTAAACAATTGATTTTTTCATTAGCATCATGTTAGTTCAATTGAATTTTGTGGGTGATACGGCGCAAAAATCCTGTTTTACTAATTTATTTCCTTTATTGCTCGCGATTTTAGCACATTAGTTTTTTTTTATATGTTTTAGCTTTGTCGTTTTTAATTTTATCTATTTCTGTTTACACCACAATTTTGCTCGATCGGAAATCATTTTGTACAACCCACTGCTTTTTCGTCCAACTAAGACCTTAATGTTAGGTTTCCACTTGTCATTAAAAGACCCATATTGAACACTTTGACAACACAGGGTGGCTAGTACCAACAGGAAATGCAAAGAAAATAGTATAAGAGAGAAGGTTTAACCCACCCTGTCTTGTCAAACTGTATCTTTCAATGACAAGTGGAAACTGTTTTTCGGCACTATCGTACACAGACTAAAAGTTAGGAGAGTATTGCACTTGTCTACTTCCATTGCAAATGTAGTTTATTTTGACCCACTGTGCAAAACTAAGTGCTTCTTCGTCATCATTTAAACTATTTTGCAGCGAGTCATAATAGGAAGAGATTTCTTCAGGTTGTACAAAAGCCAAACTTTTCACCGTTTGAAACTTTAGAGAGAACTCGTTGTAGTTTCTTAATTCTTGGATAACATTTGAAAAGTTTAAAACGTGGAAAATAACCAACATGAAATCAATAATTTTTATTCATGTATTCAAAAAAAAAAACAGTCTTAGGGGGATACGGCGGGATTTTAAAAAGCGGGATTTTAATAGAACGGGACTTTGAATGCACGGGATTTTAAAAAACAGTATTTTAAAATTACGGGACTTAAGAAGGCGGTATTTTAAAACTTTTTTGACGGGATTTTTGAAAAACGGGATTTTAAAAAGCGGAATTCCGATACGTTCCCAAGATTTAAACTTACATTATGTGCATATATTAGGGTGTTCGTTATTTCCTTAACTAATTTTTTTTTAAATAATATTTTCAAAATATTAAAAAAGAAGATGAAATTTTCTTTAAAATTAATAATCCTCAATTTTTGCATGGAATGGTTTCCAAATGCATCTGCATATACATATATTTAATTAAAATCAGTTTAGTCGTTTCACAGAAATTTCAAGATTAAGAGATATAATTCTAAATAGAATATTTACACTAAATAACAGTTTTTGGAAGATAAAATGCACGACCCTCGTACCTAAGAACTTTAACAGCCATATTTTTGAGTTTTTAAAAACTATTTTAAAAGCTAAACTAGTTTTATTGAGTTTTTAAGATGCAAGTTTTAAACATGATGATATTATTTATGAAAGTTTTGATATCCCAGCTTCAATATTTTGAGTTTAAAATACCAAAACATTAGTTAATAATACCGATTTGTCCAAAACTTGGAACTTGAAACTTCTATTAAACTAGTTTTACCGTAAAACTAGTTTCGAAACAAGTAAATAATATGGCTGTAACGTAGCTTAAAATGGACAAGTACATGCATATGGATTTGTTCCATAATATTATGATCTCATTAAAAAAAAGTTTCAGAAACAATTTAAAATATAAATTATTACCACAAATTATTAAAAAAATGTTATTTTAATGGCTTACAGAAAAGGAGCTCAAAATAAAGCATGTCATCTGATTGGTTAGATAAATATTAATTGATGGAAAAAAAATTTGGAGCGGTTTTCTTTAAAATTAATTTTCTATATATGTATACAATTTCGGTTTCCAGGGGCGGATCAATACATACTAATAAGGCATAACACTGATAGTATTTTGTATTGTGAAGTTTTATTGGTGCCCAAACTCAATATCAGCATTGATAACTATCTGATTTGGTTTTTTATGTTTGTTTTTTCGTAATGGTAGGTGAATTTAAAGTCGATATCAGCAACATTCGGGGGCTGAGAAAGAATTTCTGTGCAGTGTACGTACATACTGTAAAAAACAGGCCAGCAATATATTGTCACTTAGTGAAACACTGGAAAGTGAAAATTCTGATTTCTACAAATTTAGCCTACCCGTTTATAGCTTAGTGCCTTTATTTTTCTTACACCATGGTCTCGCAATATATGTACGTAATGATGTGGCTTATCAGCTTCTACCACAATATGGCCCTTGTTTAAATACAAACTTTAATTTCATGTGGTTAAAATTCATCGTCAATAAGCACATCATCCATACATGTTTCATTTATCGTAGCCCAAGTTTGGATAGTAATTCGACTTCTTACGAATTCGATGCGCTGTCCGACTCAATCCTGAGAATTGTTTCCCGTTATCCTCACAGTAAAATCGTTCTTACGGGCGATTTCGATTTCAATGTACACAATTCTTCGTGGCTACGCTATTCTAGCCAGACAACACCCGAAGGAAGGTATGTCGAGATTTCTTCTTGACGCGCATACTCGGATTCCTGACGTTGCAGGTCAAACCGCCAACACTCTAGACATGTTCCTTACCTCTGCCCCTAATAAATACACTATTAGTGTATTATCTCCTCTAGGCACATCAGACCATTGTGTCATATCTGCGAATTTCTCCTGCCACCAAATCGCAGTTAAAGAAAAAATTCCAAATAGAGCCGTTTGGCGATACGAGAAAGCCAACTGGGACGGTCTCAATAATTTCTTCAAGAGCTGGTCACTATGCTTCCTCGATAGTGACGTAGATGCCAGTGCAGATATGATTACAAACTTTATTCTTTGTGGAATGAGAAATTTTATCCCGAATAGGGTGAAATCTATCAAAGCCAAAGAAAACTCATGGTTTGATTCGAGCTGTAAAGAGGTTATTAGGGTTAGAGAAGTAAGCTTCCGATTTTATAAATCCAAACCCTACTGAGGAAAACTGGAAAAAGTTTTAGCAAGCAAGAAAGACCTGTAACGTTCATATTCGAAGAACCAAATTCTTACATGATCAAAAATTACGGCAAAAAATACTACAATGTCTCCTCCTTTTGTCTCCAACTCTCTAAGGTTATGTTAGGTTAGGAGGGGTGTGCACAGCCTAGGCTGTTGCGTACACGGGGGCCTATTGGTCCATTGTGATCCCCTTATAAATAAAAACAGAGGTATTCCTAACTAATGGTTCAAATAGACTGGTTCACTCCGACTCTCTTCCTTATTTTTATAAATTATGTTTTGTCTGAAACTTCTAATCCATTAAATTGTTTCGCTCACGATAGAACCCTCAGCTTCTCATATTCGTTTATAGATTCTCATCCATGTCCTTCGGATGTGAAACTTGAACGCGAGCGTATGATAAGCTCATTAAATTCTGATCTCGACAGCATTGTCCAATGGGGAATCAAAAACCACGTAGAATTTAATGCTTCTAAAACTCAATGCTGTCTCCTGTCGTTAAAGCGAAACCCACTCTCAATGCCGCTATCCATGGGCGGCACTTGCATCGAGGAAACCGAACAGCTTTCCCTCTCAGTTCTTGGTACACCCCATGTTTGATGTCGCCAAAAACGCTGCTAAGTTTTTAGGTTTTCTCTGTAGATGCAAGAATTTTGTTTCCCCATCTGATCTGGCTGTGATCTACAAAGCCTTTATTCGTCCAAAACTTGAGTACAAACCTCATGTTTGGACAGGATACATTGAGTTTGTTGGACATAATACAAAAGAGAGCTTTTAAAATGATAGGCGAAAGATCTATAACGGAAACAATTACATCTCTCGAACACCGCCGTAATGTTTCGTGTCTTTCTCTATTTGATCGCTATTATTATAATCAGTGTTCTAGTGAAATAGCCAGTTGCATTTCTCCCCTTAAAAAATTCAACCGTAATACTTGCGCTTCTAGGAATGCCCATCAGTTCACCCTCGAGCCCAACTTCGGACGTACTGTAATGTACAGAGATTCTTTCTTCAGTCGCACCACACGAATGTGGAATGCTTTACCCGACTCGACTTTCCCCTCTCATGGTTAGTAGCTACCTTCCGTGCTTTTCAAGTCATATACCGACATAATTTTTTTTTTCAGAACCAAAAATAACAGGACATGACAATTTTTTTTGGGCGCTAAGGAAAATATTCATACTATTTTTCTCAAAAATGACTCATACGTTTTTCTTTTTCAATATTTATATTTTCTAATGGAGAAGCATTTAAAATTTTAAAAAGGGTTTATACCAACATTTTAAGAAAACTAATTTTTGAAATTTTTTTTTCAAAGTTATTTTTTTTTTAGATATAAAACTAGATATAGAATAATAGGTGTGTTTTGTTTGTTCTGAAGTCAAGACTATAGAGTCTTAAAACATATTTTAATATCACTTACAAAACAACAACACTTTATTCTGAATACAAAATATTCAATTGAGTCTAATGGAAAATAAAACAAAATGCCATAGCAACAAGGCTATCGTAAGCCAAGATACATATATTACAGGTAATATCATTAACATGTTCATTTTTGTTAAGTTCTGCGCATGTTGTCAAAATCAATAGTAAAAAAATTGAATTTCAAACAATCACAAACAATTTGTTTTTGTTTACTGTGTACTTAAACAAAGGGCAGCCATATTGAATATTGATATGTATATTGAATTAGATATGTGTACAGCTCTCAAATTTCAAGATGGCTGCCCTTTGTGTAAGTACACAGTAAACAAAAACAAATTTTTGCTGATTGTTTGAAATTCAATTTTTTTACTATACATTTTGACAACATGCGCAGAACTGAACAAAAATGATAACGCTAGTGATATTACCTGTAAGCCTGGTTGAATATCCAGTCTTACGATAGCCTCGGTGCTATAGCATTTTATTTTTTAATAAAATATTTTGTATTCACACTAAACTGTTGTTGTTTTGTAGTTTATATTAAAATATTTTTTAAGACTACATAGTCTTGGCCTTAAGTTGAAACAAAACACACCTTATATACCTGCAAAATCTTATTCCTAGAAAAAAAAAATAATGGTCCCAACTCGTACAGTAATTGAAACAAAAAAAATCGTCCTCCAAAACGGCTCCAACGGTTTTTATACGAAATAATTAAATAAAGTGATCTACCTTTAAGCAAAAAAACAGTTTTAGTTTGCATTTTTCTTAACAGTCGGTACTTTCTAGAGAACAATTTTCAATATTTTCTATTTTCGCATTATTTAAAATAAAAACTGTTTAAAACACAAAAAAAATTAAAAAAAAAAAATATTTTCTGATTTATTAAAGAAAAAAAAAATATTCTAAAATTTTGTATCAAAATTTTATTTTTCAAAAAAAGTTTGATGAAATAATTCGAATAACATTTTTGTCTGCATATTAAAAATTTCCTTTTTGTACTTAAAAAAGATTTCAAAATTTAAAAAAAAAACGGTCGTGCATCTGACTTAGACTTGCAACTTATAGTTTTCGTTAAAATTTAATTTTTTAGGCTTTTAAAGCTTTTAATACTCCCAAAAAAGTTTATTTATAATACATTTTTTCAAACTTAACATAATTAAAATGGGCTTGGCTTCTAATCTCTAAGACACGATTATTTCACTTATTTCAAAACCCGTAGGAACAAATCAATTTCCCGTTTTTTTTTTATTTTTATTTTCATTTAAAATTTGTATCTTTTTTATCCACGCGGGCGTGACGATATGATAATTTTGCGTATCTTTTGCAAACCAAGAGCCTACGCTGAAGCTCAAAAAGGCTTTACCGACACGACCGCATAGCCATCCGGTCCGTCGTCGTCGCATCGTCCTCCATAGGTAGGTATTACAGTCTATCTAGATTATGTGAACTTCCTACTTGTGAACAGTTTTATGAATGCGCTGCGCATCTTTTTTTCTGTGTAGATTGTTGTCTGCAGGGTTAATTTCTACCATTTATTCAATTCACCACATCATTTCATATACATAACTTAACTTATAGCTTATCAGGTATTTTTTTTGAATTTATGCTTAACTCGGCTTATGCAAATATAGGTGATATGATAACGGCAGATAATACAGCTGACTTCCCTCTCTCTGGACGACATCGAGACAGCGAAACGGGCTGGGCACGCTGGTCCTCAACAAACAACAACATCAAAAAAAGTCTTAGTATGCTATAAAGGTATAAATAGTAAGTGCTTAAGGATGATGCTAAAAACTAAAAAAACAAAATATGTAAGTTAAATCGATCTTGAGTATGGGTGCAGCAGCAGCAGGAGCAGAATCAAACCTTGCCACCGCATCACCGTCAATGCGGCTGCCGTTTGTGAAACAATTGCGCTGTGCAACTGAAGCACATGTGAACATCGCTTAGACTGTTACTGTTTCTGCTGATGGCATGCTTCTGCTGCTGCTGTTTAGGTAGGATAAAAATGCATTTTTATGCACGCTCTGATTTAATGCGCGCCCCCATTTAGCTTCATGCAAGGCCTTCAGATCCTCCCCAAAGACCATTTGGCCACCGTTTATCGACGATATCTTAATTTTTATTATATTCAAATTAGTTTCAGTGTATGCAGATAAATTCGCCCGTATGACTTCTTATAATCCGCTCATTCAGTCTGCGCCCAAAGCAGATTTTTACCACGGAGATTCTCTTCGGTTCGTTGTGTATCCTACCAATACCATCACCAACCTTATGGACAACTCTTAGTTAATAACCATCACTGCGATGTCTGTCTATAAGGAGAAGTTCGAATGAGGTCGTGTTGGCATTTTCGATCAGATAGAGAGCCCAGGAATATTTTCCGGAATCAAAGTTGAACGCGCCGTCCGCCATGCTATAGCCGTACCACCAACCTTAGCATAGATCGCCATCGCAGCATGTGGTGATAGATCAACCACTGGACAATATTTTCAACGGAATTCGTCATCTTTGGATAGCTGGGATCTTGGAATAATGCTGTTGTAGACAAATCACTTTATTACCATCTGTGCTGCGCGAGGAAACAACACTCCTTTTGGCTTATAAAAGGAGTGGCCCTGGCCTGGATGGCTATGTCTTTGTCTAAAGTACGAATATAAGTTTTAAGACAAGCTTTGGCAACTTTATATATATTTTCGATTCGTTGAATTGTATAATAGGACTGCAACTGCAACAAATTGAATGGAATGCAATTCGCTGTGTCAAACACTTAACACCCTACTGATGCCTGATGGCATGGGTGTTATGTTTTGTTCTATAGCTCTACGTTCGTTTTCCTTACATCGCGAAAGCAGTTTGTTAACAATATCGCGTCCCGCGTTAAACTTCACAAAAGTCGCAACGTGTATAGCGAGTGTGCGCGAGTGTATATGTCATTTGGAACGAACGCAGCACGCCACACAAAAGACACACACCATTCGCGTCACTGTCACCTAAGCTGTTGGAGATTGTGTCGAATGTCATTTTGACATCGATATTCAAATTGCACAAGATAGCTATCATTTGTCCACTCCGCATCGGTATCGGCTTCACATTCAGTTCACTACCGCACTGAAGTAGATATAGTTTGTTTGTTGTTGTTATATATGGTTGATCGAAAAGAATTGATATTCAAACCGATAACTAGAGGAAATATTTGTTGAAAAGTGGAACGCACAAAGAACTGGCTCTTGCTAAGGTGACTTATTACTGCGGTGCTGGCTGCTGAACAATTTTAAAACGAAGTTATAGTAATTTGGAGAGATATTGTATCTATGTATACCTCTCTATATTGAAATGAACAACTGGAATAGTAGGTGGTTAAATTGATATACCTGTTGTATGATTTGATACGTTGCACCTGATGTCATAGTAAAATAAGGCTTGACTATGCAAAACCAGCTGTTCAACTGCATACGATCAAGATAGAGATATTCATTTTGGTTTGGTTGATAAGTTTTGTCATATTTGTAAAATGTTTGTAAGAAAATATGTTTCAAGGTATCTGGTTGCATTGCGCAGATAATATCGATAGAAGGCATAAGATCATTTCAATGCTAATTTTAACCTCAGATTTAACAAGTGATATTTTTTTTGTCAGCATGGCTTTCTACAGTCAATTTGAAGTGCCACATCATATTATAATCTGTTATAGACTGGATTTTTAATTTTATTATGTCTCAATGTCCAAGGTAAGGTACCTATACCTTAAGAAACGATTGGCATGTTTCACTCAGTTCCACTCCTCTGCCATTTCATCCTTTTTATAAAAAAAAAAACGAACAATTTCTATTCTTTTAGAATAAATAAACAATGTCTCAGGTGTAATCCTTTGTAGATAGACTTAATAAGATAGGGGGTTAAAAGTTCCCCCCTTCATTATTTGAAGGTCAAAATATGACAAAAAAAATAATTTTTGGCAAGTTTATTAATTTTAATATTTTTTTTGAGAACTATAAACAATAATTTTTTTTTAATTTCTGCCAATCAAAAAACAAAGTCCTAATGGCAGAAGGAGTCCGACTATTACATTTCATCATAAATATCGCATGCTTTGCAAGAAAAAATATATAATGTATTAATTAAGACTTTAGTTTGTTTACCTTTATGTAAAGAATTTCGTTTCGAAACAGATTTTAACTGCCTTTAGTCCTCAAAAGTTGGTTTTTCGTCCGGGCGATCTCAATTGGAGTCATTACAAGACAATTGAGGACCTTATCAATACGCAAGTCAGTCCATTTTATGAGGAAGGATCAAAGAACAAACTAAGCTAGAAAAATTAACTAAAATTGGGGCATATTCATAGTTTCCATTAAGAGAATAGTTTCTATATTATATAACTATATCAAACGACCACTGGCGATGACGTGATTTTTTTGCCAGGGGCAGTCTTAGTTGCCACCACGGGTAGGTTTTTTTTTTGACGCATTTGAAATTGTGTGGTACGGCGTATACGTGATTTTTTTTGTAATTATTTTTTTTATAAATTCGCTTACTACGAGTAATAAAATTTGTTAACAAAATAGAATTTTTGTCACGAAAGCCGAATCTGTACGTAAACAAAATATTTTGATGCCTGGAATTTGAGCCCGACACCCAATAGGCGTGTTCAAGAAAAGGAAATTTCAGAACACAGTACACATATCTAAGGTATTATCAGGCGCACCTATCCAAATTTCAAGATAGCTGCCCTCTGTGTAAGTACACAGTAAACAAAAACAAATTTTTTGTGATTGTTTGAAATTCAATTGTTTTTCTATTGATTTTGACAACATGCGCAGAACTGAACGAAAATGAACATGCTAATGATCATACCTGGAATATATTATGTATCTTGATTTCAGAAGGCCTCAGCAATCTCAGTTCCCTGAACAGGATTCCTGAGCTAAAAATGTCAGTTTAGCTGTCAAAATACTGAGGAAACAAAAGTTTGGACTTACTTCTTCAGTTTTGATGGGAGAAATCTCCGACATTCCCTTTTCTGAACACGTCAAATGTTTTCAAGACATTCTAGCCATCGATAAAACCTGGTAAGAATGATAAAAGAGTCCTAGTACGAATCTTAAAAGACTTATTCATTTTTTCGTGACCTTTTTTTTTTTGCTAAATAAGATTTCCCTCTAGTGGGCTTTAGGTAAGAGTTTGTTTTTGGTTATTTTAAATGTTCAAGTGACGTTTCGGTTGTGATTACAACCTTCTTCAGACCTATATGGTTAAAAAATATTAATTTTTTTTTTTAAATACCTATAAATACTAATTGAGAATACTACCAGCTGGGTTATTTAATATTCTATGTAAAAGTGCCACGAGAATCAAGAATACAAACAGTCTATAAAAATATTTAAAAGGGAATAAGCCCATATCAATTTATCCCACTTACCATGCTCAGGAAATCCTCCATTTGCTCTTAAAAAGAAATAATTCGTTTGTGTCTTTTTGTTTGAGGGCATATCGTCTTGGAATAAAACGGCCTCCATAGAAAGGGGGAATAACTCTTTCCGGATTGTTTGTAAATGTCTGAAAAAAAATAAAATTTAGTTTTTTTTTTCAATTAAATACAGATTTTTGTAGTTAAAATAATTAAAATATAGCTAGACATTGACAGTATATTCTAATGGTTCGATATGTTTTTTTGTCGCTAACGACAACATTTTATAAGCAGTTTTCATAGCTTTATTAAAATTGAATGCACATCAGTCTTATTCTCAAGTGGCTTATGTGTAAAATTTCAAATTTCTTTTATCAATTAAAAACATGGATATCTATTAAATAAAATATTAATTATAAATAAGGCTAGGATTTTTTTAAAGGATAAAAAAAAACCATTAGAAAAAAAATTGTTTTTAAAAATAAATTAAAAATAAAATTGAAATATTTTCTTTCTAATCGGCTTTTTTTCTTTTTTAAAAACCTTAACTTCATTTCTACACGTCAGATTTTTAAGATTAATATCTCAAAATTTAGCTTATAGGCGGAGAGCCGACCGTAGAATCACGTTGCTCATAAGGTAAAAGGTTCTAATACCCCTTAGTCGATAGATCTATTCCAGAGAAACTCAATTTTGATGGGTTGCCATCAAAATTAGGGTAGGTGACGTCTAAAACGGGCCACTTCCGTTTGGTTTTGGACCATGAATTAGCTCATCGAGTAAGAGATTTTAACTATGCCCAAATTAAAGGCCTTGATGAGAAAGAACAAAAAATGTAGGGTTGTATAAGGACAATTAATATAAACTTACACCTAACAATATTCTATACTTAAACTTTAATTTAAATTCTAAGTATTCTTTTTAAATAATGTTTTTTTATTATTTTTAAAATCAATTATTATTATACTGAAAGGAATAAAACAAAATACTTAATATTATTTAAATTAAATAATTATTATTATTGCTTATTGAAGAATTAAGAAAGACCCTTTACAGTTGCATAGTTTAAAATGGGTAGGGGGTTGCCAACCCTCTTTGAAAATCACTTTTTTAGAACTATAACTTAGTTCATCGAGTAAGAGGATAAAACTAGTACCAAATTCAAGATTAAACTGTACTGAAAATAAAAAAATAGGGTTGCCACATTTAAAATGGGTAGGTGTACGTGTCAACCCTTCAGTTAAAGGATCAAAATTTAAGAAACGCGTTATTGCTTACAACTTTTTATTTTGGTCGAGTTTGATAAAGTTTTATATACCAAAAAAAGTAGAAAATTAATAAAATACACATTTTCTTTATTAAGTCTTCTAATTGTAGGAAAAAAATAGATTTAACTCAGTCTTAAAAGTTTTCAGTTATATTTTGTATGAAAAAATTGTTTTTTTTTTTATATAGCCACAAGTAAGCCCGGTATCATTAAATTAAAGCCCAGACGGTGCTTTATTTAAAAAAATCTAGGTTGGCTCCTCTTAAAAAGGTGCATGCCCTTGCTAGACCCGATTTAATACAAAAATATACCAAAATATCTATATTTGTCAGGTGAAATGTTTAAAATTTGATAAGGTAAGACCCGGATTTAATGAATTTTTTTTACAAAAAATCGCTTCTTTTTCAGATTACTCCAGTCTTATTCAAATTGTTCTTTGACCCAGAAAAATGTTTAACTGGTATATTTTTTTGTGTCCATGTTCATATCAGTGTCCTTAATCATATGTGAAAAGTCCCAAGCAATCCGCATTGGCGTAAGAGCACAATCTTGAAAAACGCAGCCATTTTTCACTCTTTGTTTGTGGCTATATCTGTGGAACATGTTGCCCTAGAAAGACTGTTTAAGTGAGAAATGGACGGGCTTAGATTGACAAAATCAAGTTAATACAAATTAGCTGCATGGCTACTGTTTTGAATTAAATGAATTTAACAGAGTAAATTGCAGTGCAAGTTCGAAAAAATTACCCATGTCCCATAAATATTGATTTAAAAGCTAAAATTTACCGGGTTTACTTTTGTCTATATAAAAAAAAACATTTTTTTACACATAATGTAACTGAAAACTTTTAAAACTGAGTTAAATCTATTTTTTTTCCTACGATTAGAAGACTTAATAAAGAAAGAGTGTATTTTTTTTAATTTTCTACTTTTTTTGGAATATAATACTTTATCAAACTCGACCAAAATAAAAAGTTGTTAGCAATAACGCGTTTCTAACATTGTTTTCCTTTAAGAAGGGTTGACACGTACACCTACCCATTTTAAAAGGGGCAACTCTATTTTTTTATTTTCAGTACAGTTTAATCTTGAATTTGATACTAGTTTTATCCTCTTACTCGATGAACTAAGTTATAGTTCTAAAAACGTGATTTTCAAAGAGGGTTTGCAACCCCCCCTACCCATTTTAAACTAGGCAACCCTATATTTTTCGTTCTTTCTCACCAAGGCCTATAATTTGGGCGTAGTTAAAATCTCTTACTCGAAGTGGCCCGTTTTAGACGTCACCTACCCTAATTTCGCTAGGCAACCCATGTGCGTTGAGTTTCTCTTGAACAGATCTATCGAATAAGGGGTATTAGAACATCTTACCTTATGAGCTAAGTGATCGTACGGTTGCCGCTTGCACTATTACAAACATTTAAAAAAAAAGTTATTGGGGAGATGCAAAAAGCTTTGTACTAAAAGGGTTTGTAAATGTCACTTAAACTTTATACATGTATACTATTTTAAATTCAAATTATGATGAAACATCTTAAATTTTCAAGAAACAAATTATACCTTATTATAGGTATAACCTTTCTTTATAAACATGTTAGTAATTTTATACGATAATCTGAGGGGGAGCGAGTAGGGGCAATTCAATAAAATCAATCGACCGTTTATTATATAATAAATATTAGAAACTTTCACGTGCTATATCTCGAAGGCTTTTCCTTTTTGATTTACATGAAATCTAAATTCAAAGAAATGTAGGAAATTTAATGTTCTATAAAAAGTGTCAGATGGTTCGGATGGACATTGAATTAGATAAACTTGAAAAACCATTTTTAAAATCGAAAATTTGTTGGTTTTTCAACAATATCTTTTTATAGGAAGGAGCTATCAGAAAATGTCTTAGGACAAAAATTGTAGAGAACATTTTAACTTATAAAACTAAATGAAAATAACTACTCTGCGAATAGCAGTTGAGAAAATCGAGTAAACGCTTTTAAACGCCTTTTTCAAAATGGCGGACGACGCAAAGGGGTTTTTTGTTGCAATTTTATGGTTTAAGAATTCCCAAGAAGTACTCTTTGAAATAAAATAGTTAAATTCTCCTCGCGAATTTTTATAGATATTTTTGCTAATTTGATTGGACTATATGAAAAGACTGTAAACTTTCCAAAACAATTTGGTATAATCATCATTTTTGCTGGTCGAACAGGATACCGCAGAACGAAAAGCACAACTAAATTTTTTGTTTATGATTTCGTCAAGTCCTTTTTGTGTTTGGGATTTTTAGTTTTGCGTCAACAGTGTACTAGGCTAGGCGGAAACAATAAAGATGAATTTATGCAAACAAAATTGTTGGAGCAGTTTTTGAAAAAAATAAAAGAAAAAAATTGGAACACCCATTTTAAGTGAAAACTAATATGCAAATAAGAATTTAGTTTCATATAGAACCAATTTTCTTATTTATCAAAATTGTAGGAAACATTTTGTAGTTTTCAACTTTTTTATAGATGGATGGAGATACCGTTGGTTTTGGTTTTAAAAACATAGTCAGCCTTATCGGGAATAAAAACTTCCCCCAGATTTTTTCCCCCGTATGAGACTCTTAAACAATGTTCGAAAAATGGGAAAAAACTCCAATGAAAAAAGTAGATATCGTAAATCTATTTTCCGGGGGGGAATTAATTATGTTTCCCTGGAAAAACTCGCCTCAATTTAGTTGGAGAATTTTAAAAATAAAAGCATATTACTACCTACTTTTGAAGGTTTCATAGTGTTGTTTACTTGCTCTAAAGGACAAGTTTTTGTTTCGGTTCAAAAATATAGACATTTTAATAAAATCCAACATTAAGTTTACTAGAAGTCCATCGGTATTGATACTTGTGGCTGTATGTCCACTCTACAACAAGCTAGAGACTTAGCGGGAAAACGGCCTGGAGGAGAAATTGGTTTTGTTTTAATTGATCTATATTTCGTTTTTGTTTCTATACATTTTTAACACATTTCGGAACAAATTTACTTAACACTTTCGGGTTTTCCCCCTCATAAAGTAACACAGTGAGAGAGAGAGAACAGAAATATTACAACAACAAAAAAGACAAAAACTGCTTTTTTCTTTAACTTTTGACTATTTGTACGTGTTTTCATTACATGAGAATTGAATTTACGATGCAAAATAGGTCTTTATCACCACAAATAGTTGAAATATTTTATTTGATTTCAGAAAATAATTTTCAAATTTCGACAGATAAATAATTTCAGAATCAAAATTCTCTCAGAGTATTTCGAAACTGATTCGAAGTAATTTCCGAGGGAGATTGAATCCGAGGGAGATTGACGATAGGAGTATTCGACTCCTTGGAAAAATGAAAATCCGGGGGAGAACAATCTCCCCCGGAATTGCCGATAAGGCTGAATATTTTTAATTATTCAAGAAAATATTCAAAAATCATTTTTAGTCAAGTTACAAAAAACTTGACCAAGTCGTTTTCGTAAAATTGAGTTTTCACAAAAATATTTAAAAGTTTCAAACTTTTGAGCTACTTCGCAATAAACAAAAATTAAGAAAATTAAAAAAATCGACTAAACCATTTCGAGAAAACCAAAGAAAAATAAAATGGTTGTACTAGAGGTATCAAAAATAACATGAATAATGAAGATTCGCTGCATCCGAGTTTTTTTTAAAGAGTTGCAGACCTCGAAACGATTTAACCGCAATGCTCGCGCTTCTAGGAATGCTCATCAGTTTGGCCTTGAGCACATTTTCGGACGTACTGTCAAGTGTCGAGAACAGCGCTTGTTTTTTTAGCCGCACAACATGAATGTGGAACGTCATACCTAACTCTATTTTTCCCTCTCATTATGATATTCAGAAATTCAAAACCAATGTGCATCGGTATCTCCTTTTAAACCCTATCCTATTATCCTAACGCTCGCACTGTTTTACATGTTAAGGGTATTAACAACCCCTTGAATGCACGTCAATTATAAAAAAAAAGTATCAATTATATTGGCAAATTTTATATTATTTTTTACACTTTTAAAATTAAGTTTTTTTAAGATATGCAGATAGACCAAACTAATGGATTTAAGAAAAAAATAAAAATTATACTGTGTAGAGAGCATACCGTATTCTAGGGGTGAAGTTTTTTTTTTATTAAGCGATTTTAAAATTGAAACTTAAATATAAAAAAAAAAAACTAAACACCTTTATAACTTCGGATCAACGAATGGTTCGTAAAAAAAAGTAAAAGGAAAAATTTAATTTTCCAAACTCTAGAGGCGATGTTTTTTAATTTAATGTTACTAAATAATAAATTACCTAACCTTTCTCATAAAATTAAGAAAAATCTGGCTTAATGATTCGTTGTCATCAACCTCGGTTTTTCTAGGTTTGACTAAGATATTGGTTTCTTCATTTTTTAATATCTTGAAAAGTAAAAGTCCTAAAACCATCTGGTTTTCAGTGTTTGAATAAGAATTTACGAGAGCAATGTATTTTGAATATAAAAATAGTACTTAATAACGTAAAATTTTGAAAAAAAAATAACAGAAACAGTTCGAACCTTTCTTGTATATTTTTTTTCAAAGGTTTGAGTTTGAAAATTAATTTTTCAAAAACTGTTTATTAAAACTATAATAAGAATGATTTTTTGGCTTTGCAAAAAGGTTTATCAAGGCATTGTTAATGTTGCCGTTGTTTTCTAATAATTTGTTAATTGTTTACAGTATTTTTTTTAGAAAATTGCCCCAACCACTTAAACGAGGAGGAATAGGCACCCTCTCTTATAAGTTTTTTTTTTCTTGTATCGACTAAACCTACATGCTCAAGCTTCATGTCACACCTTAGGTGAATTACCTTGAATAACTAAATATTATCTAAGTTCCAATATTTACTGTATGAACATGTTTTTATTTTTGTGAATCAAATGGCTTATGAACAATATATAAAATATAAAAATATAAAGAAAAATAAAAATCAAAAAACCTCGCCTCTATGTAGAGTTTGGAAAAATAAGTTTGTCCGTGTACTATTTTTTACGAACCAGTCGTTGATCCGAAGTTATAAGGGTCTAAAGTTTTTATTTTTCTTTTTTTTTAATTTCATTGTTGAAAACGAATAATATAAAAAAAATTAAGGAATATCGCCTCTAGAGTAAGGTATGCTCTACACAGTACCATTTTTATTTTTTGGTCTATCTGCACGTTAGTTAAAGTAAAAAAAATATAACGGGATACAATTTTAAAAAAGTCGCCACTGGAAAATTATTTGCACAAATTTTCCAATATCATTGATATGTTTTGAGGTCTGCAACTCTAAAAGAAAAAAAAAATGCAACGATCTCAAGCTTCATAAAATAACCCTTTAAAAAAAAAAAAAATTACCAAAATAAACACGAAGCTTTATTTGTTATAGTTGGAGCTTTTTTTGAGAAAAATGAGATTTTTCTTATCAAAAAATGTAGGTATGTATATGACAGATGCACGGACGCACAGGCAAACAGACCAATGGACGTCTTGTCGAAAATAACTTTCTTGGACTTCTGCATCATCGTGAAGTTATTTTTGATTAAAACCTAGAAAGTGCAAATAAAAAATGTCCGAAAAAGCTAAATAACCTACTATTTTCACATTTTTTAAGCTTTAAACAAAATTTGGAAAAATATTTCAAAAAAGAACTCCTTTAATTAAAATTATTTTTGGTTTTAAAAACAGTGGGAACAAAACATTCAAAGTTTTTAAAAATGTTGTTTCCATTGGAAAGCAAGTTTTCAGATAATTTTTCCGCTGCCGTTTGCACGCGTGAAAAAAGCGCTAATTTTGTTCTGCCTTGACCTGACACAACCCCATACACCCTAGTTTTTTTACATCTTATATGCAAATCACCCTGTATGACCAATTTGCTATTTTCATAAGTACATTAAATGGCATATCAGCTGCCTGACTTCGGGTGCCATTGCAGCTGCTTGAAATAATTCTTTAAGATTGTTAACATGACGTAGAAATGTATTTCTCATTTCACATCTATAACTTAAATCTTGTGAAGTATTCTGCATTTAAACCGTCCAAACAGATATTTTAATATCTACAGTTTAATACAACATCAGTTACCTGAACTGACAAGAATATATTCAAACACTGACTTATGCAGCAGGTTAATAAATTAAAAACTACTTTATCGGCAAATTATAATAAAAAAAAAAAAATACAAATCGTATCTCAAAATCGTACAACTTGTACGTACAGAATTAGATCAGAATATCAAAATTCCATTCTGTCAAAACCAAACACCTGTTTAAAGAGAATTCCTTCGATCTGATCTGCTGAAAAGAGCGATAAATTAATATGGGAGATTCGCTAATCTGGATATATTATGGTTGCACGCAATTCAACTAAATTGTTGTAGATTTTTGTGCGGCTGCTGCTGGACTACACTACTTTATATCCAGTCAAAGCCTCCGAACGGAATGGAACGTTGTTGGTCGTCAGTCTTTGCGTCATCGAAGACACGATCCTCCGGTTGCATTTAACAAACATTTTGCTGTAATGTTTCAATGTTCTGTGTACCTATTTGATGTAATTTGAATGGTGGTCCAGGAGTATGCATCATCAGGCTCAGCTGAGGCCTTTAAGCAGACACGGACTATCCACCATGAGCCCATGGGTTCTTTATTTAGGCCATCTTAGCATCTCAACGTCTTTCAACATTTGGCAACATCAGATTTATTCAGGAAAAACATTGCAGGCGCGGTTGCACAAGCCACAAGCACCAACGACATACACAGCAAAAATGTGCAACTTGAACAGAGGAGTCGGTAAAATGAAAAAACAAAACTAAAAATATATTGTGCTGCTGTTGCTGCTGCTGGCCAGGCAGCAGGAGCAGAAGTAATGTAACATTTTCTGTTGCAGTTGAAGTAATCTATCATCGGACAGGGAATTGTATTTTTGTGCTCTATGTGTGATTTAATTTATATGATTTTGTTTTGTCTTCTTGTGAATGAGGGGGATGTGAATGAGGTTGAGTCTTGAGAGGTGCATCATGAAGTGTGTTATTCGCCTTTTGGTCAAGGCAATTGAGACTAGGTTCACGTCTTCGCGTCGGTGTAGTCGCGTGTATATTGTCTTTAGTTTGAAGGACTGTTGCATCTGCATTGCTGATTCAGTTACAGTTAGTATAGTTCCTATTTCGTATAGTTTTTAAAGGCTTTTCTGTAACTCTTCATTCTATATAGGTTTATTGTCATGTCGATCGTGTTGATTTAAAGAGGCTTACCCATTGGAATGAAGCCTTTGACTCCAATTTATAGTGATCAAATGGAATATATCTTTTTTGTATTACAACAATTGGTTGACAAGGTGGTACCTTCTTCCCAGAAGGAAATTTGCTTCTCACTGAAAAACACCAATGAATAGAGTACTTTCAAGAAAGAGCATCATTTTGCTTACTTCATCATGCTATCTACCCTTTCTTTTACTTGGTACACAAATTCAACTTTAATTTATGCATTCAATTCGGTATACTATTTCACTAAAAAAATCGAAAGACGATTCTTTCATGAATAAGTTGGATCATCTGGTGAATAAACGAGTTAAATTATCAGAGTGATTTCGTTAGTAAATATTCGGTAAGGGTAAGGCCTTATGAATAAAAAACTCCTTCTTACTCATACCTTGTGGATATAGTAAGGGTGTTAAGGCCATATTTTAGGTCAAACCTTGCACTTCATTCTGACGGGATGAGCTTTGGTACACTAAAAGTCCACATCCTAACCTAAATTTAAAGAAGTGTTTTCACGGCGGTAACACTGGCAGACCGGAGATATAAGGGTTGCCTTCTGACCATGTTTTAACACGAAATTTCACATAAATTAGCCTATAAATCGGGAACCAGACACCGATTGATGTCGTGGAACGTCTCGTTAGATTAAGAATACATGAAGCTATAGGAATATGTTCAACTGTTGACCCCTTTCTTCCCTTGTACGCGGGGGGAGCAAAATACCCTCGGCGGATAAGGGTTTTTATTTGTCAGAAAATAATGGTTTTAAAATGAATATTCATAAGGATGGCGGTGTCCATATCAACCAATTTAGGCCACAAGAAGTTGGTGATCATCGTCCTATAGACATCGCCGTCAAAATCAACCCGTCCCTATTGGAAAACCCTTTTCAAGAGAGCCAGTAGGGTCAAAAATTAAATTCATAATATTGGTACACTGTAGCGAATGAGTACTTTTTTTTACAGTAATTGAATTTGTATGCCATTTGTAAAAGTTATCAAAAACTTTGAATTTTTCCCATTTCTTTGAATTAATATGTTAGCTTCTGAATGTTATACATACATTCAGTTTATTAACGTTTATTTTAAAAAATGATTGACATTTTCGTTTTCAACCTTCCGCGACCCAAAATTTGGTTTGAAAATTGTGTTATCTCCAACGGTGAACCGAATATGTGCTTGTAAGTTAGTGTTTTCTTTAAACATTTGTTTTAAATGAAACTTTTTAGATTTAACACTATACACCCAAATAGTTGTTTGCTTGAATTCCGTAGGAATCCGTATAGAAATGTATTTTTGTAGAACAATAATTGTTGGAGGTGGACTGTAGTGGTCGTACAAAAACAAGCAAATACAAGGAAATCAAGTGCCCATAATTTCGGATTGTTGCTTTTTTTCCTCTAGAGTCGTTAACATTTGCTTTTGGAGGGTAAGAGTATTCGAAAAGATGCCAGATGAAGAAGGAATTTCACTTAGATCCAAATGGCTGCCTTCACTTTTGGAAAACTACTTTTAATTGGCTTACAAAATCAGCTTAAGTGAGCTGCTGGCTTACCCAAGTTTTTCTTCGAAATTTTGATAAAATGAAAGTATGTATTTATTGGTACTAGCGCTTCATCCATGTTCCTATTGTATACCTTTTAGCATAAAGCCTTCTTCGTGCTCAATCAGAACTGGAATCTTGTTTACTTTTGTTGCCCAGAATTTGGGCAAAACTTAATTGAAATACTTTTAGGTGGGATTATAGTAAATTTAAATTGAATTTTAACAAATTTGCGTATTTTATCTGTCAATTAAAAAAAAAAACGTTAAGTGGAAATTCAATTTCCAAAAATTCCTGGGAAATTAATTTTATCCGACAAACTGTTGTTGGTTGATACCACGAGTTCATCCAAATTGATAAAATAGGTGTTGCTTTTTAGTTCTCGGTTTTGTTTTAAATAAACAATAGAGTCACTTTCTAATTATATTTTTTGATTAAATTGTCGATTGTTGTGTAAAACGTTTTCATTCAAACAAAGTCTTACTGCCCGTAGTACATCCACTAGGTTAAAATGTCAAAAGCATTTTAAATAGCATTACACTAACAGTTAACTATAAACTGTGATTAGACAATTCACAACAATTATGTTCAATAAATTTAAGTGGTGACAACCGAACTTGTCACTATACTCTTACACCTAACAAAAACATGAACGATACCACTCTAATTGCAGCAAATTACAAAATTAAAAACACGAAATCGAAATGCTTTAGCTTTGAAAAAAAAAAGAAAAACTCAAAAAAAAAACTAGAAAACAAACAACAAGTAACCACCATACTAAGCTAAACGATCGAATCGATGGCGATGTCTAAATCGCACAGCACCCAAATCCAAAACCCAACCTATTGACTGCATCCCACAATAAATTCAATTTCACCCATCGCATCGCGCAGCAGCAACAGCAGCAGCGCCTCTCCTGCGATTGACAATGAGCAGTTGTATCCACATACCGATACTTACAATTTACAAATTCTATTCCTTCTTCCAATTTAATCTTCGACACAAATTCCATGTTAATTTTTTGTTGGTTTGTTTGTTCGTTTGTTTGCTTTGAGAATGGACGAGATGCAGAGTGGTTCCTGTTCCTGCTTCATGCAACTCTATTTATCCACTTTATACATCGATCCAATGCAACTCTTCTCTTAGATTTTTTTGCTCAATTTAAATTTGTAGCCCAAATCTCTTTAGTTCTTATCCAGGATTGGGTTTTCTAGGACAAAATTAAGAGCAGATTTCTATTATTTTAAGAGAAAAATAAATTCTATGTGTGATGGTGGAGTATGGAGCTTGCCGCACGCCGCCGCCGTCACCGATAAGATCCCACAGAACAGTGCAAACTTCAATTGCCAGTTAAAGCCACAAGCGAGCAATCATTCGTGCGCAATGGACCATTACTCTTCTTCGTTTGGTCCAGAGCGAGCCAAAGTAACTATCCGCCCGAAGCAGCATATGTTTTTTCAGCTAGAGCCACACAACGTTGCAAGAAAAAAGGCCGCAATCAAGACCAACCCAGGTGACCATTGAGCCATTCATCCCTGTTTGTGCTGCATAGAATTTCCGTCCGTCGCGTCTGTCCGTTCGAGCGTCCATCCGTCCAAATACGTCCTAAAAGATAGGTAGGTGCTTGCAGCGTGAGCACATGCAAGTCGATCGCTCGCTCGCTCGTCTTGTGGATACTTACTCTAGATTATAAGATAGTTTTTTTTTCTAGCCTAGACTACTTTTGATACACATGCACACTATTTGGGCGATTCTCGTTGTTGCGCTGCTTCCAATGTTGCGGCTGCTGCCGTACGTCTCCAACGTGTAGTACCTAAGTCGTTGTCGGGTGCCACCACTATTATTGGTGGTGCTGGTGGAAGCCAGCCTCAGTTTACTCCTAGCTCTAGAGTCATTGCAATAAGCCCGATCCGATCGAGTTTAATGATACATAGCACGATGCTGTCTTTAGTGGGCCTCTAACGTTTGATGGGTTAAGATCGGGAATTATTTAACTCGCAATATTTGTGTAATGAGTCTAAGCTCTAAATTAATTGATCCTATTCTTTTGTTTGCTTGTAAACTGGATCACTTAAGTTGGTACTTAAAGAAAAGCTAAGGAAATAAATTAGAAATATGCATGGTTTTGGATGATTGTGAGTGTTAATTTAAAATAGTGCGAGGAGAAAAAATAAAAATTGTGAAGATATATTGAGTGTTTGAAGGATGTAAAATGCAAAAAGAGTGTGTTTTACTTTCTCAATTGTGCCAATATTATTTTGCATTTATATTAATATGGAATCCAGTGTTTAATTTTGTTGTTTTAGTGAAATAGATAAAAGAAAATCAAAAAAATAAATCAGGAATTATGAAAGGAATTTTACAATTTAAGGTAAGTCGTAAAATATTTGTGGATTTTTTTAAGTTTGTTTCAAATTTCCACACCAATTGAGATGGCACGTCGAAACCACTTTTTTGTATTGACGTTTTGATGTACATAACCTTGGAATTAATAAATAAATAAAACTTCCATACACTACTCGTATAATCATTCATTCAGTCAGTATAATAATTCACAGCTCTCGCAAACATATTTTTGGTCAATCTCCGCATAACTTTGCTAAATATAACTTCTCGCCCAGAATTTACTATTATTTAAGAAAGGCCACGAAAAAAGGAAACAAATATTTACAAACAAATATCTGTATTCTTTTTTTTGTTTTACTTGATTCACTACGAGGGAACTAGCTGAGCAAGGAATCTGAAAAAAAAATTATTATTACTTCTTCAGCAAATATTAACAATCTTTGTGACTTAATTGAATCCTTGTAGTCTAGGAAAGATAGAAAATTTAGTATGGGCAAGGGGGACAAACTAATTCATGAAATTTTATTGCTGGTATCGACGCAAAATTTTATCGTCAACAACATATCCAAAGTCCCCCAAAATCCCCGCATTGGTTTTTTTTGTACAGACGCATTTTTAGAGGTTGAGAAAAATGAGGGGTGGAAGTTTACAAAGCTGAAATTTTTTTCATAATACAAACTTATCATATGACACATGTTTTTAGGGTGCTTTGAAACGCTGATTCTAATGAGACTAAAACTGAAAAGATACATCTATCCCGTAGAAAGTTAAAGTCCTTTTTATGGAATGATTACTTTTTTTTCAAGTACAACAAGTAAAATATTACCCAAAACCATTTTAAGATAATGTGATATTAATGAAATTTGGTATAAATGTTCCATTTGGCATGTTTCCAAGAATCAAAAGATTCCCCAAAAATATCTGTGGTGAAAGGGTGTTTTTTTGAGGGCGAGTTGTTAGTGCGTCATTATTACCATAACATCTATGAATAAGAATAGTACCCGCAATAAAATTTCATGAATTAATTTGTTCCCGGTCAGATCCTATCTTTCTTAGACTATTATTGTAATAAGAAATAAAAGATTTTATTGCAATAAGGATTCCACTAAGTATCCACAAAAATAAATAGTGTAAATGAGAGTGTGTTAATTAGGTTTGAGAGATTGGGCAAATTGGGGTATCTTCTTCCTAAATTTGCGAAAAAAAGATTTGAAGAATGTATTCCAATTTTTAAAATATGAATTTATGAAAAAAAAATCAAAAATCGTTAGAGCGGTTTTTTTTTAATTAATTTTTTATATATAAAACATTGAACATTTTTTAAAATAAAATATGGTATGCCAACTTTTAGTATTTAATAAAATACAATTTTTGACAAAATTAAAAAAAAAAAAATCATTTGCCCGTTTTCAAGACATCGAATTTTCAAAAATAAAAATTCTAAATTTTTTTAAAAACCCAAAAATTATTTTTTCGAAAATTTTTATATGCAAAATTGTTGAAATTGTAAGCGACCTTTTGCGTACAAATTTTGGTTGAAATCAGTAAAGTAGTTAACGAGAAATTTGAAAACCAAAAAATCGGTTGTATGACAGGTACCGTTAGTTGTTGAGCTAAAAAAATTTTCAATTTCCCTTCTAGGGAACCACATAAGAACCTTAAGTCCAAAGTTTGAAGAAAATCGCTTCAGCCGTTTAGGTTGCAGGTCGAGGTACAGGTCGAGACGGACAGACAGACAGAATTGCGAGACCCACATTTTTCGCGTTCTCTATTATCGTAATGTAAGGGAAAATTATTATCTCGATTTTTGTTTTCTGTACGAATCTTAAACTTGCCCTATACAAGTGTAGTATATTGCAAGTAAAAATAATTAATTAACAACAAAAACAATATTTATTCTTGTTTTCATCAAAATCAAACCCTACGAATGTTGGTGGTACATTCAAGAGAAATTCTTTATTACAAAATCTTTCTATTCTATAGATATTTAAGTTTTTATAACACCTACCTAGGCTAATTTCTTAAAATCAGAATATTCGTTCTTAAAAAAAAAATCTCCCATCACTTTTTAACTAATGCATCTTTTCTTTTTTATCTGTAATAAAAACATTAAAAAAAAAACTTATGAAGATAAAAGAATTACAATATTACTTAGATCCTGTATTTTATATAAAAATAGTGGTGCCCGGCAGAGGTTGTTCTGCCCTGTCTAAGAGGTAGATATAGACATTACTAAACTAACACAAACTCGTCGGCTTTACATTTCTCATTATAGCCTTCGGAAATCGTAGTTGTGGTTCCTGAACAAACAAATGCAGCAACTTTTTAAAGAACCGCGTACATGGCTCAAATGGGTTTTTGCGTCTCAAAAAGTTGTATCTTGTTTTTTTGTTGAGATTTTGAACAGAAATTCTAAAAGGTAGATATAGTGTTTCAAGAAACATAGAATTTTAAGTGTGAATATTGTTCTAATAATACTTAAAAGCAAGTGAACTGAAAAAAATATCAGTCACTCTGAGACTTCAGAAATATTAATAATACTAGATATTGCCCATTGGCCGAAATTCAACCACCAAAAAACTGAGATTAACACTCAGAAAATGAAAGCTAAAAAAAACTCTAGGTCTGGTAAAACGCTGGCGCGGAAGTTGTACATTAAAAAGCCAACTTTAGTTGAAAATGAAATGAATCTAAAGTACGACAACGCGGCATTTCAACACAGACTAAACCTATGCAGCTAATTGAAAGATCATAATATTAGCAAAAAAAACAGTAGCAACTTTTGAATGGTAGAACACATTCACTACTGTACCTTTGGGTGGCTTGTTCATATTGTGTCCTTTTGATGTAAATAAATCGGTTTGACCCTTCTTGAAAAACTGGAAGTTTCGTTAAGGGAACTAATAGGGAATTGAAAAATACTGCGTTTATCCGCGAACGGATTTTATTTGCTTGGAGCACCGTACCTTTCGGTGAAACCTTTTTGAAAAACTGTAAATTTCGTTAAGGCAACTAAATTATAGGGAATTGAAAAATACTTACTTCAGTTTAACTTTGTATGCAATTCTATGACGGTTTTCTTATGTAAAACAGTAGATACCTATCTAAAATAGGGAAACTCGCTTCGGGTTTTGGCTTTTTTGAAATTTTTTTAAACTAATTTAAATTCCTCAAAACAATTTTATTGAAGCAAAAACCTTTTTTTTAATATACAAAGTGATCTTCAGTGCAAAATCAAAAATGACCCACAGTGTCTAAATACGTGTCTAAGGTATATTCTCCACATCTACGCACTTATGGCTTTCCAACCATATACAATTTATCGAAATCGGTTGGATACTTTTTGAGCAAATGGTACCACACAAAAAATTTAAGGCTATTTATATATAGATAAGAAATGTTTATGATTGTATAAATCATTTCAAAAAATTCCCTTTACCGAATTTGTTTTAGGTTTTTGCTCATATCTCGTAAATGGCTAAGTCAATTTTGTTGAATTTTCGAAAAAAAAGGTATTCCGCAGGAGTACAAACAATATTGCGTTCCAAAATTCACAAACAAAAAAAAATAGGTGAATTCAGGAAAAGGAGATTTCGGAGTGCCTTACCAATCTCAGTTACCCGAAAAGGATTTCTCAGCAAAACATCTCAGTTTACCTGTCAAAACTCTGAGGAAAAAAATGTTCGGATTCGCCTATTAAGAGGAAAATTATTTGTTTTGGCCTTTTGGCTTTTATACACTCCCATAACTATTCAATTCTGTTAATAAAGCGAAAAGAATAAGTTCATGCAATCAAGTAGTGCATTCCATACTTATAAATAACTTATGACGTATTAAACGCGTTTTTGTTTCTTCAAATTATCTGAAAAACGAACGAACTAACGGATTTTAATGTTTATTATATAACTGCATTTTTGTTTTTTAGCTTAAAGTTAACATAGCTGATTTGTTTTCTTACAAAAATGGTAATATTCCCGGTGAACGTTGTATTGCTTTCACTCAAAATCACTGCAATTATTGATAGCCGCGTTCACCGTACACCCTATGAATCTTGCTTCACTTCTTGGAAAAAAAAGAAATTAACAGACCACAATCCTTTTTTTTTTTCACATGCAAATGGTTACTTCATTTTTGGATAGTCGTGTTCAATATTCATCCTGCGAACGTCTGCCTACTTCAGTTTCTATTATTTGCCAACTCTTATGTTATGAATTATTTTAAATCGCATTTTTCATCCACTTTTTTAAATCCAGGTTTACTTTTTACTTTTAATTAGCTATTACTTTAAATGCAGCTGCAACTCTTACTGCACTTACTTATATGTGCTGATGTGCACCCTGCTTACATTGGAACACTTTCTGAAACAAACATTAAAATAGATTTTTCTTGAAATCAATTTAATGTCTTCCAACTTAAACTGCATCTATAACTGCAACTGCATACTGCAAGTGCTGCAATTTCAACTTCCGCTCAATTTGTGTTAAGCCTTTGTACATAAGTTACCATAATTACTATGAATTATTGTGAATCGCAACTGCATAATTGCAAATAAAACTGCAACTCCTTGTTGTGAAAAAAAATATTTGACCATCAGTCTTTCATCTAAGAACCTGAATATAACCTCTCAAACACATTTTTCTATTTGATATCATTCGATTTGGTTCAAGTTACCCCGGAATGCATTTTTGCTCCTGGTTGAAAAATTAATAGACTGATTTCAACTAAACTTTACAGGAACACGCTCGGACTTACACTTAAGATATCCTGAAAATTTAGGTTTAATTGATTGGGCAGTTTCGGAGTCTATAACATATTTACAAACATCCATTTTTATATATAAGAAGATATAATTGCTTATCATCCAAATAAATATACAGGGTGTCCAGTAAATAATGGATAACCTAGGAATGCCTCATAGTAGACTTTATGACCGTCCTGAAAACTAATAAAAATAGTCTATCCCAACCACAAGAAAAGATATGTGCATTTTTTTGTTCAGTGCATTATTTTTTGCGTTACTTTACGTTTTTGAATACCACGACTACAAGTGAACGAATTCTACCGTTTTTTTTTTCGTAGCAATATTTAACATTATTTGTGCCAAAATATAAGAAGACAAAAATTATAATAACTGTTGGAATTTTTAGAGAAAAAAATTATTGAACTTTGATTTTCGATGCAAAATGTGAAAGAAAATAATTTTTGAAAAAGTGGCCAACTATTTTAAAAATTTGCGCGTTAAATGTGGATTTCAAAATGGTATAATTCATTATTGTATCCTGAAGTAATAGGAAGTTATAAGTAAAAATCAGTAACAAGAGAGTAAATTTAGCAAAAACAAATGCTTTAAAAATTAGCAAATTAAACGTGAAAATAATATCATGCGTCCAACATGTTAGATTTTTGATTGATTTCCTGTTTTTCTGATATTATCCTAGTGATAAATCCAAGTTTTTACCTTCTAAGGCCTATTGCAACATTACCAACAATGTCAACAAAGTGCAAAAAACGGCTACATTTTCAAGCTTCTTTTGAATTATACCTGTTCTATTGGGCCCTAACAAAACCATAAAATATTTTCGCAGTTGCTTTTAGTTTATTTGTTATTTTCTTCAAATAAATTGACTTTTGAGTTTTGAGCCAACTTTCAATCACTTGATCATTTATGTAGTTATAAAACAAAAGTAGATATTTTTTTTTTTTTTAAATGCTCTAACTATTTTCCACCCATTCTAATACAGGTTCTGCACCTCCGAATAAATGAAAATCTTATAATAATCTTGTTAATTTTTGCTCAGAATCATGTAATGCAGCTGCCTCCCCAAGATTTCTCATCTCCTCTAAGGACCTGATGGGCTTGCTGTGTACACGATTTTCTTAATGCAGCTCTAATAAAAAAATCAAGTTGATTTGAGTCTGGTGAACGGGTTGGCCATACAATTGGCCTCAGACCTCATGTCCATCTGCATGTATGTCTGGCCTATTTGTAATGCAGCGGCTTGCACAAGATTGCATACCTCCTCTGAGAAGCTGATCGGCTTGCTGTATTCGATTTATTTAATGCACCTCTTAAGAGAAAATTAATTTGGTAATAACCACTACCAAAATATTTGATGGTTTTGAAAGGCAAGAAGTGGTGCTTACAAGCTGGAAAATGTAGCCGTTTTTTGCACTTTGTTACCATTTTTGGTAATGTTGCATTCGGCCCTAGAAGTTAAAAGCTTGGATTTATCATTAGGACAACATTAATAAATTAGGACAGGCAATACATCAAATATCTACCATGTTCAACGCATAGTATTATTTTCACGTTTACTGTGCTAATTTTGAAAACTTTTGTTTTTGCTAAATTGGTTCTAGTATAGCAGATTTTTACAAACAACTTGCTATTGGTTCTAGATACAATAATAAACTATACCATTTTAAAATCCGCATTCGACACGCATATTTTAAAAATAGTTGGCCACCTAGGTATTCATGCATTTTTTCATACCATAGATGATTATACTTTTTCAAAAATAATTTTCTTTCAAATTTTGCATCGAAAATCAAAGTTCATTAATTTTTTTTCTAAGAATTCCAACAGCTATTATAATTTTTGTCTTTTTATATTTTGGCACAAATAATGTTAAATATTGCTACGAAAAAAACACGGTAGAATTCATTCACTTGTAGTCGTGGTATTCAAAAACTTAAAGTAACGCAAAAAACTTTCGATTTTCTCAAAAACTAGGAGACATAGAACCATTTGGTTTTCAGTTTTCAATAAGGAGTTTTAAGAGGTAGAAAACCATAAAAGCCAATTCAGCATCTTATTTCCCAATTAAATAAAAAACTAAATTTTCAGTTTTTTTTTTATTTAATTTTGAGTTTAATAGTTATTTTAACAAAAGCTATGGATAATAACTTGATTTAAAAATAAAACGAAAGAACGGAGTTCTGGCTTTCAAAACAGTTAAATTTTTTTGTTGTAAGTATTGCCGTTATTTTTTTAATATTATTTTTAAAAAACTGCCCCTCCTCTCTAAAACGGGGGGAGAAAGAACGCCCTTTTATATTTTTGATACTTGACATGATGAAATAACAATGAATGAATGTGTATTTGGGATTTTTGTGTGTTTCCAAGTACATTGGTCAGAAAATATTCAGTATCTACGACAATAACAGTTTTTTTCAGATTTGTTGACTTTTCAACCCCCCGAATCTCCCTTATTATTGACCCTAGCTAAAATATGGACATGACTTTTTTTATAGACAATTTATTTTTCTCTAATTTAGTAGTATAGACTTCTCCGCTTACATGCTAGGTTGTGAAAATATTTACGAAAATCTAAAAAGGGGTACCTTTAACCCCCCCCCTCCTGAGTTTAGCTCGCGGCCCTGGGCTGGGGACTTTGGGTATGTTATACCTGGGGGTATCCCCTACCATATACAAAAATAATCCAGAGAGCACTATTTTTTGCAAGCAAAATTCCTTCGTTGACTGTACTATATCTACTTATAGACATACATAATTATGTCAACAGTAGATAGCTAATAGTTAAGTCTATTTCTATTATAGTCATCGAACCTTGATTCAATACCTTACGGTTTCTGTGTTCATCTTAATGGGCTCTCCAAACTATACCTGCATAAGTGCATATTATAATCCCCAATCCCCATCAAAACGATATCTTATCTTCAATGAATGCAAAAACTCAATTTGTAGATCTTGAGCTTGAACAAGTCTTCGACTATTTAGGTATATCTGACGTACAATGTCAGTCGTCGTCCTCATCGTAGACATCTGCATCGTAGCCATCAGAGCAAAAGCAGAAGCAGGTACAATTTACATAATAAGATGATAATTACTTAATGATATCTTCAAATCTCAACAAATTATATTCCTTATATCCTTTTTTTTGTTGGTAGAGACAGTCGTAGTACTGTGTGCCACTTTGCCATTTAAATGCCAACTATAGCGCCATTAAAGCGTGTGTAGCCGTAAGCACCTCCTGCTCTAATTTATCCATCGTGAAGTTGGATTTTTGTAAAAATAAAAACAAAAAAAAACAAAAAATCGCACCTGAAAAGGAAAAAATATTGATTAAGATGCAAGGGCTTGCGAACGCGTTGCTCTGCATCACATCAACAGGTTTGCCTTTAAGAGGTTATTGACGGAGGAAATCGTACCGGTTGAGGTTGGATTTTTTTTTTTTTTTTTGCATTTTAAAACGAAAACAGATGCCTAGGACTAGACACTAGACTCTAGAATAGAGGTGTGTGATATAATTATTTACATATTAATCCTTCTGGAGCAAGGCTTGTGTGTGCATTAGTTGAAAGTAATATGGCAAGGTGTACAACAGTTTAGAATTTAAGGAATACGAGTATGGTAGTTGAATAATAAGAGCAATCTGAATATCATTGATAGAGCTTTGCTGCATCAAGATAAGCTGTATATGCACTTTTTCACTTGAATTAGTGAATGTATGAATGGACCTCTTAACATTTCTTATCCATTTTATGATGAACCCAGGAATAGACTTGTTTTGTTTATTTAATTAACTGTCTTTCAGTTTGTTAATGTATAATATTATTAGAATATTTTATGAAAAGTAACATGATGTCTTTTTATGTTCCTGAACCTCTAAAACACTGCTTTAGCAAAACTTAAACGTTTTATATAAAAATTACTTATTCATTTTGTGTGATGATAAAATTAACTACCTGTAGCTACAGCTTTCTGGCGTTTGGTACATAATCTGATTTTTAATAAATTGTGCTAATAGCGTGAAGTTAACCTAAAAAACAAAAATCTTGTTCAATCAAAATAGTTGTCATATTTAGCTGACAGGTTAATCGAAAATGTATGCATGCTTACTTATGATACTCGTATAGTGTGTAAAACACCTTTTATAAGTATGATCGATTGGAGCATTTACCTACATATAGCAACAAGTTCTTTTAATTAATTTTGACTTGAATTGAAATCAATTATCTTTTTAAAATCTTAAAGGCTTAGCTTAGATATTATTTAATTTGTTGCAAGTTGATATACAAGTTGATTTTATTTAACGATAACGCCTTCATTGCATAATAAAGTTTGCATTCAGATTTGTAAATTCTTACAATATCGATGTTTTATTTATGTATGTTTATCTACATGTTCAGACTTTTTTAATCGATTACTGAAAGGTAAGAAAAATTGAACTTGAGATTTCGATCAAACTTGCTATTTCGATGACAGAAAAAGACGAAAACGTGGAACCACAATTATGTTCTGTCTATTTTCATGTCTGTTTCCGGGCGGCTTAAGCCTAAATGGCTCAATGGATGTTTTTGAAACATGACGAAAAGTGTTTCTATGGGTTATATGCCCATAAATTTTACTTGTCTTATACCATACGGCAAGTTTGGTTTCGTATTAAAAACAAACTACACGACTGAATCACACAAACTTGCTCTCGTAGCTATCAATTTTAGCGTACATATGTATGTACATAATGTATAAATAAAATATCGAACACCCTTTTTCACATAAAACTTGTTTTTTATTTTGGTTTTTATATTAAAAAAAGAAGAAGAAGTTTCGATGTTCATTTATGCTAAGATATCAAGACGCTATAACAAAGTATGCTATCTGATTTGTTTGATAAATATGAATTTCTTGGAAAAACATCAAAATGGTTAGAACGGTTTTCTGATGTCGAATTATATTCTATTTTTCCTAGACTAATTTGTGAAGTATTTATGTGTGCGTGCGTAAATTTTCGGATATTTATGAATATTTTATACGTTCAGTCGAGTAAAATTAATTTGACAAATAATCCGATGAAAGGGTTTATATGTATATGTGTGTTCCCTGTCTACTCCTTTATTAATTCCGGAACAAAAAAATAATCCGAAAACATTACTCGGAACAGCCAATCGATTTATTTTGGAGTAAGTGGAGTAACTCCTAACCTCATTATACATAACATTATACATAAGTAGGTACATATAAAAATGTTTGAACATTTTTAAAAATAAAATCTAGTATGCCAACTTTCAGAATTTATTAAGATACAATGTTACCGAAAACTAAAAAAAATCAGTGCCCCGTTTTCAAGATTTTGAATTTTAAAAAAGAATTTAATTATTTTTTTAATTATCCAAAACAATATTGTTAGGAAAATGTTAATATACAAAATTGTTCAAACTATAATATTGTTTTAAATTAGCGAAGAAATTAATGAGAAATTCGAAAATCAAAAAATCAGTTGCATGACATGTACCGTTAATAACCGTTATAGGTAAAATGTTCGTATCAAAGGACTGACCACACCCTTAACAGTAAATCGTATTTTTTTCGTCAAAATCGTTGGAGCTGTTTTTGAAAATTATTCAGCCTTATCACCAATTTAAGGGGAGAGTTCTCCCTCGGATTTTGTCTTTTTCATGGGAGTTAAAAACCTCCTTCGGCTAAATTAAAGTGTTTTTTTTTTCAGGTAGCTAAATGTCATCTATTTTCTCCCGAGAAATAGATTTACTTTAAGAAATTTCGCAAATGATTAACGATTGGTAAATAGCATACCTGGGAAAAAACCGGAGGAGAAAATCCGAGGGTAATTTTGCTGCCGGCTAGCGACAAGGCTGATTATCATGAGTTCGATTTTTTTTATCAAACTTGCCCTATACTAGTCGTCCTCCCCTCTTCACCAGGCGAGATCTATACAGTTTTTTAGATGATGTCCAAACACACAATTTGCGCATGGGTTGCAATGAAAAATCTGGGCCTTTCATAGTGTTTAAAGGTCAATTTTTGAGTTTATTCAAAAAAATATAATACGGAAGAAAATTTAATTTAAGAATTTAAAAAAACGGGATTTTTAAACTGATGGATAAATTTTTCTAAACGTATTCGTATAAGGTCAAGAACTTATTTTCTAAACAGTAAGTGATAAATAAATGATTTTTTGTAATCGATAGATTTTCATAAATACATACGTGAAAGTTATACATCGCAAACGAAATAGTCAAATATCTAAAACAATTTTTTTTTTATAAAATTAACTTTTTTATACTTATATTCCCAAGTAATTGGATTGCTTGATCTTATAGTTAATTTGCAACTTTGTAGTTTTAAGACAGTAAAAAAATATTGTTATTAAAATTTGAATGATATATTTTTTTTACCAAAAATAAAATTAAACTAAAATCATTTTTTTTTTACTTTTTAACTTTTTTCCAAAATATTTTGTATTAAATTAACAAAAAACAATGGGCAAATCTGGCCCAGCACCAATAAGAATGGCCTTCATATCAACGGCGTATACAGGGGGGTCACAGGATCATGTCGCCCCCCGAGAACTCAAGATTATTTTGTTGATCTGAAATAATTAAAAACCACATAGAAAAAAAACCAAGTTAGTTACCTAGAGAGCTAGTAGGATTTTTGATTGCTAAATTTTAGAATTCAATAGAGAATTTGAATTTTGGTAACTTAGAATTTAATAAGAAATTTAATTTTCATTGCAATGTAATACCTAAGTTATTTTGTATTCAATCGATGATACTTAGATTTTCTTTATCGTACCTAAATTTTAACATAACAACAAACTTCTCAAATGATAATACATTCAAATCTTAAATTAAATGCATAAACACTCATAGCTTCCGTTTTCAGATGACAGCCAATACCTGTTAAACCGAACAGAAATAAAAGTCTGGAGTTGTTTCCAGATTTTCACTTATAGTAAAGTAAAAACTAATAGGATTTTGAAAAAAAATCTTTAAACACAATATAGAACACATACAGAAATTGTTTTGTTTGATTTTTGTATGACAGATTATATTATTTTTAAAAGCAAAAAAAGTTAGCTATTACTTTTGAGTTAGTTATTCTAAACAAAAAATGTTAATGTTAACAAAAAAGGCATAAATATATAAAACTAGGACAAAACCCTATTATGAAAGAATTTTGTTTGCACTTATTCAACATTTACAATCCAACAATAATGTTATTGATTCGGATGTGGATTACTTTTACAAAGTAACCTATGAATCCCATAATGCAAAAGCCAATATAGCTATGATAAAGGAGATTTTTTGGAACTCCTTGGTCATTGCCGTGAATCGTTTGACCTCACAGAATTTAAAAACTTTATCCATTATTTTTATCAGAAAGGCTTACTGGTAAGAAAGATAAAAATATTAGGTATATTATTTGATATACATATTTATTTTGGAAGATGCCTTTCACTTTCCTATCGGTGGCAGTCATAAAGATATACATTTTTTTTTTTCAAATCAGAAGCATATAGAAATTACTCGTGAACTTTTTTCACACTTTTCTTGAAAAGCATCGAAAACGAATCTTTGTATTCAATTAAAATACGAATTTGTAATGAATGTATATTAGTTTTGCCACTATTGTATTAAAAGGGCAATTTACCCAAGTGGTAATTTTTGAAAATCAGAACTACTGTTTTCATTTTCAGTAGTAAATATTTATATTTAACTATTTACTTAAATTTCAGAAACAGAAAAAATTGCTCAGTACCTTATGATATCTTACTAATTTTTCCTGCAACTTCAATTCGAATTAGAACTAGCTGAAATAAAAACTTTGATAGGAATAAAATAAATTCTGAATAAAATTCAAAACAAATGATCAAGCGAATCCAAACATTTTTTTCCTCATTTTGACAGCTAAATTGAGTTTTTTTGTTCAGTCAACTGGAGATTGCTGTTGCTGAGGCCCTCCGAAACAAAAAAATGTAACATTCAGGAATAAAAACGAAGAGCGCGTTCACTGGTCCCGCTAAACTAAAACTGATGTAACTTAGCAAATACCAAAATAGTGTTTTCGTCTCAAATTTGGTAATTATTTTGTATAGCTCATTTTATTATTAATTGGCTTTGGCAGTTAAATACTTGTTTTCTCTTTCTATGTTTATACTTAAGATTTTCAAAGCTTTTGAAATGGGTTCCAATCGATTGCGTTTGTAAAATCTTCACCTTTTTTCATGCAAATTTGTTTGAAATTATCTTATTTCGAAATATATATTCTCGACGAATTTTCCCAACTTGGCGTAGTGAAATTATAGTATTACATTCGTAGTCTGCTACTTTACTCTGACTTTTGTTTTTGACTATTTTTGAAATTAAATGAGTTAAGCCAAGATATCATTCTGCAGGATATGAACGATTTTAAATTATTTTAACTTATTTTTAACAAAGGTAATGTATTATGGCATAGTTAATTAAGACTTTTTTCCTTTTCTTTTATGTACGCACAGTAAAATATAAAATAAAATATAATGCACTTGACTTTTTATAAATATTAGTTTGTGTTATTTTTTTTTTCCAAACTGTTATAACTTTCTATCTGAGCACCGCTTTAGCAAGTTTTATATTTTTTTAAAAACTACAAAAACGGGATATTTTTGGAAGATAAAACCTGTATTGTGTTATACGAATTTTATTCATGGAGCTCTTAAGAAGATTGAGGTCAAAAATTAAGTTTGGTCAAAGTTCAAGTTCATCTTTTAGTTTGTAGGCAAATGGTGATGTAAATGAACATTTTTTTATTCAGTAAAATAAGTCAAACTATTAGCCAAAGTTTAAGTGTAAAAATTGTAAGAAACAAAAGTCAGTTATGGACAGGGTGAGCAAAAACCAAAGTAAAGGTTTTTTAAAATTTCGAAAAATAGCCGTTACTCGAAAACCGTTATAATTCGTTATGAACAAGTTACCAAATTCTGGAAGTTCATGACCTGGCCTATCACCATATTCAGTTTTGACCATCCTTTTAGGGACACCCTGTAAAGATACATATCGCCGGCTGAATACTTAAGTGCCCCATATACAAAAAAATTATTCCTTAGAAAACGAATTTTAAGGTTTGAAAAATAATTCCGTTATTTTTTACTTGACAATTTCTTCTTTTGAATTTTTATATATATTAATTGAAAAATCCTTTTTTTGTATTTTGAAGTCCTGATGTCAAAAAACGTTACGGTTATTTAAAAAAAAAAAAAAATAAAGTTTGAAAAAAGTCAAAAATGGATATAGAACCCTCTTCCATACGAATACGAAATCTATGAAAACCAAACTTCAAATTTCCTATGAATATAGGGCTTTTATGCACTGGACATTCGGAAATCAACGAAATCAAAAATAATAAAAAAAACTCAAAATTTCTAGCATTATTAACTTTTATAATTTTACTTTAAGCGATAAAAACATAAAACAAAAAGTAATATTAATTCAATGGCTCTGCCTTCCTCTATACCAGATTGGATTATTTTTAAGTCGATAAGAAACGTACGAAAATGATAGAGCATTTTAACACTTAATTATGAAAAATACTGAAAATGAACTTTGGTCCATAAAATTTCCTAGAAAAATACATTCAATTTTATTCGGAATTGGTTTTAAAAATACTTCAACATTCGTAGGAGTAAGTTTTGTTATTTTCCATTTTATTAAAAAAAAAAAAAAATGTTTAATTATCATCGATAAAAACTTTGTTTAGAATACATTAAACGCAGTTATTAAGTTTGTGAACCTGAAGATATATAAATATTCTTATTTAAAATAATTTTTTTTCCTCATTTCTACCTCTTTTATAATATTTAAAAAAAAAGTCGATATTACTTATTCAGCCCTGAAAAAGATCCAAACCAGAATTGAAACGTTGGTAAATAATCAATAAATATTGAATTAAAACAAAGACAGTATTTTTGGGTTTAAATTAAGGATTTTACATTATTAATTTACTCGGCGAAAATGTTACTTCTTATTTATACTTTTCCAGCAGCCTGCACTTTTGTCCATGGATATAGAGCACATAAGCACCAAAAACCTGACTTTTTTCCAATCTCCCGTGGTTATGGGGCAATTAAGCATAAAGCGTTTGTATTTCAAACTTTCCTACAAAAATTGTCCCGCCTAGTACAAATTTTGGATATATGGCAAATAAGCATCAAAATAACCCAAACATTTGTGGTTTATAGAGCAAAAGTGCTGTCTGTAACTTCGTTAATAATTGAGATGGAGCAACGGGGATAGCACCAAGCGAAAGAGAATATTCGAATTAGTATAACTGCACCTTTAACTCAGTTTCCCGAAAAAGTGGTCTATGGGGCACTTAAGTATTCGGCCGGCGATATTTATACGTTCACTATCTAGATTTTTGCATTCTAGATTTTTTTTCATACATTTTTGCAGTTCGAGATTATTCTTCCTAGATTATTGTTTTCGAGATTTTTTCAATTCTAGATTTTTTTCGAGATTTTTACTTTCGGGATTTTTTCTTACTGGATTATTGATTTCTAGAGATCGTGGGAAACCGCATTTTTTTATAAAAAAAAAAATGGAAAAAACTTGTATGGGGTCTAAAAGGCTGGCAAGTCATGTTAATTCAGATGAAGCGGTTGTTTTTTATAATGCTTTTTGCCATTTTAAAAATAGTTTTGATTCATTATAATCGGAGTCGAAACATGATGGTATTTCTAGTCAAGTTTTCAACACATATAATCATTTTAAATCATTTAAAATAAAATTAAAAAAAAATGACTTCTGGCTATCAAAATAAATATGTAATTCAATCTTTAGTAATTTTTTTAAGTAATTTTGTATTTATTATCGTGTTATAGCATATAATCAATAAAGATTAAAGAATAAATAATAATTTTTAATGTTTCATTTTTTTTTTTTTTTAATTTCCTTTCCTTCCTTAACGTGTCAACAAAAATTCTTTCCCTTCCTTCTATTCCTTCAAACTAGTAGTTAACGTGCGTTGCATTTAAAATACTTTAGGTCTTACAGGCTTATAGTTAAAATTATTATTATTATTATTAAAAACGTAAAGTGATAAGCCCGTTTAATTAAAAGCTGCTTATTTTGTCCTCGTCCTTTGTAAAAGTTTGCACAAACTATTCGTGAGTCGTGCCCCGTATTCAAGATATAATATCTAATAATGTTAGTCATGATGGTGAATGATTATACAAAATAATATTTGAAGAAATCTGTAAGAACAACCAATACAAAATTTGGTCATACCTATATAGCTTTAGCTTAAGATAAAATGAAGTCCTATGCTGTCTTCCTTACGAGATCTAGTAGTCTGGCTGATGTGTGTAGGAGTATATAGGTAGGGAATGCGTTTTCTTACGCTAATAACAATTTTAATCAAACTCGATATAACAGAATAGCTGACACCTAAAACTATTCCCTGACTAGACAAATCTTAGAGTTTGTTTCTACCTATAAATTGATTTATTTTTATTATCTTTTTTTTTAATTTGTGGAGGATTTTTCTTATACCGGTCGAACATTTTTACATATCAAAACGCTGCTGCGCCACACAAAAAAGCCTTTCTAGATTAGGGTTGTCCACGAGACGAGACTCTGCGAGACTTTTGTATCTCGTCTCGGTCTCGTTAAAATCGAAAAATTTCAGTCTCGTCTCGGTCTCATGTCGGTCTCGTATAATTAAGTCTCGTCTCGGTCTCGTCTCCGAAAAATACGATTTCCGGACAACCTGATGATTATTGGAACAAAATATTTTCGATTATAGTTTGAATATGTAAAGAAGGAAATAAATATTTAACTGAAATTGGATTTTTTAATTTATTAGACTCTCTGTAAATTTCGGTCAAATATACAGTCTCGTCTCGGTCTCGTTTCGGTTGCTTAAAGGGCAGTCTCGTCTCATTCCCGTCATGCGAGACCGAGACCGAGATCGAGACCGAGACTTTTCTCGTTTCGTGGCCAGCCCTATTCTAGATGCATTTCCAGGTGTTCATTTGTCCATCATCTCACCTACATACATTTTCTGGACAAATAACGAATGGAGCTAAGAAAGTATCAAACCTAGCATCACAAAAACTTCAAAAACTTATTGCAAAGCCTTTATTTATTTAACATAAAAATAAAGTAAAATGGAATATTGATAGACATGCACGGCATATTATATCTTAAAATCATAAATCAATTGAGTATATCTTATCCACCCACGATCTGACAACAAGTACCTTTGCAACACGCGCCAACCGAGAGAACACTATATATTCACGATACGATACGATATAGGTTCGTATGCGCATTAACTTAGCCTATAGGACCTTGGACATCACACACACACTGCATGTCTCTGCTTTATGAGAGATGCTTGAGAAATTGAAAACCTTAGAGGTATTCGCCCGCGTACCTACCAAAAGTTTAATCAGATCAACATAAATAAATTGTTATATCAAGATGCATGAATCGTTTGAATTTTGCAATGAAAAGACCTGATTACAATCAGAACAAATAGGTCTCAATCAATTTGCAAAAGAAAAATGTTGTGAAAAAGGAATTGTGTGTAGTGTATGGCCTAAGCTAGCCTCTGGTGAGATAATTTACTTAAATCACATTCACATAGTCGGCAGAATTGGCATATTTTAGTCATGGCGATCCTCAATCAATAAACCGAGGAAAGAGGGCTATTTTCTCCTCCACATTGTAGGTAGGTATGTACATACATTGAAGCTGTTTTTCTTTATATTCTCCCTATAGCGATTTGTTAGATAAGTGGGCAATAAAAATACCATCGAAAAGTTTTCATATACCGAGGTATTGTTAAACACTCTAAGGCATTCAATTGAGCCTTTATTAGATTTAAATCAAAGCATTGGGATTCCACTAGGCATCAGTGCGGCAGAGGCGCGCACTAACCAACTTGATCAGCAGGTCTTAGACTCTCTCAGTAATATATTTGATGGAAAATTCAACCCATGTGGTTTGCACAGTAAGAAATGAAATACTTTTACAAATAAATCTTCTTAGGCGGCACAAAAGCCACACAGCCTTCCTTGGGTGCCTGTGATTTTCTCCAACTTGACTGGCTATACGAGGATACCGCGATACTGATACCGAGAACGACACAAGAACGGGAACGGGCGTTCCGGTCCCCATCGCATCATTATCATCATCATCGTCATCATTCCATAGGGGAATCAGCATAATCCATGCAGATGTTTTATTAATGTCAAGCTTCATTAATAAAACATACACCAGAAAATAGAGTCAACTCTGGTGTGTTGTGTTGGGATTTTGTTGCAAAATATAATACGAAACGAAAATACCTAGCTATCGGCTCGGCTATCGGAAGGATTGTGTTTGTGTGATGGTGCTCTTCACGATCAAGTTCTAGTTCCAGCTGTCATCATCATCAGCCGTGGTCGTTTGTTGCGCCCCGGTGGGAATTCAGGTGTCTGCGGCTGTTAAATCCGTTTCCAATCGGATACCTTACCTACCTACTTCAATTCATTCGTTATATTCATTCGTATATCGGATCGAATGTGAAAGAATCATTGCGTATAGGTATATATTTTTAACACGTTATACGCTGTAATATGCAACCGCACATAACATCAATCGTACATTAATAAACTGGATACGCACTTTAGTATAGCTGAGCTTAGTGATCAGTCCGAGTCATCATTGCCTAGTTTTTTTTATGAATCACTCACTCGCTTCTATTCGCATCTGGTATGCTTTATGAATTTGCTACATTGCAATGCTGCAAACGCATTCAACGCATAATCAAAAATTCCTCCTGCAGTCTCACACGATTAAATATGTTTCATTAAGAGAAATGCTGTTGGCTGATTTCAAAATATATATCGATGATGGGAAATAAAATTTAAGGATACCCATAACGAAGTTGAAGAACAATAACGAAGATGAAGAAATTTAGAAATAAAAAAAGACAGTTGGGGAGATAAAGTTGCAGATTTAGCGGTGATTTCGGTACATAATATGGAGTAAAAAATGGTCATCACTCATCAAATATACAAAACCGTTCCTACACTCCAGTTCGCTCAATAAGATCGATTTTTTTTTTTAATTATAAATTAGGACCTAATCGACTGGATCGGAATCTAAGACTTTTGTTTTTACCTAGCTATCCATCTATACATAAAAATCAATTGTCATTAATTTGTTAGTCTTGCAAACAGGCGGGGCTGATATCAAGTTCTTAGCAATTTCTATACTTATAGATACAAGTAACTAATATTTGCAAAATGCTAAATGTCTGTGGTGCACAAACATGATATGATGAGTACAATCCATGGCCAAGCTTATAACTTTACTAACTGGCGCCCCACCCGGCTTCATGCGGGTGCACAAATTTTAAAAATATCTAAGACTTATTAATAATTTTGGCAAAAAAAAAAGAAAATGATAACATCTGGGTCTGATAGGTGACGTTCTGATAGATCTTAAACAAACTATACACGGTAATTCGCATATAGAGTGTGTCAAAATGCTAGATCGAGTAGGTTGGGTTGAGGCAATAAATAAAACCGTACCTATGGAAGGGGGAGTCTAGCTATTATATACAGGGTGTCCCGTAAGTAATGGATAACCCTGAAATGCCGCATAGTAGACTTTATGACCGTCCTGAAAACTGATAAAAAAAAGTTCTATCCCAACCACAAGAAAAGTTATATGCATTTTTTTGTTTAGTGCATTATTTTTTTTCTTACTTTACATTTTTGAATACCATGACTACAAGTGAATGAGTTCCATCATTTTTTTTTTTTGCAGGAATATTTTACATTACTTGTGCCAACACATAAGTAGAAGAAAATTATTATCACTGTTGGACTTCTTAGAGAAAAAATTATTTAACATTGAATTTCAATGCAAAATGTGAAAACAAATAATTTTTGAAAAAGTTAAATCATAGATCGTATAAACAAAATGCATGAATAACTGAGTGGCCAACTATTTTAAAAATATGCGCGTTAAATGCAGATTTCAAAATGGTATTACTTTTTATTATATCTAGAGTCAATAGCAAGTTATTGGTAAAAATCTGCAATACTAGAGTAAATTTAGCAAAAACAAAAGTTTTCAAAATTAGCACAGTAAACGTGAAAATAATACCAAGCGTTGAACAAAGCAGATTTTTGATTTATTGGCTGTTTCTACGATGTTGTCCTAATGATAAATCCAAGCTTTCAACTTCTAGGGCCGAATGCATTATTGATAAAAATGTCAAAAAAGTGCAAAAAAACGGTTACATTTTCGAGCTTGTTTTGAATTTTACCTGTTCTATTGGGCTTTAACAAACCCATCAAATATTTTGTTGGTTGCTATTAGTTTGTTTGTTATTTTCTCTAAACAAAAAGTTTTTGAGCCAGCTTTTAATCACATGATAACTTAGTTAGAAAACAAAAATAGATAATTTTTTAATTTTTTTTTTATTTAAAGCAAATGCTCAAACTGTTTTCCACCCACTCTTATACAGGTTCTGCACCTCCGAATAAATGAACGTCTTAGTGAACGTGCAAGGTTTTGCTCAGAAATTTGTAATGCAGCTGCCTCCACACGATTTCTTAGCTCCTCTAAAGACCTGATCGGCTTGCTGTATACAATTTCCTTAATGCATCCCCAATAAAAAAAAATCAAGTGGATTTAGGTCTGGTGAACGGGGTGGCCATAAAATTGGTCCCAGACGTCCTATCCATCTGCCTGGATATCTGGCATTTAAATATGCCCGCACAGGCACAGCATAGTGTGCTGGACAACCATCATTTTGAAGCCAATGGGATTCCTTTAGTTCTTGAGGCACTTCTTCCAGCAAGGTTGGGAGATCATTTTGGAGGAACTGCAAATAACCTTGGCCAGTTAAAATCCCCGGCAACTCAAAGGGTCCAATTATTTTCCCATTGAGAATCCCAGTCCAATAGTTTATTTTGAATTGGTACTGGGACTTGTCTTCCCTCATGATGTTTGGGTTTTGTAGTGCCCAGAAGTGGAGATTATGGAGATTAGTGTAGCCATCTCTTTTAAATGTCGACTCATCGCTCCAAAGAATTTTGTCAAAAAACTGCGGATCTTCTTCAATTTTCATTATCATTTGTAACCAAAAACTCATTCTCGTTTCAAAATCTTGCGGCTGGAGAGTTTGCACCCGTGTTAGGTGAAAGGGATGATATTTATATTTACTTAGCACATTATGCGCAGTCGTCTTTCCGATCCCAGTGCGTCGTGCTATTGCTCGGATTGATACTGTAGGATCTCGGTCAAGTTCCGCAAGCACTAAGTCTTCGGTATCTCCTCGAGGGGGTCGTCCCACGCCAGCACCACCAACACCACTACCAGGCAGCCTTCCTTCCGAGAAACAGCTATGGACTCTAATAAACACTCGATAATCCGGGTGACGTGCGTTAGGGTACCTTTCCCTATACAGAGTCGCAGCTTCGTTTGCGTTGCCTCTGCACTCTCCATAAATGAAATGCATGTTTGCATATTCTTGTGCAGAATACAGAATACGTGGCATCGAAAAAGTTCAATCAAACGTCTTAATTATCAAAAAGCAGGTTCAGGAAAACAGCTATTTAGACCGTTAATTTTTCTGAAGAAAGAACAATAAAAACGATATAAATAATTGCTCGTCGTGGTCTTAATCTTATGAATTAAGATCAAATTACAAAAACTTTAATTCAAAATTTTAAAAACTTAAGATTTTATGCGTTCTCACTTTCTCAGGATCTTACAATTTACTATTCAAAAAACACAATTAAAATTGAATGAGAAGACTTTTTGTTTGGAGAAAATAACAAATAAAAAATAGCAACCAACAAAATATTTGATGGGTTTGTTAAAGCCCAATAGAACAGGTAAAATTCAAAACAAGCTCAAAAATGTAACTATAAAAATGCACTTTTTTGACATTTTTATCAATAATGCATTCGGCCCTAGAAGTTGAAAGCTTGGATTTATCATTAGGACAACATCGTAGAAACAGCCAATAAATCAAAAATCTGCTATGTTCAACGCTTGGTATTAGATTAGATTAGATTAGATCTTTATTGATGATTTAAAAATAATAATACATTCATATGTATACATTTTTGTATATTGGCTTGGTATTATTTTCACGTTTACTGTGCTAATTTTGAAAACTTTTGTTTTTGCTAAATTTACTCTAGTATTGCAGATTTTTACCAATAACTTGCTATTGACTCTAGATATAATAATAAGTAATACTATTTTGAAATCTGCATTTAACGCGCATATTTTTAAAATAGTTGGCCACTCAGGTATTTATGCATTTTTTTTATACGAGCTATGATTTAACTTTTTCAAAAATTATTTGTTTTCACATTTTGCATTGAAATTCAATGTTAAATAATTTTTTTCTCTAAGAAGTCCAACAGTTATAATAATTTTCTTCTACTTATATGTTGGCACAAGTAATGTAAAATATTCCTGCAAAAAGAAAATGATGGAGCTCATTCACTTGTAGTCGTGGTATTCAAAAATAATGCACTGAACAAAAAATGCATATAAATTTTCTTGTGGTTGGGATAGAACTTTTTTGTATCAGTTTTCAGGACGGTCATAAAGTCTACTATGCGGCATTTCAGGGTTATCCATTACTTACGGGACACCCTGTATACAAAACAAAATTACCAAAAACTTAAACAAAATTATTAAAAATCAACGGTGAAGCTTAGTTTTTGTAAATCTAGAAATCACTACATTCATTTTCTTTTCAAATAAAGTTGTTTTAGTAAACAGTTTTTGAAAAAAATAATTTTAAAACTCAAAATTAAAAAAAAAAAAACATGAAAATTATTATTTTTTTTTTTTTAATTTTATGCATTCTAGTACTATTGTTGCTTTAAAATTTTAATGATTTTATAAATTCATAGTCAACAATTGAAAATCAGATGGTTGGAGGACTCACGATTCAAAACATACAAATAAGAAGAATTCGGCTAAATGATCATTTCGCCTACTGTTGGATTATCATAAGCTAAGTTTTTTTTTTTTTTTTTTTTTGTGGAGAAAATAAATAGTGTCCCTGACTAAAATTGCACTTAATCTTGTAAAATTTTGAAAACAAAAATAGTTTACAATGTTTTTTTCGTTTTTTTTTAATGTTTTTTTTTTTAAAGTACATAGTTTGAAAATGTATTTATTTTTCAAAGATTAATTTCTCAAACATCTTTATTTGAAAATAAAATAAAAGAAGGATTTGTTTGCTTAACAAAAAGGTATAACACTGCATTGTAGGTAGTAGCACTGTTTTTTAATATTTTTTTTTTAATTTAAAGTAATTTTTTTATTTTTGAAATTTTTTGAAAATTAATCGCCTCGACCCATCCTACATGCTCCTTAATTTTTTCTGCACCTTATGTGAATCATCCTGGATATTTATGTGGAGCAACAAAAAAATTGGATTCACATTAGAGGAATTACAAAAACCACACAATTATCTCGTAAACATTCTTCATTTATATGCTTTATTATAAAAATGGAAAATATATCTGTGGTACACTTGGGCGTATACGCACCTTTTTTTTCTTATTTTATTGTATTTTTAAATAAATCTAAAAAATGTTTATCTGTGCACGCTAAGTTGGTTCATATCATGTCAATTGATTATTTTTGTGTTTGTATCAATCCGAGGGTGGTGGATAATTATAAGAAATTTAAAAGGAAATCGAGATTTTATTTACTTATTTCCTGGGTAAAATGGGATAGCAAAATAATATCCAATTCAAAAATTTTTGTGTCTAGAAATGAAAACAGAATAATATTTAAGTGTTTCCAAAGTTTGGCATTCAATGAAAAAAAAAACATTCAAAATCAAAAAGGTAAATCCTATTCAAAATCTTTGCTCTTGTATTTTCAAGACGTTTTTGCGTATTTACAAAAATTTTGTTAACTACTAGGTAACAAAAATAATTACTTCCAAGTCATGTAACATTATAAAGATAATTTGAATAGTCGTAGTTTAAAAACTTTAGCAATTATAAAAAAATTGCTCCGAAGCCATATCATATGCACAAGAAAATATATAGATTTATCTGGCAGTTTTTCAACCTAGGATTAAAAGTTGTGTAAAAATGTGCCTATTGGTATCCTTGTCCCTAACCAAATGTATATAATATACAGCATATGTTATTGATTATTATTTTAGTTCGACTGTCTTAGACTTAAGCATATACGGATATAATATCGACATCTGAAAGTGAGCTTCCTATATTTATCAGTTGTACCTAACGTAAGAAATTGTAACAGTACGTCCTTGACTATACATTTATTTAAAAGAAATGTGCTCTTTGAATAACTTTCATATTTGCCATTGTTTAAATTACATATTACTTATATTGAGAATATTGTAAGCATTCATTAAAATCAAGATTCAACATCAAATCAAGATAAATCAAGCAATTTTGTATAGAAATACTTTAGAATGATAACTATCAGAAAATAGTTCAGAGTCCATTCCGTATTTTCAAATTCTAATCAAAGATCTACATAGAAGAAACATAATAATTAATGAAACTTGTGTTTTATCATGTAATCCCTCTTCCTGAGATAGTTCTTGGTATTAATGCTTGGAGTTCCAGGTTATTGGAAAATAGAAATATTTACGTGCGTATAAGTAAGTTGAAAATAATTTAATATTGCAGAGAAAATTTGGTTTCGATTTGAGTAGGACTGATTTTTTCAACTTTTAATATATATAATATAATGTTTTATTAAATTCTATTATAATTATTTTATAACAAAGATGAATGCTCCAATATCTGCCATTAATATCTAAATGTACTTCAATCACTTTTTATCGAAAACTCCTTTATGTCAATGTCTTTTGTCTTGACAACCATCTTCATTCAGAGTTTGTCTATTCCCTAGTGGCAGCACAAAGAAGGATATCCAACTTTATAACATCATTTGAATCTCTGCAAAACGCAGCCGCTATCCAGATTTCTTCAATGTAGTTGCACCTCCAAGCAATGCATAAAGATATTGTGAATTATTCTTCCTCTGAATATATAGCAGCACGCACTAGACTAAGACAAGGTTTTGGTTGCAGACGCCGCTGCCGCGCCGCGCCGCCACCGCCACCACTTCGATCGCTCCATATTATGTTTTCAATTCGTTAGATCATATCACGGTAAGAAATGCCAACGACGCAAAGTCGTCTTTGTCGATCTGATGCAGAAACAATAATATCACAACTACTATATAGATTTAAGCAAAGACTGCGATGCCAATCAACTCCCAGAGTTTAAGCTTGTTGTCTATTGCTTGAGGTGCTACCTTATTTGAGTATAAAATTGCTATATTTTAAATTGAAAATTTTGTCCCTGGCTCTTATTAAAAAACTCAATTTGTAATATTCAATTGATTGACAAGACGTGATGTCGTGAAATATGTCAATTAAGGCAACATTTAAGTATTCATTTTAAGGTACAACTGGATTTCAATACAGCTACATTCCTCAATACAATACATTGTAACTTACTTAATTTTTGATCACCTTGAATACATTTCAATAAAATAATCGGTTGTTGTTTGTTTTAAAAACTAGCTTTATAATGGCAAATTCCCATATCTCAATTTTGGAGGTAAAAGATTGTCAAGTGTTGTTATTGGTTTTTGTTTGTCAAACACTAAACACTGTAAAATGGATTTAAGTACATAATATCGACGAACCAAAATCAATCAAAGGAAAACATTCTTAATTCTCGACCTTTTGGAATGATTTACTCGTAAAACATCAATCCTTGCAGTACCTAAAGCACACTGTATGGCAGAGTGAAGAGCTCTGATGCACTTATTTGTGTGCATAATATAATTAACTTCAAAATGAATATTTTTGTACTCACTAATATGTTTAGCTAATTAATAAGCCAGAATACTTTAAAAAAAAACCGAGGAACACTTTAGGCGTATGCGCATTTTTCTATATTGAATGCCCAATTTTCGTATTTTCTATACAGGGTGTCTCACACCCACAGGCCCAGACAAAAACCATGGGCTACGCAGGTGATCTTTAGTCGCAAAAATTAATTTCCTTTTAATAAATACTTTTATTTACGTTAATTTTCTTAAGAGTGTTTTGTGGGAACTCATCAAGACGCTCAACTCAAAATCAACGAAATACGACCAAATTTGAAAAAGCAAACGGTTACTGCATAGACTTCTTTTTCTCATCTTAAATCTATTTTTACATTTTCAATAGCTTTTTACAAAACTCACTAGTTCGAAAACAAATAAGATACCTTTCAAACACGAACAAAATTTTTGAAATGGGATACTATTTCTTGTGTTTACCCCGTTTCACCTTAAAATTTGTTTTATTTTTTCCCCCATTCAAGACAATAAAATTGCTAAAATTTGAAAAAAATCATCGATTAAATGAAACTCAAAGCCCCAGCGTCAGAATCTTAGCATTTAAATAGAAACAGAATTTTTAAAATCGGCCATCATTTTTATTTCCCCATTTAACCCTTCAAAGGACAACATTTTGAAAAAATTTAGTGATCTCAAAGTCCATCTCCAAATTATTCCATTCAAATACTGAAGAAGTTATTTTAAATTGTATACCATCTTTTGAGTTTTACCTCACTTTACCCTTTGAACACCAAATAACAAAAACAATTTTTGAAATCAAATTAAACTGGGCAAACAATTTTTCGTTTGACATTGTAAAAAAGAAGCCATTCATTTTAATAAATTTTTTTAAACTTGACAATAGTTACTACCTACATGTGATACAAAGTTAAGATTTTTCAAATTTGAATATACAAAATCATGGGAATTCCCATATAAAACTTTAGACGTCTTGGTGGCCGGGTTAACGTTAATATAATGAGCTTAAATTTTACAGGATTTTTTTTTATTATTATTTAGAACAAATTAAGGGGGTGCGTCATTCAAAGCAAGACAATGACCTTATAAGGACCACCCTGAGCAACATAAATAAAATTTCTAAAAGGAGATGAATTCGTGTCTTACCCCATTTGGACTTTAAATTAAAATTGTCAGATAAATGGCATTTCTGCAAAAAAATGAGCCTAATGAGAAATCCATAACAATATTCTCCCTTTTTTTCCGTTTTTACAAATTTTTGATCAAGATCTAATTGAGTTGAAAATCATTGTTCTCCGGAAAATGTCGTTCAGACACGCACACGACTACCAATTGCGAAAACTCTTCATCATTTGAACGCATATATTTTTTCAAAATTCAAAGAGCCTCAACTTTGCGGCTGGCTACTATATTTTGCTGGTTTGTCATTTAACAAAAGAATGGGTTATTATTAACAAACGCCTTTATATAGTATTCCTGGAGGGAAAATTGATGTGATAAAGTTTCTTTGTTTCTATGTATACTTTTTTATGATGTTTTGATGGTGATTCTTTATTATCTGTCTTACCTCGAAAGTTGAAACTCTGAAAAGGAATAATTTGACCATTTCAGGAAATCGTTTGATAGATCGACGCTACGCTACTCTTCCACGATGGCAAAAGAAAAGCCTCTTAGTTTTGGTTTTAAATTGAATGCAAAATGCTAAAATTATTGTAGTCATGCTTCATGGCGACACCTTAATATCAGAATTTAAATTCATTTATGTATGGTGCATTTTTCTTGCGCGCTTGATATCGTGGTCGTCACACCAGTTCCACCTGACATCAACCACAAGAGCTATTGCATTCCGAAAGATTCTTGTGTCGAATTGGTCACTGAGAATTGTGGCAAGATGAATGCAAGACGACTCTGCCAAACACAACAGAACAGATGATCGAGTGAATGCTGAACGGACGGATCGACCATGATGTGACCATCATTGGTCGTAGATATGTGAGGTGTTGGAGCGGCGGCGTTTTTCTTTTAAATTTTCTCGCGGTCGCACCGTTTCACTTAACTGTCGCAGAGCATCCCATATAAACATTATTCTTCTTTTTATTGCAATCGAAGACTCGACGCGACGGCGATCTGTGGAACTTCAGATCGTGCGAGAAAATCTATGTTAGCTAAGATGTCAATCGCTTGGTGGTGGTGGCTTAACTGCCTTACAATGCTCATCGGTGACACTCAACGCGAACGCAATCGCAATGTGGTGGCGGATGCGTTGCCACGCCACCACCACTCCACTCCGCGCCCTCCCCATCTTATAACTGCCCGCCAAACGCCATTCCAACCACTTCGCGGTTTGATGTCAATATTTGATCACTTTGGTTGTTAATTGTCAATCATAAATCAAATCGACGGCTTCTTTCTTTGGCGACTAAATCGAGCCGCGATATTCTCTCACAATTTTGCTTTTCTGATTCTTATGCTACTCGCTGGTGCAACTCGATGCGGCAAGTTTTCGATTCGAATAGTTGGCGTTTCGCGTTAGCAGCCCGATGCGGGATAGTATTGCTGGCAGCATATTGCATTAATGCCTTATGGGCAAGGCCAGTTTAATTGGTCAATGGAATCATAGTTATCTGACATGATGATTCTTTTAGTGAGCGGGGCTTGATTGTAAGTAAAAAGATGCGTTTGTATTTTTTGTTTGGCATTATTGCTCTATAATAATAAATTGGTCTCGTTGGGTTTGCTTGGATTCAACTATTTTTATTGCCGATAAAGATACGTACCTCTGCTGTTGCTGTGCAAGCAAACTTATTTGGAATAAGATCTTGCAATTATTGGCAATATAAAAGAATTGAGTTGTAGGTAATTTGCTTGAATTTTTCTTTCAAATACCACGCCTTTTATGAATAAAATTTTTTCCAATTCCAATCTTGGGAAGAAAATATATTATTTTCTTTTTGATTGGTATTTTCTACAAGCCGAGCCGGTCGCTCGTAAAGAATGGTTAAGACTTTGTTATAAAGTCATTACATGCATGTGGAAGCCACAGTATTTAGATGCGCTATTTGTCAAAAGTAATAATAATAATATAAAATCTTTTAACTGATAGGATAAAGGTATCATAATAATATTATAAAGAAAACCCATCAGGACTATTTTGATATCATTAACTCTTTTATTATTTTAATAATTTCCAGGCTTTGATGGAAATTTCCCAATCGTTTGAAATATCTTATGTATGTTTCTAACACCCAGCGGAAAATCTTTGTAAATTTAATTTAATTACAACAATAATTTAATTTAGCCATCCAAACATTTTGAGCTCAGGTGTCAAACATCGAATAAAATGTGTTTGCCTTAATCACTTTTTCAGTGTTTTACATAAGTAACTTTGCAATAATTTTAACTCAAAAATAAAGCCTAATATTTTGTCCTTTATGAAGTACGCAAGGTTATAATTTAATTTATTTTTACTTGCGGAACCTACTACAAAATGGCAAGTTATGGATTCGTAAAAAAAAATTGAACTTGAAATTTAGACCCAACTTGCTTTTAAGGAAGGCAAACCAATTTGCTCTTGCAATTGCTCTTGCGATTCTATTTATATGTTTCTGTTTATCCCCGCGGTTGCAGCCTAAGCGGTTTGATGGATTTCTTCAAACTAGGTAGGTAATTATACCTAGGGTTTTTCGGCTAATATAATACCACTTTTTTTATTTTTTTAGGACCAAAAATAACTGTATCTACCATACAAACAATTTTAACCGCTTAAGAAAATACTTGGTTTCTCGAAATGGGTCCAACGATTTTGATAAAAATAAATCAGCTAATTAATTTAAAAATTAAAACTTTTTGGTACATTTTTTGAAAAGTGGTTCACATTTTTGGTATCTGATGTTCTTAAAAACGGTTTAGCTCTAAAAATAACGGTTCCCGCCATACAACCAAATATTTATCTCAAAAAACGCTCCAACAATCTTAGTAAAATAAAATACCAAATTTTTCAGAGTATGATAAATATTTTGGTAAGGAAAAAAAACTGTCGATAATAGTAGCTTTCCACAAAATCGATTTTTCGATTTTCAAATTTCTCGTCAATGAATTCGATAAAATTGTTTGTACAGGAGGCCCTTTAAAATCCCAACAATTTTGCTTATACAAATTTTCGAAAAAATATTTTTTGCAATTTTGAAATATATTAAATTGTTTTTGAAAATAAAATTTCTTGAAAACGGGTAAATAAATTTTTTTTTAAATTTTTTGCAAAATTGTATTAATATTGTATTAATTTATTTTGAAAGAAATGTTTCTATATAAAAAATTAATTTTTAAGAACACCGCTCTTACGAGTTTTGATTTTTTTTTTTTTTGATAAATTCATATTAACCAATCAAATCAGGTGGCGTACACTGTTGCTTACCACTAGCTTTCTTAGCTTTTGTTATTTAAAAGTTTATAGTAGTTTATACTTTTATAGTAATAAATTAAATGTTGACTTTAACAAAAAAAAAAAAAAAACTTTCTTAACGATATCATAACATTATTGAATAGTTTAGTTCATACGATCCAGTCGTGCATTTTATTTTAAAAATATTGCATATCAAATATTTCGAATAATATTTTTTGATTTAAAACCTTTTTTTTTAATTTAAATTTCAAATTAATAAGAACTTTAAGCAAAAAACCACTCCAACGATTTTTTAAAGTATTGTCAAAATATAAATTCATATTGGCTCAAGAAATTAAATATCATCTTTTTTGCTAAGCTCATATATTATAGCTTAAAAAATTAAGACACTAAAAAAAAGAATTTCATAATTTAACATATTTTTTAGCATCCATGTTTTAAAATAATACTCGTATATGTATACACAATTTTTGAAATTTAAAATGATGGTAGGTATTAAACCTTACAAATTTAAAAATTGTTATTTTAACTACTTTTAAAATGTGTAGTAGCCCCTAGCGTAATGGTTTGTGCGTTCGACTGTCACGCTGGAGGTCTGGGTTCGCTTCCCAGCCTCATCCACCTAAAAACTATTTCAGGGCTACTGCCTCTTGCGAGGAATTGACAAATCCTCCAAGAGTATCACTTGTCATGAATAAGTGCTTCTCATCTAGCCGTTCGGATTCGGTATAAAATTGTAGGTCGCTTCCATTCCTGTCGACAAGCTCATACAGGAACAGTTGCGAGTTGTTAGTCACTAGGCGCTGCTTCTTCATGAGCCGTTTTTCCACCCAATTTTTTTTTTTTTTTTAAATGTTCTCGTTTACGACATAAAACATGAGCAAGTATACACTAGGGTGGTCCGAAAATCTTTTTGTAATTTTGTTTTACCTTCTTTGGTTTCTATTTTGTTAACTTTATAAATTGGCCTACCTATACAAAATTTCAACTTCTTAAGTATTATGCAAGGAGGTGCTCAAGCGATATACTTTTTGTAATTTTTTTCAATAAAATCCTTAGTTAAAATATTTCTAGTAAGGTAAGTTGGTTCACGGCAAGGAAAAAATTGTTTAGTAGGAAGGATTTGTACTCTTTTGGGTAGTATATATTTTAAAAACAAAAATGATTACAAATTTAAACATATTATTTATTTATGTCCTAGTTTTTTTTTAAGCCAGAAATACCAACTTTAATTTTGTTATTTTTGTAAATAGTTTTTTTTTTTTAAGTTACAAAAACTAAGTTAAGTTACAAAATCTAATTTAAAAAGTGATATAAAAATAATCTATTATTTTTGTATCACAATTAACGTAAATAATTATAAATGTAGTTGAAGGCGAAAAAACAAATTGGTTTAGTCCTCCAGCTTATGAAAAAATTTAAAGTTACTGAAAAACTGATTTTTTTTAATCATTTTGTTTTGTCTGTTCTAAAACAGAATTGACGACATTTAAAATTAAAATGAAAAAATTCGTCCCCTCATGAAATTTGGTGAAAATGTTACTTTTACCATAAGAATGAAGAATCAAAAAAATCTATAAAAATATCTCGTGACAAAGGGTGATTTTTTTGAAGGGGAAAGAGGGGGAGATTGCGGTATATGAAAAGGAAAAATTTAATTTAGCACAATATTAACATGTGACACATGACTTAGAGGTAGTTTTTAATGCTGAATCTAGTGACACCGAAACCAAAACAATAACATTCTCGTGTCTCTCTCAAATAACATTAAAATCATCATTTGTAAGCTAGGTTTCATCAAGGTAGTATTTATTTGTAACAATTCCCCATTTTACACTATGGTTTTAAAAAAACACCCTATTTTTATAAACTTTTGTTGAATCATGGTTCTAATGAAAAATGCAACATTAACACTTAGTTCTATCAATGGTTCATTATTTTTAAAAGGATTTCGGTGAAATTTACCTGTTGTATTCAAAATATACTGATCCTTACATGTTAAAAGGACTCTAACTTTTTTTGTTGAATTCACCATTAAAAATTACCCTTAAATCATCTATCATATGCATTTATTTTACCAAAGCAAATATTTCAGCTCGATGACGGTAGCCTCTTTTCTGTGCCGCTTAAAAAAATACCCTTCCCTGCATTTTATTTGTTTAGACTCTTTTGATTCTTCATAAAAATGTCCTTTTTAAGATTTTAACCAAGTTTCATCAAGGTAAGATTTTGCATCGAAGCTTTCTTGGAAACGATTCCCTATCTTCCTCTCCCCCTCAAAAAAACACCCTTTAACTGTAGATATTTACATGAACCCTTTCTATTCTTGATTCGTATGCCAAATTAAACACGTATACTAAGTTTCATCAATGAGTCATTATTTTAAAAAGGATTTCAGTACCATTTTCATGTTGCGTTGAAAATATAATGTTCCCTACACAAAAAGGACCATAACTTTTTTCACGAGAGTGGTATTGTTTTGGTTTGGTGTCACTTGATTCGGCATTAAAAACTACCTCCAAGTCATGTGTCACATGTTAGTATTGTGCTAAATTAAATTTTTCCTTTTCATACACCGCAACCTCCCCCCCTTTCCCCTTCAAAAAAACACCTTTTGTTACGAGATATTTTTATAGACTCTTTTGATTCTTCATTCTTATGGTAAAAGTAATGTTTTCACCAAATATCATGAGGGGACGAATTTTTTCATTTTATATGTCCTATTTTACCTGTACTATTAGTAGTCTAGGAAAGATAGGAAATTTAATATAGCCAACTGGGGACAAATTAATTCATGAAATTTTATTGCTGGTATCGACGCAGTATTTTATCCTCAACAACATATCCAAAGTCCTCAAAAATCACAGAATTGCCTTTTTGTGTACAAGCATTTTAAGAGCTGGAGAGGGGAGGGAGGCGGAAGTTTGTCAAGCTAAAAAATTTGTTGTACTAAAATCTAATCATATGACATATGTTTTTAAGATATGCTTTTCAACGCTGTTTCTAAAGAGACCAAAACTGAAAAGATACACGTATCCTGTGGAAAGTTAATGTCATTTTTATGGAATGATCACTTTTTTTTAAAGTACAACAAGTAATAGATTACCCAAAACCATTTTAAAGTAATGGAATTTAGTATAAATGTTTCATTTGGCATGCTTACCAAGAATCAAAAGAGTCCCCAAAAATATCTTTAGTTAAAGGGTGTTTTTTTGACGGAGAGTTGCAAGTGAGTGATTATTACTATAATATCCACTAACAAATTCTGACACTTATGAACTTTGCTAAAAATATTAAATTTGTATTGACACCCAATTTCTGTTTCAAAATAAATCTTACCTTTTTAAGGGTGCTTGTATCATATTGGTTTTTCTATTATCAGATTCGGCGTTAAAAAATACTTTTAAATCATATACCATAATGTCATAATGTACTATCTCGATTACACGTAAATACAATTTTTCGTAAGAGCTAACATTTTGCTCCGTATAGGGCAGGTCAAACATAAACTCTCTAAAAAAACTCTTTGGATCAATTTGTTTTAATAGTCTTTTTGATACTTGGAAACCATGAAATATTTTATATTTTTAGCAAATTTCATCAGTGTCAAAACTTATTCATAGATGTTATGGTAATAATGACGCACTAAAATCTCGCCCTTAAAAAAAATACCTTTTACCACCGATGTTTTTGGGGACTCTTTTGATTCTTAGCAAACATGCCAAATGAAACATTTATACCAAATTTTCATGAAATTCCATTATTTTAAAATGGGTTTGGGTAGTATATTACTTGTTGTACTTTAGAAAAAGTGATCATTCCATAAAAATGACGATAACTTTCCACAGGATGCACGTATCTTTTCAGTTTCGATCTCTTTAGAATCAGCTTTGAAAAGCACCCTAAAAACATGTGTCATATGATTAGATTGTATTACAACAAATTTTTCAGCTTGACAAACTCCCGCCTCCCTCCCTCCTCCACCTCTTAAAATGCTCCTATACAAAAAGCCAATGCGGGGATTTTGGGGGACTTTGGATATGTTGTTGAGGATAAAATTCTGCGTCGATACCAGAAATGAAATTTCATGAATTAATTTGCCCCTGGTCCGATCCTATCTTTCTTAGACTATACATACCTACATATACAAGCAATTTTGTTATTTGTTTCAAAGATCAACACCGTCTATAGTAGGTGTGTTTTTTTGGTATCGCTATCGGCAGTACAGTACGATTTACCAAAAAAACGTTCCGCACTATCCGCAGTTGTGCGGTTTGCATACAAATTCAGCAACCCCTCCGTGCCTTCCTTGGTTCATGTTATTTTTTTTTTTTTTTTTTTTTTTTTTTTGTTTCTATAAATATGTTGGTTTTATTATTGTTTTTACTATTTTAAATCAATTATTATTTACATTTTTTTAGTTTCCATTTGTTTAGCTGCCATTCGTCTGAAATTTCTTTTGAGTTTTGCTTACTTTTCTTCTGTTAAGATCAAAACAAAAGTCAATGGATGTTATCGCAGAGTCCCGATCTACATTGCCCAATTTTTCCAGAAATCGTGTGAAATGTACACACAGAATGAGATTTTTTCTTTGTCTTCTTCATGTTTTTATTCCTGTGCTCTTCGTTTTTCATTGATATTCACTCACACCATCAAACGAACGGCACACTGACACCGAACACATACAAAAAACTGGAAAGAAGGTTAAAGAGAACATAAACAGACTGGAAAAATCGTTCGAGTTTTGTGGTACAAACGATTTGATCCCTACCCCTCACTTTTCACACCCTCACCTACGAACAAAAGTTCGCACTGGAAAAATCGTTCAATATAGACCGGGACAGACTTTGATCACTTTTGAATTTACGTTTACATGCAAAATCGAGTGGTCGGGTTGAAGTCTAGTTCAGACCTGCATGTAAACGGGGTAATTTAGCGATTTGTACACGATGAATTAAGATATAAACGCGAAACATTCGCTGCGAAAACAAAAGTGATGCGTTTTTCTTATAAGAACCCTTTCGAGAAAGCCCTTTTTAAGAAAAACGCTTTATTTTCTTGTCGCGTTAGTATGCACCACTCATAAAATGCTGGGTAACTAAAATAAGACATCAAAGACCTTATGTTGCTGTTACAATAACGTGTATGTTTGGAAGACAAAAATGCAGCTTTTTTTATAAAAATACTGTTGACAGCGTTTTAAATCTCGTTGCGTTTTCGTTTCCTGTTAGTTTGGTTGCATGTAGAACATGAAATTTCAAAAAGTGCTGAAAAGGGTGAAAGGAGTAAAGGGTGTATGAAAAAATGCAAAGATAGTCCCGGTCTACATTGAACGATTTTTCCAGTGCTGAATGGAAAAATCGGCCGAAACTGGAAGGAACTTGTCGGCTGTACCTCTCAATCGCACACGATTACAACAACAATTTTTTGTCGGCACTGGAAAAATCGTTCAATGTAAACCGGGACATAGGTGGGATCTTAGACGTGCGGCAGAAAATAACTGATCAAAGAGGGCAAAAAATTCACTCTCACATAGCAAAAGAAAGAAACTTTCAAGAGGAATAGCTTTTATATTTATAAAAATACGGAGTTCTCTGAGATCGTATTAATATAAACTGGCCAACTTAAAAAATAGATCGATTGTTTTGTCCAATGGAAATTAAGAAATATAATTACTCCATGAACACATCCATCGAGACTCAATTTAACTACCAATCGTACCAATTTCTAAAACAAAACAAACACTATTCAATTCGAGACTCGAATAAAAGTCAAAATTCTATCCGCAGTAGGATTTTTCTTCTACTTTTATCGGCAGTATGGAGTTGTATTTGTAATACGTGTAAAATCCTACTGCACTGGGGACAGCTTTGTCAAAAAACACACTTAGTGATTTGACTTAATTACTCTTTTTTTATTTTTTAATATATCTTGAAAAGCAAAAGTGATGGAAACATTCGGTTTTCTCTTTTTGACTAAGAATTAATAAGAGTTTTCAATTTTTAAAATACAAACAATACTTTGTTACGTAAAATTTGGAACAAAAATAGTTTGAATATTTTTCTTTTTAATTTTTGTTCTCAATATTTTGAGTTTAAAAGTTATTTTTTTTTTTGCAAAAATTTTTCATTAAAAGAACTTAATTTAAATAAAAAATAAAAGAAGGGATTTCTGGTTTGGAAAAGTAGTATAACGGTAGTAGGTGGTGCCGTTGTTTTTTTTAATAATTTCTTTCAAATAGTTTTTTTTTTTTAGAAAACAGCACTTTCTTCCTAAACGAGGGGGAATACCCCCCCCCCCTCCTATACATGATAATTTACAAATGAATTGTTTCTTTTTTTAATTACTTATTTAAATCTACAAATGTTAAAATCAAATTTATGCTACCATAGTATACAATTTTCAACCCTACCCAATAATTTTCAAATACACAATCTAGGCCGACATTTCAGAATTACTTAGAGACTTTCATGTTAAAGATCAGATCATAAGAATTGAAGTTTTAATTATGTGAAGATAACTCGTATATCTAATTGAGTTTTCCCACTGAAGCTTGTCAGTTGGCAAATACCATCGTAATCGTTTAGTTTGTGTCAAAATACATGCTGTTAGTTGCTTTCTTCAAATCGACAACTGAATAGTTTATGCATACTCACGTACTCTCAATTTAGGTCATGGGATTCATTTTATAAAACAAACTGTTGCGTGACTAGAAGTTGTGTGTGCGTGCTTAGCCTAACCATGTGTGAAATTTCCTTAAAAATATTTTATTTTGTTTAAGATTCTTTTGACCGAAAGATAATTTTACCATCACCTAGGATTGTTCCTATAAATTGTTGACCTTAGAAAAGGATTTAAATCCCTAGATTAAATATTTTTTAGAAAGTGACTTTCTTTCAATAAATTTTCAATTGGTGTTGATATTAGATGCCTCAATTTCTCGGATTCCAAAAGTTCACATAACCCTTGCAATAATAGTATTGGATTTATATTTGTTTGTCTTCTTCGTTTGGACTTTTTTAGTTTCCTCATTGTGTTCACAAATTCGTGAGTTTGAAAAAAAAAAATTCAAGCAACAATAATTGCATTCCAATCTTCTGTTGCCTTCATTTTTACAATAAGAAACAATATCATAAATTATTTATTGCCATTGAAGTCGTATAACTACATTTGAAAATAAAATAAAATACAATATATTCTCTTATTAAGTGCCTTGTAAAATGCTTCTTCCGGTTGAATCATGAATCGTATCAATATCAGTTCATACGTGCTCTATATAAACGAGTAAGTACACAAATCTATATACCTTATTTATCCAGATTTTCTAATTCAGAATTCCCACTGTTAACCATGACCATAAATTACACTACAAATGCTCTCAATTGGCGCATGCAATTGGTGCATTGATTTCGTTCAGACTTCAGAGTTCAGACATATCACAGTGAGCGAGCGTTCAGTTCGTGTTTAGCTGTTTCTGTTTGCTCTGTTTTTTTTGTTGCTGTTTGGTGGGTCTTGTTCTCGTGCCACAATAGCCACACAAGAAGATTGTCAACCATCGTGGTTGTAGTACGTTTTATAAGGAAAACCAAATACAGGATACAAAAAAAAAAAACTTTATAAAATAAAAAAAAAAAACATATACATTTGCACAGTACTGGATATGGAAGAAATGCAATTTTCAAATTGACTGCTTAGCATGGAAACAAGCTCCGCGCGCTGCTGCACTCAAACAGAAGAGTGTTCTGATATTGGGTTCTGTTCGTTCCGTCTCCGTTCGTGGTGCGTGGTCAATTGCCGTCTATCGTCTGTCTGTTTCTTTAAACGTGTAGGCAATAAATTTTGTTGACTAATATGGTAAGGCATTAGACATGCCAAATGCCTAACGAGACAATTTGATCCAATTGCAAGAGCGAAGCCTCCTCGATTCCCTGTTCTGACTGTAAAATACGTATATATGTACGTGTTTTTTTTTCTACCTATAGGTAGAATCTACCTAGAAGCTGTTTCTACACATTTCTCACTGAGGAGAGGATTTCTTATAAGACACAAAAAGGAATGATAATAACAAAACCCATCAAAGGATGATGGGCAAATTGGTCGTTGATCCAACAGAATTAAAATATATCTCAAATGAAAGGTCTTGTCCAATACATTATTTCATTATATGGCGGCAAGAACCAAAACCAACAGAGAACAGGAATATAGCCACTTGAATATGAAAATTCAAAAACACCATATTTCAGTTTTTTTCGATATAATTGTTCATAACTTCTTATATAAAGAACGTAGGTAAACGACATTGGTATTAAATAAACGGTAGTTTTCTCATCTTTCAAATAATAGCAAATTAATTATGCTACGTTTTATAAACTTTGAAATATTAAGCTTTAAATTCTTGAATTAAAACATTTTTAGCAATGCCTTACACACCAATGTCTTAAAAACTTCAGTGGTGACGTATATTTTTGAAACCTTTAATTAAGTATATAATAAAGTGTCCTTTGCTCAATAAATACCTGCTTATAAACAAAAATTGTTCAAATGACCCCTTATCATGCTTATAGACCGGGAAAAGTAGATTATATAAAAACAAAAATATTATACAATCTAAGGATTGGTATCGACGTATAATTTCACTCTACATTTTAATCTACCTAATTTTGTTTAAATTAATTAAATACAAATACACTCTGGTTCGGTCGATTAAGTCATTATGCATTTAAAAATCTAACAAAAAAAAAAACATCTCCCGGAACGGAGTGTATATGGTTTAAGTTATTATGTTTGGTGCGAATAAAATATATCTCTGTGAACAAATAAGCTATGCACCAAGTGCCTCTGCCACCAAGGTCCGCTGCCGAGCAGGCGCCGCAAGTGCTTAAGGCACTATTTACTAATATAACTTGTTGTTTGCACGATGCATTATATGTTTTTCAATCTCGTAAGTTAATTGGGACCTTTAATGCAAACATATCTAATATGGTAGCAGAAATATTTATGGCCATCAAACATAAAAACTTAAACCATGCACTCCGATTCGGTAGATGTTTTTTTAGTATTTTAAATAAATAATGACTTAATCGACCGAACCAGAGTGTACTCGTATTTAATTAATTAAAATTAATTAGGTAGATTAAAAAATAGAGCGAAATTATAAGTCGAGACCAGTGTGAAGACTGTATAATTCCTTTGTTTTAAACAATGAATCTACTTTTCCCGGTCTATAAGCATATAATAAGGTGTCTTTTGAAGCAATTTTTGATTACAAGCAGGTATTTATTGAGGAAAAGACACTTTCTGATGTATTAAATTAAAGGTCGAAAAAATAGCTTCTCGACGGCAATAAAAAAGTAAACAACACCACTGAATTTATTAATATATTGGTGTGTAAAGAAAGTTTTTTATTCAAGACTTTAAAACTTAATATCTCAAAGTGTATAAAATGTAGCTTACTAACTTTACTAATATAGATGAGACAACTAACTTTTAGTTGACACTAAAATCATTTTCGTACGTCCTTTATATGAAAAGTTATGAACATTTATTTTGAAAAAAAAACTGAAATATGGAGCTCAAATATCTCGGATTTCCCATGTACGAATTAAAAAATATTGCACTTATGGAAGAAGCTCAACGTCACCTTTCATTTGATACCAATTTCATTAGTGTTGGTCTAACGACCAGATTTCATACAAATTTGCCCATCATCCTTAATGATAGGTGAATTTTTTTTTAAGCGTTTAAAACTTTTTATCATTTTAAAACTATTTTTCAGTTTCTAGGAAATAAAAAAAAATCGAATTTTCAAAAAAACAATCTGTTTTCGTTTTTGGCTTCAAAAAATTGTATGGCTACCGTTATTTTTGTCTGAAAGAATAATCAAAAAATACCAGCAGCGGATCTAGGATTTGGTTGTGATGGGGGAGGGAGTGCTTGGAGATCAAGTTTGAGGCAAACTGAAAAAAGCTCATATATGTATGTGTTTTGACTGTATGGTCCCTCTGAAGATCTCATTTTCTTGAACTAGCCATAGCCAAGTCAACTAGTAGAGTAGCTACTTGTTTTGTTCCAACTGTCACTGAAAAAAACGGACAACGATATTTTGCCGATTGAAAAATAAAATGTCAAAACTTCAAGACTTTTAGTTAGACAAAGAACACAGCTGCTCTAAAAAATAGCATGCGGCCTTTTCCTGCACGCGTTAATGGATTTTCGTATACATATACGCTGCATATACTTTATATTCCTGCTCAAAAAATATGTCGATAAATTTGTACGTCACTCTAGAGTCTAGATCTAGAGGGATTGCAAATATTCATTTGCTTCTGCAAGATTTTCTGAGTGCACAGATGAAACTCACACTTGTGGAATTTTACTCCTTCACTTGAGATCTTGTATGTAATTGCCTAGTCCAAAAATCTTTTGTAAGTAAAATTGACTTCGATTTAGGAACTTTAAGCCAATATAAAAACAATTGCTTATGTATTAAGCCGTTACACTAAAATTGGCATCTCGGTTTCCTCAAATTCGGGTTTTAGTCCCAACTGCATTGCATTTGACATATTAATTTTTCAGCCCCGACACCATTTTTTTTTTTTTCAATTATCTCTTCAAGCCGTATTTCCAACTTTGAACTTTGACAGTTCCTAGATTTAAGCCCCAAAAACTCTCTGGAATAATTTAAGGTTGTAGGGAATAGGATGTTTAGGTACACCCGACCACATTTTTTGTCCAATTCCTGTCAGGCTTTAGTCCACAACCAAGTTTTATTAAGGCTTACAAAAAATATTACATAACATGCAAATTGTTAAGCCCCAAGCTCGTTATTTTGTCTGATTCCCATCAAATTCTACAGTTTAACAATATCTGCGTTCAGACACGAGAGATATCGGAGATTTTGATCCATCAAAAGCTTAGTAAGCGAATCCAAAAATGTTTTCCTCAGTATTTTGACAGAAAAACTGCTTAAAAATCCGGTTCAGTCAAATGAGATTGCTGAGGCCCTCCGAAATATTCTTTTCCTGAACTCGCCTATTTAGGAATCGGGTGGCTATAGGGGCTAAGGCCCCCCCTAGATCCGCCCCTGGAATATACCTGATTTCATTATGACATGTTATAGTACACAACATTGTTGCACGAATAAAGTCATTATTTTAAATTACCATGCATAGCTCCATAGTTGTGCTTCAGTCTGTGCCAAAGAGGGTAGAGCCGCATGACAGTATGATGGAATGATATTATTTAAAAATTATTGATTAACATTTTTGGGCTTACCCACAAGCAAAATAAAAAAATTGAAAAATACTTTGTTGCATTAACTAAATCAGGAATAGTGGGTAAGCTTGTTTTTTAGTGTGCTTGTATTCCAGTAGCTTATAGTTGCTACATATCCAAAATTAAAAATCAAGTTTTGGATTTTGAGTCTCGCCTATATTGCTCTTTATTGCTCGCCTATGAGTGGACAATTCCCATCATGACACTTGTTTTGACTTTTGAAACAGTTAGTCGTGGTCATAAAATATGTTGGTTATTCGTCAACACTGATGGTACAACTTGCTGAAACGCTTGAGGATCAATAAATTTCCTGTATAAAAATCGATTTATTTAGTTGGTAATAAAAAACAAAATCAATTATTTTACTATGATGGGGAGTTTCTCAGTTTCAAAGCTAAATCGAGTGGAGTTCATGATTTTAATTTTAACTGACACTTTACAGCAAAAAAAAATCATGCAATTCGATGTCATGTCGTTGCTGCATTATTGTCTTGTCTGCAGAAAAAATCACATCTAAAACTGCCATCAAACATCGAATACATTTGTTAGTTCGTCTTGTAACTTGGCATTTCAATCATAAATATACTTTGCTGCCCTTTATGGTCATGTTAGGCATTTAGGTTTTATGAGTGAATTACTCATTGATATTGATTTTTAGGCCGAGTTCTGTCTGAACTCCACCGCGCAATTGCTATTGTGATCGGCGCATTTATTGTGACTATGATCGTTTGCAACTGAGCTGGCTGAAGTGGAGCTGCAACAACCAACAAAGTGTCCCCTTCTTGACTGCTTCGCAATTCATTACGCGCCAATTGTCCATTAATCAAATTACCACAACTGCTTACCCAGGGCATCTTATTGCATCAAATTGACAGCGACTCAAAGTGAAACAGGCGCAATCGATCGTTCAATGGATCGATGGCTTTTGCTTCAAATCAGCGTCGTCGACGACGACAACAGCGCTTGTTCGGTTCAGTATTTAGTGATTGAGCGACACTGTCATTGCGTAGACGGCAAGCAATTAACCATGGGCCATGTTCAATTTTATGACAACGACACACAAGAGGCGCTCAAAAGAAACTGTAACGAAATCCATTTATGGCCATTATGGGGTCCTTAAAAAATTATTCCTCCTAAATAATGAAAAAGTTTTAAAGCTAAAGTTGAGCTTATACTTTAGGTAGGATACGCATGCTTTCTTGTTAAGAGTATAATGTAGAATGCAAAAATTTAAGATAATTTTTAAAATTAAGGCCAGGTGAATCAAAAGCCACAGAAATACTCTAATTCACCCTTATATAATAAGTATATGTAGTCATTAATTGGCATTTTCAAGATAAGACATTTGTATGCTTCGAAACTCTTCACTTCAGTTCACCCCTCACCTTGGTGTGAAGGGTTAACGTTTATACGCATGTGACTAAGTATGAATCTTACGGATGAATATGAATATAAATAATACGATAATACATAATTTGTCCTTCCCATTGGAATAACCTCAGTTTTTTTTACTACTGGAAACAGATACCTGCTTAGAGTCTATTAAATTCTTTTGTTGAAAAATTTTTCTCGAGATTTATATCCCTGCACGACACGGTCATGCTTAGATATAACTAAAATTGATTGAGATTTCAAAAGTTGTTGCCTCAGTACCACAAATACAAACTAAAACATTAGGCCACTTTAAACATTTAGATTGGCATATCGTCGCCCGAGAATTGGTTTGTTCCACACGCCATTGGCACTTTTTCGAGAAAAACGTATTTAAAGGTTTGCGTACTTGGTGCTCCGAAACTGTGGGATAGGATATTTTTTTATTTTTTTAACTTGAAGTTAGTCTTATGAGGATTTCACCTACCAATTTTCAAAGTGTTTTGCCAAGCCGTTTACAAGATACGTTAATTAGCGTAAAAGACCACTTTTTTGACTTGCGTCCCACCTCCTACATTTTGAAAATGATTTTTTTTCTATACACGTGGAACCCAAAAAAATGGATACGGCACAAAGCAATTCTCATCTAATGTATATTTGAAAGGCAAGAAAGCATGGAGTTGGATGATACAATTTGAAAAGAAAATCGATTACATCTCTTTTTTCCATAAAGTTTTTATTTAACAAATCCAATAAACAATAAACACTTAACATTCTTCTAAAAAAAAAAACAAACAAAACAACTAAAACTCTAAGCAGTTTTAGGTATATATATTTTATATATATTATACATATATTTTATATATATTTTATAAATATTTTATATCCTGTATTTATTTAAATAAATTGGAAAAATAAGCAGGCGCTTACTTAAGGACACCGCTGGCCACAGAACGAGGTTCAGATGAAACAGTGTCATTTACAAAAAAAAAACTCAAAAACATCCGCGGTCTCACGCCCTTCACCTTGGCAGTAAACTTCAAGCCACAACTAGCTGATTTCATACAGTCGTCTCCGAAAATCTACACAACACTCTAATGGAGGTGGCACAAGCCAATACTAAAATTTTGTTAGGACAAACGAATTCTCAACTTTCTTAGTATTTGCTCTATCTCTTGTCGCCGTGATATGCACGTGGAACAAGACAATTCTCACAAAAAAAAGTGCAAAAAAATGTATGGAAAAGTTGTCCCAAAAGCCAAAAAATGGTTTATGGCACAAAACAATTCTAAAAACTGTTGGTTTTGGTGGATATGGAACAAAATCGATGTTCGATATCGGGGGATTGGAAAGACATAGCGCGAATCGGATCACAGATTTAGAAAGAGCATACAAAATTACCATAGAATCCATTCCTAACTCAAAAACGACAAAAGTGGCGTATGGAACAAAACAATTCTCAGGCGACGATATCTGGAAAACAATTCTTTGGAAAAAAAAAGAGTGTGAACGAAGGTGTTTTCCAATAACGACGGGTAGATTTTGACAGTTCATGGCCACCATGTTGTAATTTGTACTTTTAAGACACCGTGACACACAATTAATGCTAAAAATCAAAACTAACATTACGATGATGGAGAAGTCCGAAAAAAGAGATTTTCGTCAAGACGAGACGTTTGTCGGTATGTTTTTGTCAGTGCGCCTGTTCGTCTGCGGGTGCTGGTGTACATCGAGCTAGAGCATAAGCGACTAAACGAATTTGCTTAAAATTTGGTGTGAAACATTATTACTTGATTCCCTTCACGAAAAATTCAAATTTGTGTTTAAGCTCATCTAGAACGGGTAGCTCCCATACAACGATTTCGGTTTTATCATTTTTTCTTAAAATCGGCTCAAACCTGAAACGATTTTGATTAAACTTCAGTTTTTTTTTATACAGTTTTAATAATACTGCATACCACATCCGAATAATCGAAATAAATTTATGCTTGTTTTGAGATATTCCCGAATATCTCTTCATTATGGCTGGCCACGAGACGAGATTGCCTTTTAAGCATCCGAAACGAGACCGAGACGAAAAACTGTATATTTGGACTGAAATTTACCGAGAGCCTAATAAATTGAAAAATCCAATTTCAGTTAAATATTTATTTTCTTCTGTACATATTCAAACTACTATACATGGGGGACAAGTTATATTTTAACGTATCGAAAATATTTCGTTCCAATAATCAACAGGTTGTCCAGAAATCGCATCTTTCGGAGACGAGACCGGGATGAGACTGCAAATTCAAATTTTCTCGCGAAAAAAGAGATTGAGACCGAGACGAAACTAAGTTATACGAGATCGACACGAGACTAAAAATTATCGATCTTAACGAGACCCGGGCGAGACTTAGAAAAGTCTCGCCGAGTCTCATCTCGTGGCCCTTTTCATTGGCTTAGTTGATTTTATAATTATTTTGCAACTCGGTACTTTTTAGTTAGTTTAAAAATACTGCATTTAGGTCAAGTATGAAGAGAGCTACTGATTAGACGTGTTTTTCTAGCGGGCAATTTTATCTCGGTTTAATTTCAATTAAAAATTATTCAAATTGACTTCTTTAACCATTTTAAATCGCAGATTTTGATTTAATATAAAAAGTGAAAAAGTTTTACTGTGCGCAGTGTTTTTGATTACTTTTTAATCATTTTTAACATATTATTATAATCCATTGTTCGTGACATTTTATACAAACAAAAAAAAACCATCACTCAAACCTTTTTTAATTCGAATCTTCTCAAATGTCTGGCCCAAACAATCAACGAAACAATTCATTAATGTCGATTCGCTAAATCACGACTTCGTTACGTTACCGTTTCCAGTAATTTCTAATAATTCAGTTACCATTTCTGGACCTCCTATCGGATATTCCTCTGAAGTTTAGTTTGACTTTACCTGTGTTGAAAGCACTGACGTATTGGAAAGTATTTTGTCTGTTAAGTCAAACGCTATGGGGATTGACGGAACTCATCCTATATTTATCAAGTCACTTTTACCTGTTATTTTGCCTTACATCACGCACCCCTTTAATACCATATTAATGACAGGCTTATACCCATCCCAATGGAAGCTTGCCAAAATCTTACCTATTCCGAAAAACGCGAGTGGAAATGAATTTCGACCTGTTTCTGTGCTGCCTTTCCTGTCAAAAATTTTTGAGAGGGTAATGCAGAAACAACTAAATCGCTATCTTAGAGCACAAAACATCCTCTCATCTAAGCAGTCTGGTTTCCGCCAAAAGCATAGTTGTACCACTGCGATCATTAACATCGTTGAAGATATCAGACTCGCCTTGGATGAAAATCATGTCACGTTTCTTGTACTGCTCGACTTTTCAAAAGCATTCGACACGATTGACCATGAAAATCTATGTTACAAACTGTCTTCATTGTATGGTTTTTCATATTCCGCTGTTTTTTGTTGTCATCCTACCTTCGAGATAGGAAGCAAGCAGTTTATGTCGGTAATAATATTTCTAGTTTCCTTCCTACCCCCAGAGGAGTCCCTCAGGGTTCCATATTAGGGCCTTTACTGTTCTCCCTTTATATAAATGAGCTCCTGACGAAAATAACTAACTCCTCCATTCAAATGTATGCTGACGATGTACAATAGTTGTCCTCTAGGGCTAATTGAAAATTGCGTATAAACAATTAATAAGGACCTTGAAGAAATTTCCCAGTGGTCAAAATACAATGGCTTGTTCCTGAATCCCTTAAAATCCAAATGTATTGTCATTAGTAGGAAACCTTTAAGCCTGGATTATTTTCCCAGTTTACAATTGAACAATTCAAACATTTCTTATGTTTCTACTGCAAAAAATCTTGGTATGTTGTTTAATCGTACAATGACTTGGGATATGCACATCAATTCTGCCGTTTGTAAAGTATATGGAGTACTTCGCAGGTTATGGCCCTCCCAGGATTTTACCCCTCTTAAAACACGCATGCTTTTGGCCAAAAACACTGGTGTTACCAATACTCACATACGGGTGCGAAATATTTTTCAAATGTGATTCTGTAAGCAGGAGAAGGCTTAATGTGGCTTTCAATAATACCACGCGTTATATATTTGGGCTTCGAAGATTCGACCATGTGTCAAATTTCTCAGTGCAAATATATCAAATGTCCCTTGATCACCTCATGCGGTTTCGAACTCTTATATTTCTGTTCAATATTGTTCAAACACAGCAACCTTGCAGTTTATATAACAGAATACAGTTTGGTTCCTCTGGCAGATCTCAACAACTCATTCATCCTCGTTATTCGTGTCTGACTTCAGAGCGACAGTTTTTTGCTAGCGCCATTCGACTGTGGAACTCACTTCCAATGCATTTAAGGAGTGTGAGCGGCGAATCACAGTTTCGTAGAAATCTTCGTAGCTATTTTCAAAATTAATTCTTTCTTTCTTTTTCTTGTACAATTTAATGATAGTGGAACTTATTCTCTTTTAATTCTTTTTTTTTTTTCAATAGAGATGTAATGTATTTTTCTTTTAGTACTTTCAGTCCTTGTAAAAGGTGTATATTTAAAATTAAAGTTATAATTATAATTATCTTTTCTTCATTTTTATTTTTTTTGTTTTCTCTCTTCTTTTGTTAATTTCTCAGAAATATATTTATGAAGTTATAATAATTGTATTCTATGATAAAGTAGTTCTTTTCGTAGCATTTATGTAATAATTAGCTTTACACTAATTTATAAGAAGTATATTCTTAATGTGTACAGGCATTCATTGAATTTAATAAACTTAAACTAAACTTTAACTATAGTTTGTATGCATAATTTTTTTTGACGAAAAAATAAAATCAAAGAAAAAATATTTTTTTTTTATCATCTTACATATTTTTATTATTTCCTCGTTAACGATATAAAAATATTATCAAACCACTTCCATATCTACAACGTCAATGTCCAGCTATATTCTAGTTGCGAGCTACGAGAGCCCAGTCGTGCATATTTTTTTAGTGCATTTGCATACAAAAATTAATTTAAATTGGTTTATCTAATAATAAGAAATTCGAAAATATGAAAAGTGGTTCCAGGGAAAGTATTGTATGAAAGTCGATTGCACTTATATAATATCTTGGAGCCGTTTCCGGTTTTTGAACATTTGTATTATTATTTGAACTTACATATGTATGTTGTTTGCGATTGGATTTTGGAACAGTACTACCTACACCTTTTTGATTCCAATCGAATTATTTTCTCATTTTCCGAGACGAATTTGCAAAATATTTATGTGTGTGTGATAATTATGTATATTTTGCACGTTAAGTCGAGTAGAATTAATTTGACAAATAATTCAATGAAAGGGTTTATATGCATATGTGTGTTCCGGTTCTACTCCTTTATAAAATCTGGAATAGAAAAACACTCCGAAAACATCACTCGGAACAGCCAATCGAATTTTTTTGGAATAAGCGGAGATTTGGTTGTAAGTAATGTTAAAACTGTGTAGAAAGTTCACCACAAAATTGAAAAATATCAACAAAACCGTTTCCGAGAAAACCAAAAGCCAACAAATTATTGGACCTATTAAAGCTAGAGTTACCAAAATAAACATTTTTTGAAAAAAAAAAAAATACCAAAAAGATGCGTTTTCTTACTATATGAAAATAAATCGTTGGAGCCGTTTTTGAGAAAAAAAAAAATCGTTTTTGAAAAAAAAAAATAAAATAAAATAACAGATATATGCGAGATCCACTCTTTTCGCGTTTTCATCGTAGTGTTAGGAAAATTATTTTTTACGAATCCATAACTTGCCGTCTATTACCTACGTATGTATGTATATCGAAAGTAAAAATATTTGTAGGTTGGGATGGATCGGAACCAGTAGGGGCAAGTAATGCCGCAATTATTCCATAGTTACGTTTCTTTTTATTTCATAACAAATTTAAGCTTTATTAAAGTTTCAGGATTATATGCATATTAATTGTATCAAACTGAAAATTTACTTTTAAACATGGTAAAGAAAATTAGTTAAAAGTGTTAAAAAGAAAATCAAATAAAAAAGTACGTATACGCCCCAGCGTACCATATTATTTTGAATGTATTTTTTTGGAGTTAAAGAACGCCTAGTACGAGTTGAAGGGACCATAAAATCAGATCAGTATATTGATATAGACATCATTTAAGTGCTTTATTTGTTAAAAAGAGAGATAAACGTCTAAGAAAGTGTAGCATAATATGAATAAAAAAAAGTCGAGTCTTGAAATTTACATAGTCTGGAAGGTTAGATGATCTGAATCCTATACATAATTCTTTGAGAAAACAAACAATTTAAAGGGCTTTTTAGGGCCAAACTAAAAAGATTTTGCTGGTTTTTGTAGAAGTAAAATAAGTGCAATACCACTCAAATCCATCGTACTTTTTGGCTAAAACAAAAAGTAGGAATGTATGCCTCATAATATATTTATTGATTTCAACAGTGGCATGTTCTCCGAACACTAAAAATTGTTTCATAAGTTCACTATATCACACCCTGTGCGCTGCTGTACGCACCCGTCCCATGAAACACCGGCGAGCGACCGACGTGACGGTGTCGCACTAGCTACATTTATAAACAAAATAATTTTATTACACATGTAGGTAGACACTTACATCAATATTTGGCCTGCCTTTTTAGGTACCGGTTTTTTTTATTTTTAACTGAAATGTTCAATAGTTAATTTTTGAGTAATAGATCAGCAAAATATGTACCACATAGAATCGCCTTACTACTGCAACAGCGCGAACAGCGCCAAAGTGATATTTTACTTACGGTTTTGACAATCCAAGTAATTTATCACCAGATATCAAATGCACCTTGCGGGAAAACCAGCAAAGAAATGAATGAACCGCAACCAACTAACCAACGAACGAACGGAACAGCGGACCCAACATTATATCCACGACCACGACAGACAACTTGCCTCCGCCACAGAAAACAAAGATTTATGCGAATGGGAACTGTTTGGCATCACCTGTAATTTATTGGTATACGTTATTTCACGCATCAGCAGCAGCAGCAGCGCGCTAGAGTGTATGGACCAGTCAGGGGTATAAGTGCACGGTGGATTAGGTCCGTGGCTCCATCCTAATCTGGACTTAACGTTAAATTTTCCTAGCAGTCTTGTAAGACATTTTTTAAGCCTTCAATTATGGGGCACCAACGCCTACATCTCTAAAGGGTATGATATTGCGGATGCGAATATTGTTGGCTTACCCTCAGTCTTATTGTATAAAGCTCTCTTCAATTAAAGTGTAACATAAAAATCGAAAAAAGGTGTGTACACTTTTCTATTTATCAGATTGTTGCACTGTACACTATGTACGATAAGGATCGGGGGCAAATAGTTGATTAATATAGTTTCAGGCAACAAGATTGCTAATGAAATTGAAATGCCACAAAAAAACAGAAATCGAATTACATCGATTCGGGACTAAAACTATATATCCACTACTTGTAATTAATTTAAAGTTTCAGGCTGTTAGATATATAAGATATACTGAAGCCTTTGGGCTACTGTTGTTTGGTTAAATTATTTCTCCTTAGTATTATGTATTACCTTTTTTAGAAAAACAACAACAAATGTTGTGCACAGGTATAACACTTGTTTGGTTAATTTTATCTCGGGAATCACACTATAAGATCTTAAACAGTGACAAAATATCATGAGACTTATATATCTACCTATTTTAAAAATAACAATCTTAAAGCCAGCTAGATTAATATCATTACCTGTATTTTTTTATCAATAAATAATCTAAATAAACTAGTTTTTGAGTGCTAAAGTGAATCAATAGATCTTGCTCCTTCCAACACAAACAAAATATTTTTGAAAATGAGAATCAAGCGGGGGATTTCTGTCTTTAAAATTTAAGTTATTAAAAAACCTGCCGAAATACAGTACATATTTCTAAGGCATGCTCGATAAGGAACTCTCAGAGAGTCGGCTCAGTCAAAAGATGAGTAAGCTCATAGAACAATTTTTTCCTCAGTGTTTTGACATACGATCAGGGAAACTTTTAAAACCTGTTCAGGAAACTGAGATTGCTGATCCTTCTGAGACCTCGTTTTCCGGAACAAAGTGGAAAAACAATTTTTTTTAATAATTTTTAAAAATAACATAGATCAAAGAAAAAGAAGAATTTACTTAAGTAAAATAAAATAAAAAAAAATAAAATAAATAAAATAAAAAAGTACGTATACGCTCGAGTGGCATCAGTTGAAGAGTTCATGAAATCAGACACGTAATTTTGAAATGTTTTTTAAATGAACGATTCTAGAAACTCTTTATCAATTTTTTGAAAGCTATCAATAGCTGAAAATTATAATATTCTGTGAGGTCTGGTTGCGAAGATAATTGAATTAAAAATAAATCCATTATTTTGGAGTTTTTTGAGTTTTTGCAAGTTTGGATGATTTTAGATGCCTACAGTTCAACAAATGAGGCTCGGAAGGTGTTGCGGTTTTAAAAATGCTTGATCATTTTTTCAAAAGCTATCCGTAGCTGGAATCTAAGAAATTCTATGAGGTCTGGTTACAAAGATATTTAAACTCAAAGTAAATCCATTATTTTCGACCCAAAAAACCAAAAGTCTTTATGTGGCGATAACTTTACAATAAGGGCTTGTAAGAGTTTGCGGTTGAAGTTGTTGAATAGAGGACGGACAGGCCTTTGCGTTGCCGATCAAAACTCAACTTTGTGTCAATCGATTTTTGAAAAAAAGCATAGACTAAAGGGGGTAGTACCACTTAAAAAGCATTTTTTTACGAAAGTCTCTCGAACCCAAAACATACAATATACGCCGTATCAAAGAAGTCTCCGTACAGCTTCAACTTTTTTTTGTTTGTTAAAATATTATTTAAAGGACTACTTGCATTTGAGAGAATATGACTAAAAATGAAAGAAATAATTTTAATTAAACAAAAAAAAAATAAAAACTCACATTTTTATTTCGAAAAAATAAAACCAAAATTCATTGAATCCAGCGCCTTTAAAATTCCTGAAAAAAAAAGTCTCCGTATATCAATAAATTTACATACAGGGTGATTCACCTAAAGGTCTAACAAAAAGTAAGAGCGCGTAGGTTGGGGTTGAAACACTCAAAAACTCGTGTAAGAAAGGGGGGAGTCTATAACCGCCCCGTAGAGGCAGGAGGGGCAATTATAAACAAATATTGGCATAAACCAGAAAAAAAATGATTAAAAAACAACGGTTACACGTACAAAAACGTGTTATACTTTTTTGCAAACCCAGAAATCCCTTCTTTTATACTATTTTTAAATAAAGTTGCTGTAGTGAACAGTTTTCGAAAAACTAATTTTCAAACTTAAAATTTTGCAAAAAAAATGAACACAAAAATGTCAAACTAATTTTTTTCAAAAGTTTTCTTTGTTAGGTACTATCTTTGTTTCTAAAATTCAATGCTCCAATTGATTTTCAGTCAACCGCTGAAAACCGGATGGCTCTACGACTTTTACTTTTCAAAATAAACTTATTACTTCAACTAAAGCTTTATAACTTCTTAGTAAAACAAGATAAAACGAAGCAGAAATGATCATTCAGTCGTCTTCTTCTTGGTTGGCTAATAATTTGATTAGTATTTTGAAAAGTAAAAGTCCAAGAGCCATCCGGTTTTCAGCGGTTGACTGAGAACCAATTGGAGAATTGAATTTTGAAAACAAAAATAGTACCTAATTTTATATTATTTTGACGTTTATGTGTTCATTTTTTTTTTCAAAATTTTAAGATTGAAAATTAATTTTTCGAAAACTGTTCTCTACAACAACTTTTTTTAAAAATAGTATGAAAGAAGGGATTTCTGTGTTTGCAAAAAAGTATAACACGGTGTTGTACGTGTGGAATTTCTCCGTCAAAATATGGACTGCTGTTGGAAAACCGTACTTAACATTTTATTATACAACGCTTTAACTCTTCTTATTTCAAAAATTAATTTAATACCACAATCTAGTGCATTTTGTTGACAAATATTGTTTTCAGTGACAACAAGTAGTTAAGCCTTGATAGGCTTTAAAGGTTATTTGTAAAAAAAATGCATAAAATTGTGGCATTAATACATTTTTAAAATAAGAAGAGTTAAAGCGTTAAATAATAAAATGTCAAGTTCGGTTTTCCAATAGCGGTCCATATTTTGACAGGCAAATTTCAATATCTTTTGTTTGTGGGCTGTTGTCAGATTTGGAGCTGGCGCCATTTTGCCCCGAACAATCACTCCAATGCTTCCTAAAGTACGAAAAACCGTCGAAAATGAAACTCCTAACCCCATTTCGTAACGAATTTCTTTCAAAAAATGTACCGAATTAGATGCAACATTGATTGTTCGGCTATTATCGCGACGTGTCAGCATCTGCGGACCCCCGGGTCTTATTTTCGTACCATAAGATTCTGGATCTTGTATAAAATAACGGAAAAACGAGAAACGACCCAATCTCGAAATGTTCCTAAGAATAGCCATATAACCTAGGATACTTGAACGAAAGCCTTGAATTTTGGCATTTTCCGTATCGCTTAAATGTATACCACGCTGCTTCGGTGTTTGTCATCTCGAAACTCATAATTAAATGAAGCTTAAACGAGATTTGCATAGTGCGTTTATACTTCTGCAATACGAAAAAATCTGTTTTTATTTTCTAAACAACGCTAGGGAAAATAGCGGGATTTTTTTTGCTCAATTCACTTGTTTACTGATGCCATTAAATAAAAAAATAGTAAGGTGTCGCTTCCATTTCTAGTTTTCTATAGAATGCATTTTTACAGGTGCGTTTATACTTATGCAAAGCACTGTATATAATTTTTCTTTAACATTTGTTACTTAGTGAATAGCAACTGCAACCACCTGGGCTCTTTCGCAAACGATAAATTATTTCGTTGTAAAAGTTTGTTTGTTCTTTGACAATATTTGAATGAATATACATCATGCACAACGAATCAAGTCGTGCGTCGGTCATTGTGGATCTAAGCCATGTTTTTACTTTGCGTAAGGTGCTGAACGATCGCTCAGCGGTGCAAGTCGTTGCTGGAATTAAGAGCCCTATACAAAGAGCTGAAAAAATCGATGGATAAAACTCCTTTACACTGTTCAATAAATCAGAAATGTTTGATCATTTCCATTAGTCTGCATTTTACTGAAACTGTACCACATCTTGGAGTCCGCCAGGAAATTATCCAGAAAACAGCCATATTTTCCATAATTTTCTGTATAATTATATCGAATTCTGGAGAATCCATAATTTGCATATCTGTTGGTGATAGCTGAAATAGTAAAAATGCAGCTTCATTTTCTTCTGAAAAGCGTTCTGTAAACGACATTATCAGGGAATCAATGTTCGGAATATTAACAGCTTTTCTAAAATAACTTTATGGGAAAGAAGTGGGAACGTTTGATAGATGGATTTTTTTTTTGAATTATTATTCTTCGACAGCTTAAAACTATGTCTGATTCACTCAAGCATTTTTCCATTACCTCCAATAGAGATTTAAAGCAATTGTCAGCATCCTCTTGATTTTGTTGAAACAATTTATTCAAAACATTGACCTGATCTTTTACTGTTAACAGAACCAACATTTAATATACTCTTGGACTCTGACAACAAAATTACATTTAAACAGTCATTTTTCTGAAAATGTCCTCGTTAATAATAAAAAATAGCACTAGTGTAATTGTTCGGCCAAAGCCAGGGGGGCAAGTGCCCCTTCACCCTTCACTTTAACTTTCATATCTACAATCTACATACTCACTATACATACTTACTTAATTCAAGAAAATCCAAATACAGGTAGAATATTTTTTGCTTTCTGAACAAACTAGCCTAGTCAATTTTCGGACAACCTTTGGTGCCAACATTGTCCGACCATATTTGCCAAAGCTGGCCAATTTAAGGGCCATAGTTAAAAAAAATCGATTTTGAAAAATGGTGGCCACAAAAAAATCGATTTTTTCAATTTTTTTTTTTTATTTCGAGTTTTAAAATATTTTTTTTTTTTTCAGAAACTGTTCAATAAAATAATTCAACTTAAATTTATTGTAAAATAATGGATTTCTCGCTTAAGAAAACCATCATCACCATGGTCCGCCTCTAATCTTTAATAATTGAGTTTCCATTTTTATATTTTATACCATATTCCTTAGTTGCACAGCACAAATGTGGAATGCTCTACCCGGCTGAAATTTCCCCTCCCATTGCCATCTAAGGACATTAAAAGATGTTTGTCTAGTTCAAGTTCCTTTTTTAATGGCTGAGTTCACCAGTGTCAAGTTAACACTACCTACCCTTATCAAAAAAAAAGTACGGCAAAATATTTCTTGGATTTTTTTCTCTCCACAACTAATTTACAACTAAAAAGCTTGAATTAAGTGTAGTGCCAAATTGATATCAAGTTAACGCTACATACCAATTTTGTTTTTAAATATTGAAAATAGTACTCAAAAATATTTTTAGATTACTAAAATGCTACTATTAACTGCATATTTAGTTTTTTGAATCCTCAAATGTAGCGCTAACTTGACATACATCATAAAAAGCCAATCTGCATCGGTATCTCCTTTTAAATGCTCTCCAACCTACCTAATCGCTCGAGCTGTGTAAAACATTTTATGGGTAAATACAACCCCTTCAGTGTGCGCTAAGTATACATGTTACCTTTATAAAAAATATTGTTCCGTCATTTTTTTTTTCGGTCATTTTGTTTTCAAAAAAAGTATCGATAACGCGACGTTGAACGAATTTCTGTTCTTTCATTTCTTGCTATGCTCCTGCTCAGAGTCAGGGGAGTCAAACCATGGACTCTGACAAAAAAAGTACATTTAAACAGTCGTTTTTGTGAAAATTTCCCAGATAATAATAAAAATAGAACTAGTATGATTGTTCGGCCAAGTGCCCCCCCGTTGCCCCCCTGTGGGCGCCTATGGCTTCCACCCTATTTACCTCTTGTTATATTTAAAAGTATTAATCAAAAAAGGTTGTCCATTACCTACAGTAGTTAATTATTATTGGTACAAACTGGCCCCCAAAAGTAAATATCAAAGGCTCTTCAAGTTGTTCATATAGGTAGGTACCTAATAATCGGATTCCTGTTCAAATTTATAGTTGATGTTTGTTTTTTATTTCAATAATTACTTTATTATTTTTACAAGCTCTGCACATTTTTTTTATAAATAAAAACTAATCAGCCGATACAAATTGTTTCATGCGCGAATACTTTCATTGTGTTTGTTAAGAAATTAAAGTTACCCTATGATTTCAATTAATCAGGAAGTCGAATTATTTTAATCGGTTAACGTGCTTTGAAATTGTTCCTCTATATACATACATTCACCTCTTGATAAATTGATGGCGTGTCCTCAACTGAAACCCAATACCTTGATGCAACGTGCTGGCAAAAAGAAACATAACAAAAATCTTTAATATGGAGTAATTGCAATAGTCACTCCACACAACACAGATAATCATTACTCTTCAACACCACACTCATGGATCTTCTGATACAGCAGAACGAAAGAGGATCGTTGAGTCTGTGGCTATGGCTATGGCTACGCTATTATAAGGGTCCGCTCCGCTCGCTCGCTCGGTCAAAAGACTAAATCTACCATGTCAGAGACGAACATAATCGATGACCGCATTCAGCTGCTGACTAATGATCGATCCAGAAGCAACAGCAGCGAACTTCACCGTCAAAAGAAACAAAATTAGTTTTTGTCAGTCGCTGAAATTAGCCGCAGAAGATCCGGCTTCGGGGACGACCGACAGCTACGACGACGAAGACGACTACAACGACGACGACGTGGTGCGCAGGAGTCATAGACATGCCATGATGCCTGATGCCATGCGACCAAGACCATGCTGCTGCCTATGGTGTGCACCCAAAACGGAGAAACAGTAACAGATGACGAACGTCGTGTACGCGGTCCGCTTCTGCATTGGCTTCTGCTGCTCCTGTTCCTAAGTTAATATAGGTATTTATACCTATAAGTAGACTTCTTTTTGCTGCGGCTCAAACTGAGAGGGTGTCAATGACGCTGGAGGCTGCAGAAGCAGATAAAGCGCTGGAATTGCAGACCTGGATGCGAAAATGTGATGGGAGTTTATGCAGATTTAGCTCTTTGATCGAAATTGGAATTGAATCGTGTTGACGGCTTTTTGCCTAACCCTAATGAGCTCACAGGAGTTATTTTGCGACTTGCGAGTCGGTTTCGTGTCATTTGCTTGTGATTTGTTGGATGTGATTATGAAGACATGATACTCTGATACTATTAAAGGATTTTGTCCATTAATTAAGTGTAAGTCATCGTTGCATTTCGATGGAGTGTATTTTCATATTATTTCGTCACGGAAGGAATATGTGTTCCTATATACCTAAATGGCAATTTCTAAGAGGTAAGAAGCAATCCCAGGTGCTGGCTGGAAGGAAGCTTGAATGTATGTTTGTGTGTATTGTAAAAGTTGGGGTTAGCAGACAGACACACACAGACTCGTATTTTGAGGCTTTTTCATGATTGTATGACAATTTGAATGTCTGCTGGTAGGAGCTGTTTGTCAATTAACAAAAGAAATATAAATTGATGTTGACAACGTCTCGCAGCCTTATTTTATTCTGAGTATATTTAAAGCGATTATAGTTATAATATAAGCTTCATGATTGTATGTAGATACCTAAGATTGGAAAGGAATAACATATACAAAATGATTTATTTGATTGCCGTTTGGAGCGTTAATCATCGTAAAGTTGTTAAGGGGAAACTAATGAGCTTTTTCAAACGTCACATTATAAACAATTAGAATCTTTAAGCTAGGAAGGGTTTATGTAGTGTTTGTAAAAATAGTTTTGACAATTTTAATTCATTTGGAAAACACTTTTAATTTTTGACCGAGCTGAAATAAATGGCAAATCTTTGAAAAAATAATTATCTACAAATTTGATATCAACAATCCTTTTTTTTTTTAGTAAATTTGGATTGAAAAATTTTAGTCTCAGGGCAGTTTGAAATAATTATTACAGGTAAAAAAAAAAACTATATAATAATGTCATAATCAGAGGGAGCAATCGAAGAAAACCGTGAACAAATTACTGTCAAAATGATTGGAAAATATTTGTATTATGCATCCGAAAAAAAATTTTAGTATTTAAGACTAAATAAATGAACACAAATGAATTTATGATAAAACTTGTTGAATAGGGTTTCTTATGTTTTATACTAAAATGCTTGCTCGATAATTTTGTTTGCTCTATAGTCAATACTATAAGGCAAGTAGATATTGGTTTGTGTCAGAATAAATTTCGATGTTTTAGCCAAACCAAGCATTATGATGGAGAAATCCAAAAGAATGATTTTTGACAAGACGTCGCGTCAGTCCATCGCAGAGTGGGGCAATTTGTATGGGAGTGTGAAAAAATCCCTAACTAAACCACTTAACCAATTTTGATTAAACTTGTAGGAATTATAATTAAAAGGACGAGAAACTAACACATTTAAGAAAATTAGTAAAAACGTTTATTAACGTAATTTGTCATGGAACTGGTTTATATATCAGAAACATGTTTTCAGGAGGTCTTATAGAATTTTAAAAATTTTGCATATACATACATACAAATTTTCGAACTTTTTTTTATGATTTCAAAAAAAAAATATTATTTTTTTTTTTTTTTGAAATCATAAAAGAAGACATAGCCGCATTTGCAATCGGTGCTGCAGTGTTTGTCAAAATATTTAATACACACAAATTCAATGTTGCGAACACAATGCGACGCAGCTGCTATCGCATCGTATCGTTTCGCACAAGTTTGTCAACTTTTAACTTTTGCTGCACGAAAGCTTGCGAGAAAAAAAAAATTATTTCTGTTTTCAGCGTTTCTGTGTTGTATTTGGTTTTAAAAATAGTGAATGAATGTGAAACAATTATTTAGCAATAAATAAGAGGCATATATTTTGTAATTTATCAACAAAAATGATCAAGCTGTACTGCTGGATTGTGGCACATAGAAAATAGAGCGTACGATATTTTTTGACAACATGTTCTACTTGCAACTGCAGTTCTTGTTGCGGCACTCTATTGTGTTCAACCAGTAAATTGTGAGTTCCTCGCACCGAATGCTGAGAACGCTCCACCCTAATGTACATTATATGCCTGCATGAGGGCGTAGCTACCGCGGTATCAACCGTATCAATTATACGGGGCCCCCGAGATACAGGGGCCCCCGAACCGAACCGAGATAAGTTTATAAGAATCTGTAAAAGATTTGAAAAAAATGAATGCAAAAAAAAATCTCTTTTCTTGGAAGGTATTTTTAACTACACCATATACAAAAAATTTGTTTTCTTTTTTTCATATTAGCCCAACGCAAGTGAAAATTTTCTGCATGAAATCCTCATAGGTACACGAATCTACACACCAACAAAAAAATGTGTTTTTTTTGATGCACTGCACCAGTCGTTGATGCTGCAAAACACGTCCTAGAAGTGTCAAATTTTGTTGACAATTTGAAAAAAATATATACGTTTTTTGGCAATAGCATTAAACGGTGGTCAATGTTGAATAACGAGTCATCTGAGGAATATAAAATTACACTTAAAAGGGTTTTCCCTACTAGTTCATCAAGAAAAGACAATTTATTCGCTGTAAGGAAGAATGATTCATGAATAATGAATGCATTGTACCAACTTAATTTAGTTTTAAAAAAAAAAAGATGAACGTGATGAAAGTAAAAATATAATTAACATTTTACAGAGCTACGAATTAATTGTATTGGTCTCGTTTTTTTCTTCTTTATTCGAAATCATTAACACTGTGTCCAAAGCCTTACAGCATAAATACAATGATCTACAATAAGCAAGTATTTTTACTAAGTAATCTTTTAAATAGACTTAGAGAATTAAGAAATCAAAAGTAATTCTGAAGTTTGCTTATCGAGTCCAGAAATTTAGGAAAAGAGTGGGGGTAATAAACGGTTTTTAAAATAAAAGAAGGAAAATAACGAAACGCTTTTTTGACGAATTATCAGAAGATGAGAGAATATTAGACCGGATTCTTACTTCAAAGTCAATGTTTACTATTGCTGCTTAGATATATTGTTTTCTCAAACTGAACAAAGATTTCAGAGCCTCTATGATCTAAGTAATTTATTTGAAGTTGTATAACCAGAAAAACTTTTATCCTTTTCCAATGAAAAAAATTAAAATGCATCAGGAAAACTGGTTGCTAAATACAATGAGTCACCTGTCAGTTGATCTTTTTGAACAACTATACTTGCTTTAAAATCCTGTTTAAAATCATTCAGAAAATTCAGTCAACTTAGGAACTCACAGAGTTATTGCGAATCCTTGATACAAATCCTGCGTAACAACAACAAAGAACTTTGTCAGGAGCTTCCTTCCAAAGCCGACTTTCAAGTGCTCCACAATGAATTGGCCGGCTTAAAATTGAAGTACGACAACATCACTGCCAAAGTTATAGAGTTGGAAAGGAGAAATAATGTGCTGGAAGACCAGATTGACAAAATTCTGCAAAAAAGCATGGAAACGAATGTCGTGGTACACCTACCCGCAGAGCCAAGCACGGATATGACGGAAAAGGCCAAGTCTGTTTTTGCGGCTCTTCTTGCCCCCTCTGAGGTCTCTGAAATTGAGAATGCGCATGTGATAAAAGGTAGTAACGCGAGAACAGCAATGATTATAGTAAAGATGAAATCGCGGAACACAGTCTGGAAAATTCTCCATAACGCAAAAGAACTAAAGAATTCACAAATTCACATACACAAAGATTTGCCATATAATGTGCGACGTAGGAAAGGCAACCTTCTTCCTATTTTCAGGTTCCTTCGTGAGAGGTTTCCTGCTGTCAAATCTCAAATTCAACTAAAAGACGATAAGCGTTTCGTTACAAATAAACTTTTTACTTGGGATTTAGCGCATGGCTTGAAATGTGGAGTGATTGATCCATTAGAGGCACTGCGGTCAATTTTTGGTGATATTCCTATTCTTTTTTCATCAATCGAAGTTTTCATGAATGAAGTCCAACAAACGAGCAACGTTATTAATGTCAAAAAGAAAACGTCAAGAGCACAACCCGAAGTTGGTAGAGTTCCATCAGACCAAAAACGAGAAGGAGCCGCTGTAAGCAGTTTGAGTGGTTTGGGTGAACACACAAGTTCGCGTTTGAGAGAAGATCCAGGTGTGAACTTGGATTGAGGGGCAACTGTCTACCAGAACCAAATATAAACATTAGATTTAAGAATATTAGGGTTTAATGTATCAGGGCTTAAAAATAAATTTTTTACTATAAATTTTTTTGATTATATTAAAAGTTTCGATGTATTTCTGCTTTATGAAACGCATGTATTAGAGGATGAAAAACAGAAATTTGAAGGTGTATTTAGTAATTACTTGTTGGTGATTTCAACACGAGGATTGGTTTGTCGCAAAATAATTTTTTAAGTGGAACTGCATCAGAGATTCTCAATCCAACCCGAAAGTCAAAGGATGAAATTTGTGATGGAAAGGGCGAAAAGATTTTGGAGATAGCGGACGCATTCGATGCAAGAGTTTTGAACGGAAGCTGTGAAGGTGATTCTTACGGTGAATATACTTTTATTCGAGGAACGGCGTGTTCAGTCATTGACTACTGTTTTATGTCTGGGACCTGGAATTCAATCTTGAGGAACTTCAAGGTGGCTGCACAGACTTTTTCGGACCACATGCCTCTAGAGATTTTTTGTACAGTATCAGCGTTTGAAGAAACTTCGAATTCAAAGTGTCTGGCTCTTTTACCAAAGTTGTTCTGGAAAAATAGTTTTCAGCACATATATCAAAAGAATTTGAATGATGAACTGGATAAGCGGATGGAAGAAAACAACCCCCTATACATGGAAAATCTTACCCAAATTATTAGGGATTCAGTACCAGCTTGCAGCACATCGAGTGGTAAAATTAAATTTAAAGAAAAATGGTTTGACGCAGAGTGCCTTACAGCAAGGAAGAAGTCATTTGCACTTTTAAAAATCCTGAGAAAATTCAACTCTTCTGTTTTCAAGAAAAAGTATGCAGCAGCAAACAAGGATTACAAGCAACTCTGTTTTTTGAAGAAGAGGCAATATGAACAGCAAAATTTAGATATCATAAACAGTGCAAGGTCTTCCGCAGAATTTTGGAAAGCTGTAAAAACCATAAATGGTAGAACCAAAAGGATCGGTTCCTCTTTGCAAGCAGTAGAGTTACGAGACTATTTTGAAAAGCTGTTCAACGCCCCGCGGTTCTCACCGCTTCCACAGTATGCAGCCCCTTTTTTCATGGATGAGCTTCTTGATGCACTGTTTTCAGCTTTGGAAGTGGTGAATGTGATTGAAAAGGCTAAAGCAGGAAAAGCTCCAGGAGATGACCGAATACCAGTGGAATTCTACAAGAACTGTACGATCGAATTTGTGTCCGCATTAACCGAGGAATTCAACCGGATATTTGAAACCACAAACGTTCCGCAGGACTTCAAAAAAGCAATAGTATACCCACTGCATAAAAAGGGAGCTTTGAATAATCCAGAAAACTACCGGGGTATTTCATTTTTGAGCACCTCGGTAAAGTTATTCAGTGCCCTGATATTCAATAGGTTGACGCGATGGGTCGACAATAAGGGAATACTTAATGAGTTTCAAGCGGGTTTTAGGAGTAATCGGTCAACCTCAGATCAATTATTTTCATTGATTAATATTGCGGAAAGTTACAAAAGAAGGAGCAAGAAGCTATATGCTTTTTTCTTAGATTTTCACGCTGCTTTTGATTCCATTGCACGTGAGGCACTTTTTTATAAGTTGTATAAGATGGGAATCTCAAGTAAAATTGTAAATGTATTGAAAGCGATGTATGAAATCAATGCCTCGTATGTTTGGGATGGTGAATTCATTTCAGAAGATTTCGCAACGGAAATGGGTGTTAAACAAGGCTGCGTTTTGAGTACCTTACTCTTCATATTATTTATAAATGATATCGTGGAAGCTATTGGGGGAGGAATTGACCTTGGACGAATATGGGTGCCATGTCTGTTATTTGCCGACGACATAGTTTTTCTAGCGGAGTCAGTTGATGGAATGCAGAGAATGATTAACCGACTCGAAAGCTATTGCGGTCTTTGGAATCTTTCAGTTAATTTGGAATAATCGAAAATGATGATCTTCAGAAATGGTGGCAGCAGATATTCTCGGAATGAAAAATGGAAATACAAAGGTCAAAATATTGAAATTGTACGGGAGTACAAATATCTTAATATGAAAAAGCACTTTCAGTTGAAGTTAGCGGAGGCGAAAAGAGCAATTTCAGCCGTTTGGGGTCGCTGCATCGATAATAAAAACGTCGACCATAGTGCGAAGATTAAACTGTTTCGAGCAACTGCAGTCTCTATTTTGCTGTATGGTGCGCAAGTATGGGGATATTCCTAATTCGATGATGTGGAAAGGTTTCTAAGATACTTTCTTAAACGGATTTTTAGATTGCCTTCGAATACACCTAATTGCATGTTGCACCTAGAGACGTCAGTTCCACCATTGTTTTTGGACGTTCTCAAATTACATTTTGATTATGTAATGAAAATCTTGGAGATGGAAGAGGGAAGACTACCTAAGCATAATTTTATCAAAAGGGAATCTTGTCAGATAGTGGGAGGAACTGGGAGCTGGATTCGGGGAAAATGTGCGCATTCATGCTGATATTAGCCCGGGTGACTTGAGGAGTTGTTTTCAGAATTTATTGGAAGGAGTAAGTCGCTCTATGTATAATGGTTATTTATTGGAAGCGCAATCTTCTCAGCACAGGATGATTTACAGTCAGTTAAACTTAAATCTTAATGAAAACACATACTTTCTAAACCGATTTCCATTAAGCATGATAACTTTAATATTAAAACTAAGAGGAGAAATAATTAAACTCAATTACATTCCACATCGGCCTGAATTGACAATTTTGTAAGATACTTTGGAAAAACTTCTATGGATATAAACGAAGTCCTGTGCGTGTTGAATGGTGAATTAGGCTGGGAAGTTTTATATAGATATGCAGTAACGGCGCTTAAATATAGATCACGAATAATTGAAGGCAACTTTTAAAGAAAAAAAAAAAAAAAACAAAACAAAACAAAACATAAGCAAAATTATAAAATTTTAAAATTGTATTAAAAAATATTAAGTTTAATTAAAAAGAAATGTCAATCTGGTAGACGGCCTGAGGCCAAACCATATTAATCTTAAGTTGAAACCATGTAATATTTTATTATGCAATCAAATAAAGATTTCTACTACTGCTACTACTACTACAGAGTTATTGCTAATTAATTACAATAGCCTTGCATCCAGTTTTCCGGAAGTAATAATAGCATGCCTTTTATTTTTGAAGCTTCCGGTAACGACAGCAACAATTGAGAGAACATTCTCTAAGCTTAAAATAATAAAAAAATATTTTAGAACTTCTATGGGACAAGAACGGTTGTCGGACTTAGCGATCATGTCCATAGAAGTTGAAAAGCTTGAAAAATTAAAACCATTATCAGAAATGAATGATTTAATTAATAAATTTGGGGAAACAAAGGCAAGAAAAGTTTTTATTTGCGTTTTGTTTACTGTTAGTTTATGTTTTATGGCACTTACATTTATGTATGTATCCCTATTTAAAGACCATTATGTATGTAGGTACCATTAAATAAACTGGATTTGTTATTGTGAGTGTTTTTGTTTGTTTTGTAAAAATAGTTTTTTGTTTAATTTGCAATTTTCTATGGGACCCCCAACTAATTCTTGATACAGGGCCCCTCGAGGGCTAGCTACGCCACTGGCCTGCAGATATATCTTCTTGTCAGATTATACGATGTACACTAGATTTGTTGATCATGTTGCATGTAAGTTGATGTGCAAAAACTTACAACCCTACTGGATCCATATTAACTCGTACAACCATATTTCATTCAGATTATCACCAAAAACCTACATGAGACTTTCAGGTGATTGAAAGAGACCACCCACGCCACGGTTGCATTACAAGATCAATGATTCAGCTGGCAGAAGAAGTGGCTGCACAATTTTTCATTTGTGTGTCAGTTACATTAGATAAAACTAAATTCCACATGTTTTCATACATTTCTAAGACCTTTATTAGGTATTATTTTTTGTTTTCTAACTAAAAGAATGGCACAAAAGAAACAAGGCAGCTGAATATTTACTCAATTTACATACTTCTAGGAAATGTCAAGGTCATGACTGAGGTAATTACTAACAGTGGCTTTCTTAAAACAACAACAATTTTTTAGGGAATTTCCTTTATGTTTATAAGAAACAAAAATGAAAAATAACGGTTTCGAAAAAAATTATGTGAAATAGATACTATTTTTCTCGAAAACAAAACTACTACTATTTTGATACAAACTTTTGTATGAGCTTAAATTCAACTAGATACATGAACATTAGGATTGGTCAAAATAATTTATGGCTTGGGGGTAAAACAAAAAAAAAGAAATGCTGCACAAAAATGTCATCAACACTTTTACAGCCAATCTTAATTAAAAAAAAACGCTTAACTCACCTTTAACTTTCGAGTTCTCGTGTAACCATCGATTAAGAGATAACTCGTGAATTGAAACTTATATTTACTTTTTTTATTTAACCATTTTCTAAACGACCTTCTTTGTTGAGGGATCACCTAAGTGGCAGAAGCTTAACTTCAAATCCACTAGTTAATAATAACTCGTCGCTAGCTCCGCTTATTAATATAGGGGTTAGAGCTTAGAGGCTCTTCATAGCGATTGAAATCTTAAGACTTTTCCAAACATATGTAAGTCGTAGAATCAACTTTCGTTTTTTATTTAAATAAGAGCTTAGAATACCAAGGATATGAAATCTCATAAACATCTTAGAGCCAGTTTTCTCAGTGCAGAGTTAGAATTAAACCGTAGTATTGGGTAATTAAATTAATTCGCCAAATGCTTTTGATATTTTATTTTCCGTTTTATTAATAGCTCAGGAAACAAAAACATGGCTTCATACAAGTTTATAAATTTCGGTAAGAGCAAAAAAAATAATTTTTTTTTTTTTTTTAATTTTTCGGAATTCTCCGCTTCATAAAAATGGCTATATCTTTAGATATAATTGGTTTAGAAACAAGATTGGTACGTCAAATGATTGATAATTATTATGACGGACATAAACAAATTAGTACTGCATTAAGTTTAATTGGGTTAGGTACGAATGACCGACAAAAAAAAGTTCGACTCGTCAAAAAGTCGACTTTTACCTCCTTATTTAAAATGCCGTCAATTTTTTGGACGACTAAAAAAATGTCGACATTATGGAATCTCGACTTCGCAAATGTCGACTGCGCTGAAAAAAGTCGAGCAAAATCTCGCCTTGTCGATATTTTTTCTCAACAAAATTGTACGAAATGCCGACTTTTAAAATATCGACTTTCAAAATCTCGACAAAAAAATGTTGACTGGTGATTGAAGATGATGCGAAACCAGCCACTTACGATCAGATCATTTTTTTAGGAACATTATATTAATTCGTCAAGAGTATGGCATGCAAGATCTCCTGACCCAACAATATTGGATGTTTTTGAATGGGGAAGAATGAAATAAATCTTTTATTCAACCAAAATAGCTACTTAAAGTGAATTTAAAGAGCGCATGCTCAAAGCGTTCTCCGAAGTGAGGCAGTAGCGATGATCATTAATATTAATATCAGTAAAATACGAAAACTAGCTATAGCATGCATACAAAATCAAAGAGAACTCATTTTTACACCTGCTATAACTGTTTTAGTTCACACATGAAATTAAAATTATCGATAACCACACAAAACATTTTTTATTCATAGCCATTCGAGCGTTAAGCAAAAAAAAAACTTTTTATTAAATTTTACCTGCCGCTGGTTTTCCAAATTATCATAAAATCTATAGATTTTTCGGCAAACTTGAAGGTAACTTTTATTTTAAGTATTGTTACATACTTTCAAAAAAATATTAAAACATCATGTTGATTACACATTTTTTGAAGAAAATTGAGCCAAAAAAAAAAAGTCAAAAAATTAGGATGGGCAACAAAAATGAAACAGGCTAAAAACTGTGTATCTTAGGGCTGAGACAAGGTATTAAATTTATTTAAACGCGATTTACAAAGGCTGGTATTTCTTTTAAAAATAAAGGCTTAAACAAAGTGTCTATCATGAGTACTTACGGCGCAATTACCGGTAAAATGGATCAGGGTACCCCAAAGTAAGACTTTTCTTAAATTCCCGATAAATGATATCAAACTTGGTGATAGGCCCTAACTGTAAGACAATATACCACAGAATCATACACTAAAATACTCTTGACGAATTAAGGGACACCCTGTGTACTTACGAAGCCATTCAGTTTAAATTATATCTTATAAAGTCCATAACAAAAAACAACCTACAATTAAAAACTAATTTTCTTTTTAATTTTAATTATATAAATTTATTTCCAGTTTGAAAAATATAAACTTAAACACAATTCAATACAAAATAAAAAAATATACATACTTCACAAAAGCACATTAGACTAGACTTTATTAGGATCTACCCCATTTTTAAATGAATTGCGAGGTTTGTCAAAAAAGCCAATTTAGAGTAATTTATTATTTCTTTCTTTTAAAATTATTTTAAGTTGTTTTAAGTTCTTGCCTGGCCTTGTATTTGTAACAGGAAATTCGCAGTTATTTTATGCCATTCAAAATTTTCCACTCTGTTGAAGACACATGTTCAGTGCTAAGCCTAAGACAATAGCATAACGGGTGATTGAAGACGATCCAAAACCAGCCAGTGAGAGATTTTAACAGCCGACATTATGATAGTCGAAATTTTGAAATTTTTTACAAGCGCGCGCTTGTAAACATCATTCCGTGAACCATAATCTGATCAAAATTTCGACTATCATAATGTCGACTATTAAAATGTCGATTAACCAAATTTCGACTACTAAAATGTCGATTAACAAAATCTCGACTGCTGAAATCTGGATTATTAAAATGTCGATTACAGTCGATATTTTGAAAGTCGACATTTTGAAAATCGTATTTTAAAAAATCGGTCTAATTTTTTTCGATATATGTTCAGTCGGTCTTTTAAACAGTCGACATTTTTTCTGTCGAGATTTTGAAAGTCGATCTTATGAGGTCGATGTTTTGTTAGTCGACATAACGTACCCAATCCGTTTAATTGGGTTCTGTTAAATACTCCATTTTAACAAATAACACTTAAAAAAAAAAATGAATGAAAAAATAAAAAAAAATATTTTCTTCAATTTGTATATAAATTTGACAAATTTAATGCTACTTAATAAAACAAGTTAACATACAATCTTAAGAACCATTTACTGCCGCATAATTAAATATGTTTGGAAGTTACAAAATGTACCGTTATATTTTTTTTTTTGTTTTAACCAAAATCATTTTTTTTTTTCATGATTGTCTCTTGAATAAATTCCAAATACTTTGAGAACAGTAAATATTTTATTTGTAACCAAATATTTTAAGCAATGTGAAATTTAATAATTAACAAAATAAATTCCTTTTTTCATAAAAATCACAAAAAATCAAATTACAAAATTTTTACTTCTTCAACGTTTAATACAATTTTTACCAAGTTTAAGACACTTTTAACAAAAAAAAATCTTTTATCTTATGTTAAATAGAATTTTGCATAGTTTGATGTATTTCTCAAGTTTTTCGGATGAGTCGTTATATTTTTTTTTTGTAAAAACCGCAAAAAATTATATTTTCACTTTCTCAAAGCTTGCTAAAAATTTTTAATATCTAAGGTCGCAATATATAAAAGTACATTCTGCATCATTTGAATTTTTGTTCTGCTTTCTGAAATGTACCGTTATATTTTTTGTTATCATTTGAAACTTTTAAATTTTTTTTTTATGGTTCTTTATGCATTTCATTGAATTATATTATATTATTTCATATGAAATTATATTATTGAAACAAAAGTTTTTTCTCGATAAATACCTGTAGGAAATATTTTTCCAGGACATTTTTGATATCATATTTTGCAATAAAAAAGTATATATTAAATGGGGTAACTTGGAATTTCACAAATTATAAGAATGGAACTGCAAAAAGTGGTATACAAAAAATGCGTCACTTGATTGAGGCCACTTGAAAAATCTTATAAAAAAAGAACAAAACTATAAAAATGTTTAGTTTTTTTTTTTTTTGTTTTTAAATATTAATGTATTATATTTTTGCAAATTAATAATTTTCAATTTTTTTGAAATTAGCTCTATTAGACGGTTTAGAATTAAATCATACAGTTTTTTGGAATAATCCAGTGAAATCTGGCTCCAGGCAACGCAGTTAGCTTCGACCAAGACGTCCTGATCTCCAAACTGTCTATACCAGTATCAGAAACTTTTCGAGATAACCAGGCCCAAACGTTTTCGATGTTGTTTGAGTCCGGTGAATGGTAGAAGTCCAACGTTTTCCGACTGAATCCAGCTTCTAGCTACCCTGAAAGTATGGATAGGGGCGTTGTCTTGTTGGAATATCCAAGGTAGAGGTTCAAGAATATTCTTTTAGCTTTGGAAATGTCCGTTACAGTAGGCATTTGTAACGATTTCCGTTCATTGTTGTAGTTATAAACTCCAATTCAATTGTTCCATAATAAGTGAAAGCTCCCCACATCATAACACCTGACGTATGACTGTGATGTCTTCACAAAATAAATTCTTCTTTTCTTTAATCGTGAAAATAAAAGTTATAACCATCGGGTCCGTCAAGATTAAACTTTTTTCGTCTGAAAAGACAACCTTTTTCGATGCGTTTTGCTATAGGCAACATGCTTACTGGCGAAATGCATCCGTAGATCCTTTTGTGTAGCTGCCGCAGAACCGGTTTCTTTTTGATTTTGTTCCTCTTGATGTTACCACTGGTTTTAATAATCCTTAAAACCGTCGAAATACTGGCTAAAAACCCACTTTTTGAATTTATTCTAGGCGCTGATAGTGTAGAATTTTAAGCTAGCCGCTGAATGAGTCGCTTTCCTCGGACTGTTGTTGCTTGAGATTTGTGTCCTTTTCGTTTTTTTCCGAAGTTTTCAGTGTCTGATAGACTTTTGTTGACAATGGTCTTACTTCTGTTCGGTCTCCTAGCTATTTCTCGGCCTGAGAATCCCAGTTCCTTTAAATCATCTATTGATCCTCTTTCTGCTACTGTCGACGTGTTTCCAGAGCCCAGTTTAAGTTGAAATTTAATAGTTTTCTATCATAGTTTTCTATCCTTTCTTAAATATTTTAAACTTTTGTTTGAAAAAAATCGGCGATGTTAACGTTAGCCAAGCAATTTTTGGAATGTCCTCAATCAAGTGACGCAAGGTTTTATATCCATTTTTTGCAGTCCATTCACATAATTTGGGAAATGTTTATGAATTTTCCAAGTTAACTCTTTAACTTTATCCTTTTTTATTGCAAAATATATATACCTCCTCCCACGTATCAAAAAAAAAATATTACTTACAGGTATTTATCGAGAAAAAACTTTTATGAAAATTGTGGCCTCAAGCAAGTGTCAGGGAGTATACATTTACAAGAAAAATTTCAAAATTATCTCAAACAATTTAGAATTTAACGCTTGAAAAAACTATGTTTTTTGATTTTGTTATATTTGGTTAACAATGCCGTTTTAACAGTCAATACTGTAGAAATTGTTTAAAATGTTAAGTTTTTATAAAAAATTGACAGACTTAACGGTACATAATCAGCCCTATTCTGAGTTCCGCGTGAAAGAAAATCCGCCCGGAAAAATTACATTTCACTCTTCCCTTATTGTGAGTTTCGGGCGAAAAATGTTCCCTGTTTGTAAAAATTCTCTTATTGGTACTATTGACAGCACTTTTTCTTGTGAAATATGTCATGTCATTTACATCAAGAGTTCCGTTTAATTTTTGGTGGCGAACGATGCCACACTTATTAAATGGAAGGTGAAACTCGCAATACGTTTTAAAAATCCGGGCGAACAAAACATTTTCGGGCGAAATATTTTCCGGATGAAACTCACAATAGGGTTGAATATGAAATGTTTATTGTCTTGTTCTAAATTCAATTCTGCATCGTTTGAGGTATTTTAAAATTTTCTTAATGTAGCGTTATATTTTTTTTTTAATTTATACCTTAACTTTTTTTGTGATTTGTTTTTAAATAAAATATTTTTTTTTACGTAACACTATCTTGTAAGATATATCAAACGACGCAGAATTAATTGGTTAACAAAACTGTATTTTTAGTTTTTATTCATGTATATTTGTTAAAAATTTCATTTAACGGAAAAAACCCCAAAAAATGTAAAAAATATCAATTTTTCCACTTTGAATAAAATTTTGACTAATTTTTGGGTTTTATATATAATACAAAAATTATGATTAAAAATTTAATTATTTATTTTTTGAGTAAATATAATAAAATAAAATAAATTAAAAATTGTTCTTGAACGATGAACTTGGACAACGGGAATATTGAATCGAACTTGTTCTCTCAACTCATATAACATCACCCACAACAACTCAAGATGATACACCGAAAACACATACTGTCTCTTTTTTGATTTAGTCGTGATGCTGATGAAGGAATGATAAATTCCGAAATGCATTCAAGGGGTACTCCTTTGTAAACTTTTTTACTATTCGTTTTGTATAAATTGTGTTTATTAAGTAAAAAATCTGTGAAATCAGTTAAGGTGTTCGGCTTTTTGTTTAATTGTTATTTTTTGAGATATTTTAGAAGTTTGTGAAATGTACCTACGGTTATATTTTTGTTGTTTTTTGTCATCACCAATTTTTTCTTCAAACGCTGATTACGTGGATTGCTCAACAGCTAGAGGCGGGGCCTCAAATACCTCCTATTAAATAGCTCTACAACCCATCAAAATCCTAAACCTATTACCAAAATTTAGGATTTTCGCACAAAGTTCCTGGGCTATAAGCCTTTCTGCATTCATCCTCCTATGGAAAACTCTATTTTTAGAGTTAACTAACCAGTAAAAAATTGTAATATTTGTTTGTTCAATTTATTTAAGGCGCTTTTCAAAAACATTGAAACAATTTAACGAAATACTGGACTACTCAACTAGGACTACATCAAAAATATGACTCTCATATTTTTATAAGTTTCTTTTACCTTCATCATGAACGCTGCGATTACAATTATGATTTATGAAATATTAACCATAAGTGGACCATAAGATTCCTTAAAGTTATCTTGTACACATTTTTCACCATACAGCAATGTTGAAGCATTAACAAGAAACACCATCTCAAACTGCCTTCCCAGCCAGAGGGCAAATATTGTCCCTCTATGTAGATTATGTTAATTTTGTGCGTCCTGGATTTCAACACGTCCGTCGGTCGGTCGCTAGTATAGTTGTCGGCAAAAGTGCGTATGAATTTAACATAGGTATACGCATTTTGACAACAAGGAAACATCCCTACGGACACCGAATGACCGAATAGCAAACCTTATATACGTATAATGCCTCGAAAACAATTTTGTTAGTTTCAAAATGTCAATGTGTCCAAACTGCACCTACACACCCATCACACCGACAGCAATTAAGGCGAGTGCATTTACATTGCAACAAAATCCGTATAGCGTTTTCGCATTGTTCCTGTTTATTGTCTTGTATATTACACGCCGGAGCCCGAGTATATGCATTCCTCCTCTTAGGAGCTTCGAGCCTGGCCAATTTGAATCGTGCTGGAATATTGGAGTTCTTTTTCTGTGTGTACATAGCGCACAGCATTTTCTCAACTATACAATCGCAATAAACAGCCGGAGGACAACACAACATACCGAATACCGAATCGAAACCGAACTGGGAGAGAGGTGCGCTAAGGAGGTGCTCATAGTTACACCCAATAACTTCTGCACTTGGGCCTTTGGTCCATTAAACATGAAAGGAACACGAAGACCCTTGCTTTGACATTATTTGTGGTTTGCGTCCGTCCGCGTCGTCGTTGTCGTCGTCGTGTTGTGGTCTTCGTCGCTAAGAGAAAATTCATTCATTTTCTGTTCTTGTTTTTTGTTTCTTGAAGCTCGAGGCTCACTTTTTGACTTTTGTTCCGCGCAAAAGTATTTCAGTTCACCGCGCACACCAACTCGCTTTCGTATATACGAAAGAAAATGCACTTAATTCATCTTCCTCCACATTTTAGTTTCGCAGCCGAAGGAGATGCCAAGTGAATGCCGGATTGCCGACTGATAGCCACAATTCTCCAACCGTTTATAGCGAATATATTATAATCGGCCATAAGAAGCTGTTCCGATCCGACGGGCGGTGGCGATATGGCGGCATCCGCGTTGTCGTCTCCTACGTCAACGGCTACTGGTATTGACGCGAAGTGTATGGAGGTACCGTTCCATAGCGCCTCGGTATGGGCACTTTGGAAATTTCTCAACAGGGAGTTGGTGGAGTCACAGTCGTTGCGAATGAGACTTTTAACATGGTCACCTGAGGAGGAATTCGCTTTGGCTTTGATGGGTTTTTTGTTTCTTCTCGCTTGTCCACTTTTCTGGGCGCACTCTGGCTGTGAATAAAGTGGTACATATCTACAAATATTTATTTATAAATTGTAAGACGAAGCTGTCTGCTAGCTAGTTGTGGCGTCGGCTGCGGTGGCGGCACGGATATCTGATGTAGGCGGGTGTCGTCTTTGGTTTGCCATTTGGAAACCGGTGTGGCAATGGCGGGTGGCTGGCAAACGTTGACAACGAATGGTGGTCCCAGTCCCAACCTTATACATTTGAATTTGAATTTGCAATTGAAAAACATTCCAGCTGTTTGCAAGTGTTATGTTCATGTTCAATGTCCATATGGTCCAGGACAGGACGACACACAAAGAAGGACACGGCAATTGAAGTGGACAATTTGAGGGCAGCATTTTTTGTATAATTCAATAACAATGAGGAGGAGGGAGAGAGAAGTTGCACTGGTATAAAATCAAAGAGTAAAAACTGACTGCATCTATATTTGAATCGAGGTACATGGCAAGTAGATATAAATGCGGATGATATATTCAGACTACTCAACATAATCTATTTTAATATGCATTGAAGCCTGCAGACCACCACGAAACCATTAGCTGAAGTGATATGCATCGAAATAGCTAAGTAGCTTTTCAAATAGGAATTTAAATATAGAGAAAGTGGAATAGACGTGGTGCTCATATACCTGTGATGAGACATCAAAATAAGGTTAATGTAAAGTTAAAGACGTCAATTATTTTGAGAAAATGATAAAAATATTTTATAAATCTATAAAAATTGGCGTTTCATCCGGCCGATCCCACTTAGACTCATCATGTTGTCTACTATAATGACGGCCTAGTCAATACGAAAATTTTGTTTTATGTTCAGTCTAATTACATCAATTTTGAGATCGCCCGTCATATCTTTTATGAAAGAAAGAAATAAATACTGTTAAAAGATTTTTTTTTATTTATTTACCTTTGTTTTGAATGTCTGAATACTGTAACGAGAGGGAAACATGCAGCCGGGTAAAGCATTATCCACATTCTTGTGGTACGACTTAAGAAAAAATCGCTAAACTTAACAGTACGTCCGAAGTTCGGATCGAGGGTAAACTGATGGGCATTCCTAAAAGCTCCATATATATACCCCTCCCAGCAGCGCTTTCCTTCTCCATTTCGCCACCTTTATTTTGATTCTTGAACATTTGCTGGCTTAGACGAAATTTTTATATTCTGCACGAAAATATCGTGGACAACAAGGTTATCAGGTTTCAGAGTTACTGCCCCCTATTTTCTGTGCAGAAAATTTGGTTCAAGTCAGAAATGTTCACAAATTCTCTTTTGTCCACTTTTGTTTATGTGAATAAATAATTTTCAAACTCAAAATATGGAAAAATAATTTACTAAAAATGGACAAAAACCTAATGTTGTGCATGAAGGTAACTCAAACCAAGCTGCCAGTTTCAAAATATCCTAATATTTAAATTTATTACGCAAAGAAACGTTGTATTCACTGATATTACGGCAGCAACATACAAACCTTGTTGTTGGTGCATAGCATATCTCAACGTCTTACGGGAATCTAAAATAGATATGGTGAAGCAATTTTTTTGTGGGCAATTTTTTTTCGACCATGAATCCCTTGCAGGGTTGCCGCTATATTGATTTTAAGGCTCAACACGGTGTTTTGTATTTTATAAACGGAGGGGTTTACAGGAGTTTTTGATTTTGTAATCGATAGACTAAAAAATATAACACATACAAAATAAATCCGAAAAAATAAGGCATCGAGTTTAAAATTCGAAAACGGGAAAGTAGACGTTTTAGAAATAATTTGCAGTAAATCAGGATGGCATTTTATTATAGTAAATTTTATATTTTTGGAAGGGTAATTAAAAAATATTTTACCCATGTTTAAAGAATTTTTGATATATGTGTTGATTTTTGTCGCAGAAAAGTTTTGAAAAACTTCAATTCACCACAAAACGGTGAGCGCAGAAAATTCACTTTTTAGTGTTTTTTATAACTCAGCTTATAAGAATTAAGTAGTTTCATGTTATACAAAAGATTTATTGTATACAATAACACGGCAATGCATGAAAAGAACAAACGGAATTTCATCCTTTTACTTCACCTGCGCTATAGTGGAATCAGTGCTATGGCAGCAGAAGAAGTTGCGGATCATACTACTGTTCAGCCTGCTCTCAGTGAAGCTCCTTTCCGTTTTCAAAGTTGGAAATGACATAGACATTCTTGTTATTCTTATAGGATTGTGCCCCGAAAATGTAACCAACGTTTATTTCCGAAAACCAAAACATGGTCAATCTCCAGACCAAATATTTTCGGCTTCCAGCTTGAGGCATGTGAAATCTGTAAAGGAAAATATATTGTTCCTACATGCATTTAGTGGATACGACACGACCTAAGCAATTTTCGGTATGGGAAAAATTAAATTTATTGCGGCTCTGGAAAAAAATGTTGAGCTTAGTGATGTAATTGCAAAATTCAGTAATGATCACGTCAATCCCAAGGACATTGTCACCGCTGGAAATAGATTTTTGGTAGCACTTTATGGATGAAACCCATCTAAGGATTCGTTAAATGATATGCGGTACAAGTGCTTTGTAACGTCATCTAAGAAGAGAACTTGCAACCTTACAAATCTTACCACAGCATAAGATAATATAAAACATATTTTCAAGTTTAACAGTGGTTGAACAAAATAGATGAAAAAAGTCTTAGTGGTTGGGGATGGAAAAACACAACGTTGGGTTGGATGCCTCAAACAAGCGATGATGATCCGGCACCAAGTTCACTCCTTAAGCTTTTTTCTTGCAAATGTACCAAAAATTGCGAAAAAGCTTGTGGGTGTGTAAAAGCAGGGCTTGCACAGCTACGCTGCTAACATTGTTGTGGGGAGAATTGGCACAATGCCCCCAAGAAACAACCAATCATGAAAGAAGATTCAGAGGACGAAGGTGGAAGAACTGTCAGCACAATTTCCTTCCAAGAAGATAGGCTGCCAGGTCCTTCATTTAAGAAACCAAGGTTTCATGACCTGGGACTTGAAATTAATTAAAGCCACGTTAGTGGCGAATTACCGGAATACGATTCACCACACACGATATAAAAGCATACTAACCTAAACTGCACATGCACACGTGATATATACATACATTAAAGCATTTAAACACTGTACCACCCAGCGGGAAAAATTCAAAAATTCATTGAGGAAAAATCAGCTTTTTCCTTGAGGAATGGCAGCTGCACGGTCCTTTTTTCAGCTGATTCCTTTGATGAAATTAACATGGGCATGTCCTAGGCGGGCAGCACATGCTGAAAATCCGATGCAAATTCGCCAACGAAATCACTACTTCGTTGGAAGTTGTTTATTCACCGACCCAGATGATGAAAAACATGGTGGTTGCATAATCTATGAATTCACTGCATAAATGTGAAGAAAATTAGATAAATAGTAAATTCATTAACTCTGTGGTGTTGTGAATTATTTGTGATTGGTTAATTAAAATAAAGAATTAAAACTTTAAATTAAAGTTAGATCACTAGGTCAGTGGTTGTTGGTTAATCGACACTTCATATTCGAAGTGGTGATTAACCAAAAAACTGAAATACTTTGAGAAACACTGAGATTGCCTCTTTTTAATGGAAATTCATAAGTCCTCTTATAATATTTACTGTCAGTAGACAATGTCAACACAGAGAACACAAGAAAATCAACTTCTATTAAAACACACAATGGCGGTGCACACTTTACAAAGCATATGAGTGGACATAGACGATGAACTGATGATCTTCTACATGACTTTTCAGCAGTTTTTTCATCTTATAATTTTCCATATCAAAAGCAATTTTTAATTCAATGACAGAAAGGGTTCTTTTCTAAACACAAAGCAGAAAGTGGGTTCAAATCTATGAACTGAGGAAACCTCGCATGACTTTTCAATCACTCAATCATTGCATGACGTTTCCTTTTATTATTTGGCTAGTGAATTGATTGAAGAATTCAGCTTTAAAATTCATTGGGGACGATATTTTACGCTGGGCATGCGAATCCCACACACACTATTGTAACTGAATATTTAGTTGCGGTTCTACGTTTGAAGATGCGGTTATGAAAATTTAAAGTGCTAAAGTGAATAAACAATTGTTTTGACAAAAAACATGTTTGGGTAAAAATTTTATGTAATAGTTCTACTACTTTAAGAAGAAACTTTTTGTGAAACACTGAACAAAAACAAAGTATTTGACTTAAAAAAAAATGTTAACACCATTTTATTGTTTTACTTGTTATAACTCGTTAAATACACAAAATATAAAAACAATTAACATTGACAAATTTGTAGAACGTATGTTTCTCTACAAAAATGTATATTCAGTTTTTTGATAAACTCAAAAATACGGGTTTAATTCGTAAAAACAAATTAACTTTTTAAATCAAGACCCCTGCAAGGGGTTGCTGGTCGAAAACAAAAATTGCTTCCCCATATATTTAATAAAAAAAATTACCTACATAGACTGAACTAAAATTAAAAAAAATTATTAAAAACAGAATTTTGCCAATTTCAAAAATAAAATCATCTTCTTATTCGTTTTCAACAGTAGTTTAGCTATATGCAAAATCATTAAGATTTTAAAACAATTTCTGTTTAAGAAATTTCATCGAAATTGGTAAAACCATAAATGAGAAATATCAAAACCAGAATTCGGCTAAAAACTGTTATTGGTAATTTGTATTTTTACCAAAATATGTATTAAGTATTCTCGTAACAATACTTGTTTCATCAAAATCGACGCGTTTTTGAGATAAACACATTTTTGTATAATAGTTGTGTGACAAGAGTATCTCTAGAGATTAACCTAAAGGCCTTAAGTCCAAAGTTTGAAAAAATTCATTCATCGGCTAAGAGTGCAGGTCGATTTACACCCCGACAGAAATGCGAGACCAAATTTTATCCCATTTTCAATCATCATAATGTTAGATTGAATTAATATCTCGAGATTGATTTTTTTACAAATCCAAAACTTATCCTCTTCTATTGTATAGTCGCAAGAACAAAATAAAAATGTATTAATTTTTTTGTAATTTAAAATGTTTTGTTCTCAAAAATTAAGATTTGTTTAGGAAATCATATCGTGTCCATTGCACTGATGTTATAATAATTTCTGTAATTAAAAATAATTTCTTACTTTTACAGTTTTCTTTATTATTTATTTCTTACAATATATTTAATCTTAATAATTCAAAGTTTCTTATGTTACAAATGCAACTGCGTGCGATCCCGTCATACTACAAAATAGTATGTACTTCAAGTTGTAAAGTAAAACTATTTTTGAAAAATTCTCATCAAATACTTGGACAAAAATCTTTGGAGATTGGGATACCTTTAAGAGTTATAGTGATGAATGATGATGTACCTACACGTTTCCAATTGTAAGTTTTAATTTTTTAAATTTTAGCGGACATTAAACTGATGCATATATTTTAATAATTTTAGTCCAAATACTTGTTCGATTTGAAACAAACTATTTTCAACCTACTTATTCGATACATGAATGAATTTGAATGTCTTCCTGCATATTTCTCGTGCTTCAAAACTTTGAACACTTAGAATTTCAAAGATTGTTATGTATTTGTTTAGTTCAATTAAATAACAAAAACACCCTGTATTACAAATTTACTGTGTTATTTTCACAAATTTTATCATAGAGAAATATATAGCGTGTCTCGAGTTTCCATTACTCCATTACCAACATTCTTTTCAAATCAGATTGACATGACGGTGATCTTACAAATTTTCAGTCGCTCACTGTATTTCCATCCCACTTCCATTTTATTACGAATTCCAACCATTGATTCAACAACCATTCATATGATAAGCCGCACAACTGACGGCGCAACTGATATTCCGGGCGCAGGCATGTTTCCACAACGAAACGATCCGAAGTATTGCCTTTACCTAGGTTCATATTATATACAGATATATGCCTGAATGGGGCATCAGCCATCAGCAGCAGGAGCAGGAACAACAGAAATATAGCAACAGTTGAAGCAGCAGCTTTTGGGTATGGTTTTCAATTCCTCGGGATCAGATTGCTCAAATGACCACCAACTACCGCACAACAGAACTTGAATCTAGATTACACGATCCCGAGCGTTTCCATGTGGCATTATTCGATGATTTATACTCATGCTACTATTAAATAATAATAATATCTCCGATGCACGGAATTCGAAGATTCCTTCCACCGATGATGATGATGCTGTAATATGCAACAAATATACGAGTACAGTATACGTAGGTACCTACTTACCTCATCTCAATTTTCGAGTTGTTGCACTATCGGAGATGTACTGTGCACCTCTTTTCATATAGAATTCCTATAATATTGCCTACCGATTAAGTGGTTTAAGATCTGTTGATGGGCTCCCTGCTCCCCTCTCAACACAGACCCGATTGCGATCCCTCTCGCTTCCCGATTCGATCCGAAATACGAAACACCGCATCAGTCCAACAGGCCAATGTATGTAGGTGTTCAAGAGGCTGAAGTTTACGTCTGCGATTGCAATAAATTTAAGTACAACGAACACGGGAGTGCAACACAACATGCCTAGAACTGTAATTAACCTTTGCGACCAATGGATGTTATTTCTTATTTTGGTTGTAAGGTACTTTATCCAATTTCTGTGTTATGTTGCAGTTCTGCTTTCTGCATACATCTACTAATTCTTTTTTAAGCCAACAGAACTCTAAAGAACTGACCATCATGGCGACAAAAAGTCACCACAACTTTCTCCATGATGATGTGTCCTTTTTATGGATGTGATGCTATTTGCTTTTAATTTTAACTGCTCGCTGTTCCTACGGACATTTTCAATTAGAGTTAGAGTGCCTGACCGAAATAGGAATTTCCGCAGAGATGCTGCACACACAGATCGTTTGTAAATTACAAACCAAATCGCTCAGTTAAACCATACCAACTTATAGCTAAACAAAACACACCAACTGGAATGTGGAACACTTGTAAGCATTAATCATCGTTGAAAACCCTACAATTTACTTTTGGAGGAGTTGGAGTGCCTATGTAGTATATGACTGGCACACAAAGATGCATATTTTTGTGGGTACATTGGGGGAGATCTTCAAAGGCTAGAGGTGGCTTGCGAAAAATAGTTTAACACCATTAACATGGATTACAAAAGAAGCCATAATAAAAGTGTTTTATCTGGAAGGATCGGTGTTAGCGAGAATGTTTCATTATGCGGAATACATCAAGACTCTTATATTGCTTTATAGTTTGGTAAGTTATCTATCTATCTCGCTTAGGACTCTTTGGAGGATATTTTTTAACAGGGCTGTCGATGGGAGTACTAGCAGAGTTAGTAGCCATCACACACTGGGTAAAATTTTGAACAAAATCTGTGGAAAAAATATTAACTAATTTAATTTGTGTATATATCTAGTTAATTTTCATCTAGTTCAATGAGTGTAAGATGGCACTAAATGATAGTTCTTAATTTTTTTTCAAAGTTAAAAATTATTTGTATTTATTATCTTATAAAAATAAATTGGGTGGCGCCACAGCTCGTGAAAAACCAGGGCCTCTGGGACTTACAACTCGCAACCATTCCTGTGTGCGCTAGTCCACAGGAATGGAAGGAACCTACAATTTTATGCCGAATCCGAACGGCTAAACGATAAGCACTTATTCATGCCAAGTGATACTCTAGAAGTATTTCAATTCATTGCAAGAGGAAAGCTGCAGGAAAAATGCAATATTGAAAAAACTATAAAATTTTCTTATATTTTCCTTTATAACTTTGGAAATATGCAATTCAATTCCATTATAAATCTATTAGTTACAAAATTTTCAACAACACCAGATTAGTTGGAAATTCATGCGTGAAGTATTATTTTAGCTATCTGACCATAAATCTAAAAATCTGCAATAAAATTGAAATTATATACTCTATAGTATAGGCCAGCCGGCAGAGACAAAAATGATTTTCTTAATGCAAAAACATATCGCTCAAGAACATCTAATGGTGCAATTTTGTTTTATATACATATATCCAAATAGAAAACGGAAACATACAAAGTCTTTTGTAGGACTTATATTTTCAGAGTTAAAGCGACAAAAAGTACCTATGTTTTATTTCATACTTATGTTGTCGGTTATTTTTGTTCATAACAACAAGCGTTAAGGAGTCGTAAGGCAAAGACTGAAAAAGCGCAACATTTCGGTCCCTAATCTCTGAAAGTATAAATCTTATAATCTTATGTACGATGAGTCCTTCTCGAAATATTAGCTAAAACACGTTTTTCAAATTGGCGGCTGAAGCACAATACTAACAGCCGCGCCGATTTGTTTTTTTTTTATATTCAGAGTCAAAACATTTATCGATTTCAATCATAAAATTTGAGCGCTATGTTTTAAAAAAAAAAACCTGCCGACTGGTTTTTTATTGCAAAACGAAATTTTAAAATTTACCCCAAATCGGTTTCATAGTTTTGGCAAGAAACATGATGTTAACTAAGTGCAGCGCGTAATGTTAACATCATTTCTGTGTTCAAACTTCAAAGTAGGACACACAGTAGGTTAAGCGGTGGGGTATCATCACCGTAAAACAAAAACGATAGGACGATTTCGTTTCCAATATTGCTATCTCTATCACTTCTGCAGAAACGAATAAAGACAGCTTTATCCAAGATGATACACTGAGGGAAAAAATGAGATCTAAAATTAAATACGATCGTATTTGATCTAAAGTATTTTATATGAAGTGGCGCATTTTTATTTTTACGTTGAAACAATGTTAATTTGAATATGCGACGTAATTTAAAGAGATTCAACCCATTTACAAAGTAAAACGTGTTTATTTATACATTGAAATCAACGGTTTGTACATTTACATTCCGTTCAACGTTGTTTTAAAGTGAAACGTTATCATTTTTACATTGAGATCTACATTTAAAGTGCACTCAACCTTGTTTCAAAGTCAAACGTATTTATTTTTACATTGAAATCCACATTTTACATTGCGATCCACTTGTTTTGCATTTAAAGTGTCATCAACGTAGTTTCGAAGTGTTGCATAGTTAAGTAAACCTCAATTTGTTTGTATTTGTAAGCTTAATATAAAGAATTTCGAGAGTGCGTTGTTGTTTTTCGAGGTAGCTCCCTTACATTTGAGAACAAATTAAACGCGTACTTAAAATTTACTTTCATATAATTCCAAAACAATATTTAATTATTTTTCCTATATTTATTATTATGAAATACTCATAGAATTAAACGATTCACTTTAAGGCGTGACAAATAAATGATTCACCACAAAAATGAAATGCATCGAGCATATTTATACATTTGTCTTTCTCTTACATAAATTTAAAAAAAGAAGCGTGGCGTGGGTAGCCATTTTGAATCAATACCTTACCAAGCGAAGTTCAATCTTCGTTGGTTTTAAGTAGATAAAAAATGTTGTTTTAAAAGATGGATGAATTTTCTAATTCAACATATAAACGTAGTAAAATCTAGTTCGCTTTTAAGTATGGAATCACTTTGAAATAAAGTCGCTCCACTTTGATTTAAGAATTTTCGGCGTTGGCGCCAAATCGTTCCGAAAAATAGTAGAATCAAAGTTTTTTGCTTTGATTTTACGTTGTTTTTTTCTCTGTGTATCGTTCTATCGTTTTTGTTTTACGAGATAAGGGCCCTGATTTTTACTTGCTATAAACGTTTAGTATAGGACAGGTTTAGGATTCGTGCAAAAAAAAAACTCAAGACAATAATTTTCGCTAACATTACGATTATAGAGCACGCGAAAAAAGTTGGTCTGGCAATTCTTTCTGTCTGTACTTCGACCTGCAGCCTAAACTACTAAAGCGATTTTCCTCAAACTTTGGACTTAAGGTTATTTGGGGATTCTCTAGAGGGGAAATTGAAACTTTTTTAGCTCAAAAAATAACGATACTGTCATACAACCAGGATTCAAAATCGGCTCTAACAATTTTGGAAACAAAAATATGATGTACTTTTATTACTATAGTAAATATTTAGGTAGAAAAATAATTTATTTATTACGGTTATTAACGGTACCTGTCATAGAACCTGTCTGACTGTCACGCTGGAGGTCTGGGATCGCTTCCCAAATTTTACTTTTAAAAATGTTCAAGAATTTTTATATATAAAAATTGATTTTTAAGAAAACCGCTCTAACAACTTGAATTATTTTTTTCATAAGTTCATATTTATCAAACAAATCCGATGGCATACATTTTTTTAGTTATATCTGTTTAAGCTACTAAAATAACAAATGTATAGTAATAAATAGCAGTATGTAGTAATAATTTATATTTTAACTTGTTTTTTTAGTTTTTTTTAATGGTATCATAATGTTATGGAACCACTACATATGCACGTTGTCAACTTCAATCTATTTTAAAGATGTTAGCTACGAGGTTTGTGCGATCCAGTCGTGTCCATTTGTGTACATGTACTTGTAACACGTAACTATCATACGTATATTATTATAATGCTAATTTTTTTATTTATAATTAGGTATCAAATTCGGTAGAGATTTTAAATGTCCGCAAAATGGTCGCAAAGAAAGACGCTTAACAAAATAAGTAGTAGCTTACAAAGTAAACAAATTTCGGAACTTCCAAAAATGCAAATTTGTTAAACTTTGTATCTTCTGTACACATATAAAAAATAATTTAAAAGTCAATACGAAAATGGAAAGAACAGTTCAATTGTATGAACATACCGTACTGTAATAAATAACTAACTTGACTATTTATTGAAATAAAATCGCACTAACAAGGTGGCGCAAAATGAAGCAATAAAGTTTTTTGAAATTTCTCAATTATTTTTGTTGGATAAAATAAGCTCTTGATCATCATTCTTGCCCCATTGGGGCACTTTTGACGAAATAATTTTTCCCCAATTAATCAATACATACAAAAAACTTAGTAACATATTCCAAATACATCAAGAGTTTTTTAAAAATATGGGCAACTAACCCTAATTTGAGGAATTTTTGTACATTCACTTTGGTTAATCACCTCCGAAAAAGTAAAAAAACTGCTTTAATTTCGTTTGCAAATTGATATAGGGAAATTGATCACGGATTTGAGTTAAACGACCAAAAATATGCTAAAAATATTCTCTATTATAGTTGTTTGAGATTTAAAAATGCATCTCCTTCGGCTGTTTTGGTGGTGATGATTTGTTAATGAAACAATTTCATTTCCTTTCTCGACGTTTCGACGGTGGTTGCCATCTTCTTCAGGGGATCTTTTATTTACAAAAATAAATTGAATATATTATACACATGAGAACATTTGGTGTAACACTTAAGCAAACTTACATTAGGTAGATGTTTACAATTTACATAGATAAATTAACAATAAAAGTAGAAACAATAAAAAAATAACATTGCATTGAAAACTGTAAGGACAATTTGAAAAAGAAGATTATAAACAAATAAAGAATTGTTTTGAAATAATAAAATTACTTGGAAAATTTTGTTTTGTTTTATTTAAAACACTTCAAATGAAGTTTAAACTGTCAGACATTCTGCTCAGTCACTAATGGCGCAGGGTCAAAAATCCACAGGCCAAAAGTCCATAATGGTCTTTTGTCCCACTTGGGTGGGTCAGAAGTCCACAATTGTATTGTGGAGATTTGTGGGTCAAAAGTCCATAAAAAAGGGTCAATATTCCATAATTTTAGAAAGAAAGTGAGTCATTATATTGAAATAAGCAGAAAAATTAAGAATTATTTATATATTTTGTTAAGAATTAATTTGTATACTCTTCACTACTCGTTAACTCAAAGCACACCAACTGACAACATAGGCGCCTGCCTGGCGACTGAGCATACCCTAAGCGGAGCGACGGAGTCGCATGAGCGGGAGAGAGGACCCGAAAAGGGAGTTAAAATTCCTAAACCCGCGAAGCTGGCCACCCAAAGTACTGTTTAGTACAAAAAAAAAACTTTAAAAACAGACCGACTGACAACATAGGCGCATGCCAGACGTCTGAGCATACCCTAAGCGGAGCGACGGAGTGGCGTGAGCGGGACAGAGTACCCGAAGAAGGAGTTAAAATCCTTAAACCCGCGTAGCGGGCCACCCAAGGCAGTATTGTTAAAGAAAACAATATATAAAGTGATCCACTGAAGTAGGTCAGAAATCCACAATCAATTGGCAAGAAGTCCACAAGATTTTTGTATGGAGTTTTGGCCCATCGGAGTGAGTAAAAAGTTCACAATTGATTTATGGACTTTTGACCCACAGAAGTGGGACAAAAGTCCATTATGGACTTTTTGCCTGTGGACTTTTGACCCTGCGCCGTCACTAATGAGCAGTAAACCGATGAAATATTTTGGCTGTTTACAATTCATATTGTTTTTGTTATTTATGATATGAAATGTTTCCAAAGTATACCACTTGGAGAGATGTTTCTCCATTTCCAGGATTTCCACTCAAATCATGGTTTAAGTCCACGCTCGACGCTGTGCAAGGCCGGTGCTGTTTTCCCGGTGCTTTTTTAAATTAATGTCGGACTTGTTGTTTGAAATTCATTGACGAAGAAGTTGCTTCGTAGTACCGATATAGGAAAGGTTGCAATTTTCCTCTGCATTGCCAAGACAGTTGATTTTATAAACTACGTCGGTACACTTGTCCTTTTCCGTTTTCGTTTTCATGTTGGTGAAAAGAGGTGCCAGCGTCTTGTTGGATTTATACGCAAAATTGACGTCTTTTGTATTATTTTTGGCTGTCTCTTTGAGATTCTCTGACAGTTTGGGGACATAAACTATACTCTTACAAATACGTCTATCTTCTTCCTGTAGTTTATCCACAGGAGCTTTGTGTTTTTGGCGAAGTATCAAGCTCTGTATGATTTCTATTAGATAGCTATTGTCCAGGAGAAAATTGTTTCATTAACAAATCATCAGGACCAAAACAGCCGAAGGAGATGCATTTTTAAATCTCAAACAACTATAATAAATAAAAATATTCTCTTTTGTCCCTGTTTTGTAAACATGTATCTGTATGTTTTTCCACATATATTTTTTTAAATATACGACATTGAATTAAATATATGAATTTTGTTTTAAAGGTACACCATTATTATTTAAAATAAAAATATGTAATACTCGGTGGTAGCCAACACAAGTGGTTGTTGTTCATTCAAACTTCAATGCAAATGCATAGCCTAACTGCAAGTGTTATCACGAGAAAACACCTTTAAATGAAACAAATGTTATTTGTTTTCATTTATAACTAAAATGTTGTTATTTCTATTATTCTTTAAAATATTAGGTTTTTAAACGAATTTGTTAAAAAGATACAAATCAAAAACTAACATAAATTAAAATTGAAAAATGTGGTGTTACTTTTACAAATTCTTCAAACATTGATAAAATATTGATTAGACTTTTTTACTTTTTGTTGTTATATTTTTCTTGCATCGTTTATAAATATTTCTTGAAAAATAATCGTAGTAAGCAGTATTTTATTTTTCTAAATATTAAATAATCAATATTTTGAAAAGCAGAATTTTAATACGAGAATTTCTATTTCTTTTAAAACCGCAAAAGAATCATTCAACGCGTTTCAAGTTAATGAGAAATTATTTTCTTAAACGTCTTCTTAAATAATTTATTTTATAGGAACCACCGTAACGTCTTGATTATTAAGAAATAAAAATAATCATTATTGAAAATAATACACCCTTATTGACGTTACTTGTTTACGAGAAACTTTTTATTTAAAATTATTAATTAAAAAATCTCTTAGGCGATATGCGCATTTCGGTCCATGACCATCGTCAGTCGCGTTTTCTTTTATGACTATTTTAAGTAAGTTAAGTTAAGGAAAATAGGCTCGAAACGATGGGGCAATCTTCGTTATTCATTAACATTTCAGTTTGGGAAATGACTATTTTAACATCATTAACTTTTGAAAATTCATAATATAGATTTTAAGAATTTTTGGAGTTTTTTTGATATATGAACTCGTTTTATGTTTATTAATCAGTGCAGATTGAGCTAACGGAACACTTTAAACGAAGAATTATTTTCTAAAATATCTTTATTTTTTATTTAAGTTTTTAAGAAATTCTGCACAAAAATACTTCTTGAAGGGCTTCCTAAAAAAATTCATCAAAATAATGTATTTTTCAAATTTAGAATTTACAAAAAAATCTGATTTTCAAAACTCTGTCATATTTATTTAATTATAATTTTATTTTATTAAATTAAATTTGCAATTATATCTTAGTTTTTTTACTATAAAATTCCAAACGGGGGCAAATATCAATGAAGAATTTTTTCGCAGATTTTTTGATCAATCAAAATGATAGTTATGCTCCAATTTTTGAATGCAACATTATTTTGTCAAATAAAAAGCGCTTTTTAATAAAATTATATTCTTTACTCTAGAAACAATAGTAATTTTAATAATTAAATTTCTTACTTTTCATCAGTTTTATTTGTTGTCTTGATAAATATCTGAGCGCAAAATTTGTATGCAATGGGTAAGGACATTTACAATATCCAAAAATAATTCCATTTCATAAAACAAATGTCAAAAATCTATATCGTAACGTGAGCTTTTTGGACAATATGCGATGTTGTATTTTCTTACGATCACTCAAATCAAATATGGGTGTGTTATGTTATACCACCTAAAAATCTTCTTAAATCCTGACCCTTTGAATTTTTTGAAAACGACAGCACTGACCCCATCCCTATTCCTCTATACATGTGGAGTGAAAATAAATGTTCCGTGAAAATCTGATTACTATCTAAAGGAAACAATGTTTAGATGTTTTTTTTTTTTTTGTTGTTGATGTTGATGCCAAGGAACTCGTACCTTGAAGCTGAGCCGACAGTTGAACAACGGACTTGAAAGGCCGACATGACACCCCCAATAGAGGAGACTTCCTCACCTCATCAGTTTGGTCCACGCGACCAGCCGCAGGGGCATAGACCTTGTGTATCCATAGTTTCACCATCTGGGTTGCCCGCCCGTCCTCGTAGTTGTCGTCTTGCGTCGGCAGCGTCAGTCGTCGCCGTCGTCGTAGGTATCCTCTCCGATATAACGTGTTTGGTTGAAAAACGCTTACGGTCCGAACGTGTTTCCTGTCACTTTGCGATCTAAGTTCATAAATCAAAGCGGCACGGTGTCATGTCGTTTAATTTGCCGCCACAATTGAATTTATTTTGATGTTTTTTTTTTCGTTGTTGTTGTTTGTATAGCTTGACGATTATAATGACCAATTCGATGTGGAGGCTGCACAGATAGATAAACCACCTTTATTCTATCTGCTCTGCTCTGTGGACAAGAGAGTATCGGTATCGGAGCAACGAGCAATGGAAGAAAAGATTTCAGCTTGCAAAACCAATTCAACTCCAGTGCGACGCGACGACTGCGCGACCTACTGACAAGTTAAAACAACACGACAATAACCCCGGCCTATAGTTGGTCTGGTCGTCGTCGTCGTCACTGTCGTCGTTGAACGAAGCTGAAGCCGAAGCTGGGCGAATGTTTCTGTTCTCGGATTAATTACGATTATGTAGAAGCACAATAATTATTGTTGATATGAGTCGGCAGCAGCAGCGGTGATGGTAGCGGCAGGAGCAAGGGTAGCGGCGTGAGTTACAAACTTTAAGTTTGCGTGACAAATTGATATGACATGAGGTTGGCAAATTGTGCATGGTAAGCGTCGGGGTATTTTGTTAGAAGAGTAGTGTTTGGCACGTTTTAACTTTTTTTTTTGAGTATTTGAACACAAGCTGCTACGATCTGTCTTGGAATGTTGTTTAAGTACACTCCACTCATGAAGAACTTTGGAATTTGTTGGTACAACATATTCGATGTTAACATGAGTTTTCTGTAGTGTCGGCGGTGTTGCACCCGGAACAACGCCACGCAGCCGCTGTTGGGACATCTGAAAAGCAACCGTTGCTCTTTATAATTATTATGTTTAACTCTAATCTCAATAAGATAGGTAGTACAGTCTCTGTGATGTTTTTATATGTAGGAACAACATACATATCGTAGGTACATAATATAAGGCCAGGAAGACCATGATCAAATAGATCGAACAGCTGCTAGGATTTGCATAAAACATCGTTTACATGATGAGGATGCCTTTGAAATTTATTAAATCACAAGTTAGGAGAGCATCATGAGAGGATGTGGCTCTGCTGGCGACAGAAAATACCGTGGACGCGACTGTGTGGCGTGGTTTTGAGGATCGCATGCAAAAATCATCAACTACAAGCAGGAAGTCGAAGTCATGTGCAGATGGTCGGCTCCGCGATCTGTGATGAGAAGAGCCATTAAAATCGCGTGACAAAACCTCCGAAAGGAGTTTCATGTAGCTCTGCACAAATTAGAAATTTTCAGAAGGCCGTTTGAAATAATTTATACATGAACTGCTAACCGGTTGAGAAGAATTGGTGGAGCTAAGACTAATTAAAATATATAGATTCTGAATAGGACTTAGAAATAATAATATGTAATTAGAAAACTTATCTCAAGCTGTGATAAAAATAAAATGATAGGTGAATAGGTTTATTTGTTAGGTATACATTATTACTTCCTAACAAGGTCTTGTTTCCTTTTTTTAAAATGCAGGCTTCCTCGCAATCAAGCCTTCATTTTACTCTCATATATTTTTTTAAATTGTTCTTTATTATTAACAGTATTAGTGATAGATAAACAGACAAAGTGTTGCGGTACATTTTTACCACAACAAGTTGCACTATTTCTTTATCCATAACCCATTTAACCATCATCTTCTGTTGTGGCTCCAAAATGCTCTTAGAGTTCAGTAGATACCTGGTTCCCATCAACCAGAGACCTGCTCTTAAAGTATTTTGGAAAAGCAACAACTACAGGTATTGAAACGAAATTGAGTGGAACAGTTGGTTCCAAAATACGATACTTTGTTTTCCATGCAGACGGACGGTCTCATGTTGATGTGCCGGCGGATGAGCTGAAGAAGTAAGCAAGTCAGGCGGACTCTTACTTAAATCTTAATAAACAAAACATCATCCTTAATTTAACTTAACTTATCAATGTATGGTAATATGGGTCATTAACGCTTAGTTTCTAACTTTTGAAATTCTTAATTCTAGTTTTAAAGTATTGAATTGTCTATAGAACAACTATCGGAAGTTATTTAATAGAGTAGGGTTCACATTTTGAAAAATATGCCTTCCTTTATCTCTTCCCAACAAAATGTAGAATGGTTTAAATCGCACTTCGAATCACGCGCGTATAGTTTTTTTGTAACTGAGAAAATGCTCAGAATAAGCTTCTTCTTGATTTTAATTCTTTTGATTTTTTCGAAAAATATAGTTTGGGTATGGGTCTGAACTCGACCATTAAGATTCGGCAAGTTTTGGAAAGGCATCCAACAACTTATGGTGAATCCGTGCATGTGAGCGTGAGTGTAAAGTTTCGCTCAGAGTAAACAACGGAGGTTTTCTGGGAGCGAGGAGTCTTTCCAGAAAGCCGGTGTCCCGTGACCGACAATCACGAAAACGAATGGCTGAATGTATGAATGTGTGGGTGAATGGAATGGAGGGAAGAAAGTTTTTAAGCTGGGAAAGTCACGCTATTGAGAACTAACTCTCAGCTGCTAGTTGTGTAAAAAGAAAATTGGAGAAAAAAAAATAAAGCAAAGAAAGTGAAAAATCAAGAAAAAGATTTTAAATAGTGGTAATAGGAAAATTAGAAAATTTAGAGGAAAGGAAAAAGATTCGAGGAGCGATTAGACAGGTGGAAACATTTCGAGGAGATAAAGGAGGAAAAGAAATCACATAAGTAGCATTTTTGAAAATTCGAAAAAGAAAAATAGTTAAGTTATTTGGTTAATTGTTATTAATGTGCACATTGTACAAACGACCTATAATTCGTTCTTTTTTTAAATTGTATTGTTCGGTTAAAATCAGTTTAAAACCCACTTATTTGGGGAAAGCGTTATTTCTTTCGTTCGGTGTTAGCGGCCCAGTTTTACCTTGTTCTTTTGTGGCTAAACGGTTCTCCGTAAGCCTATTAAATTATTCGTGTATATTAGTTTTAACTGAAAAGGTCTTGGGTTTTAATCCTACACGTAAAGGTTTCCCAAGCAATTTTAAATTCATTAAAAACTCTTTGAAAAAGTAAATTTGCTATTTAAATTCATTTTAAAATTCGTCGTTGTTGTTCGCTTCAAAAGGTTTGTGATTTCCTTTCTTTCGAAAAAAAAAATCACTGGCGCCCATTTTGTAAACTGTACTTTACATTACCCCTTTTTAACTAGCATCAATTTTTTGTATCCTGGTTTTTTTTTATTAATCGAAAAGCTTACCTCGATTAATAAAAGCCCACACGTTGCTGAACCCACCCCATCGCTGAGCTACCGTGGTGGCAGCACCATTTTTTTTATATTTAGCGCGCGCTAAAGGGGTTATGAATACACTTAAAGTGATAAACACAGCACGAGCGATTAGGTAGGTTGGAGGGGATTTGAAAGGAGAAACCGATGTACATTGGTTTTGAATGTCTGTAGATCACAATGGGAGGGGAAGATAGAGCTGGGTAGAGCATTCCACATTCGTGTAGTGCGACTAAAGAAAGAATCTCTGTACTTAACTGTACGTCCGAAGTTGGGCTCAAGGGTAAACTGATGGGCATTCCTAGAAGCGCGAGTATTACGGTTGAAATGTTTAAGTGCTACCTTACCTGCTGTGAAAGTCAATAAACGCGCCCATCGTCCAGTTGACAGTTGTCATTCACTTCTAATTTTCTTTCGTCGTGACGCACACCGTTCACAGTGCATTTTGTTCTTTTAAATAAATTCTTGTTTGGATTCGGTGAATCCAATTGTGTTTCGTGGATAGTATATCATCATAAAATTAAAGTCAAACTCATCCTAAATTTCGCGTTTGAAAATTTCACAACAAAAGTAGAGACCTATACTTTAAGCTCGAAGTACAATTTTGATTATAGCGTAAATTAGAGAGCATTTTTACATTTAAAACGATCATAATTTGTGAGCATTGTTAAGCTGTGAAAGATAAAGTTGAGAGCTTTAAGGGTAAAGCAGCAAAAACAACCTAATATTTACTCTCCTCTTTAACATCAAAATATGTTTCTTTTTGCGTATTTTTTCGACGATTGCATCTGCGTTCATTTATGGCACCACTTTACCATCTGTTCGGAAGAAAAGCGGCAACTATGGTAATTTAAAATAGGTTTACAAAATCAAATCAATATTTGAATTTCGAAAAAAATGCCAAAAGAGCTAGTTCCATAGTGCCTATACAACGCATTTGGTAAATCAAAATTAAATTTTTTCAGTTGTGTCGGTTGTCTTTCGAACGGAGGATATACATTCTTTCAAGTCCATTTATTTTTGTGCTTGGATAAGAGTGGTTATAAGGACATTGGTAAGAGAAGTACAAAGCAAACATTTTTTTGCAACGACATTTCTTGTTTTTTCAAAACCATAACCGCTCATTGAAAACAATTGTATTTGTTTTCTACGCTAGATCTTAATTAAAATATGAACCAAGACAAAATTTTAAAGGCTCACTCCATCATAATATATCAATAGTTAATAAAATAAATAGTTACGTAGCATAATAGAAAACATAGAACACACGGTATCAAATAAACAAAAGAGCTGAATAGTAAACTTGAAATAAGCGATTCATTATAAAATTAGTTAGTGCTAGAAAGCAGTAAGAAAAATCCCAAGAATTGATTATAATTATTTTTTTGCTCATTTAATATTTTGTGTTAAAAAATTTCGTATATAAGTCATATACTATTAAATCAAGGTTTATATGAAGGTTTATATATGGTTGGTTGGCCTTAGACCTCCAACCGACTGATATCAATATTTATTTACATAATCGGAACGTGTAAGTACAAAATTCCACGAAACTGATTTTTAGAAAAAAAACATTGCGCCCTCCCATTTTCCTTTATCAAAATCCTATGTAAGCCTTTGTGTAGTAATCTACCTCAATATAATAATAACTTTGAAATTTTTCAGACAGTTTCAATACCTTTCCTATCATACTCTGATCTCTCACTAGTGTGACGCCACACCACGGCATCGGCACCGCGTCATAGTTTTTTATATTTATTTATCGTAACCATGTTTTGATGTAAAAAGTGAAAATGCAAAAGAAAAAACGTTTAAAATTTTTAAACGCTCACCAGAGCTGTATATTTTTTGTTTTAGGGGCTAGTTCGACAGTCCAAAGCATGATATTCCAACTAACAAGTGTTGCTTTTTTTTAATTAATTTTCTTCTTACAATTTTTTTTTTTAAACAATACTTGGCTTGGTAGCTCATTTCAAATCTTTGTGTGAAAAAAAACGCGTATGATTTTTAAAAAGTAATGCTTCATCTTTTTGAAAAGGTTGGATATTGAAGAACATAAAACGAAGTTTAAAATAATTTATAAAACGAAAAAGTAAGAGACAAGTTAAGTTAATTTTTCGAAAAAGGGTAACGCCACTTTTGCACTTAGGAACAATGGCGGATCCAGGGGGGTGGCTATAGGGGCTAAAGCTCCCCCACAACCGATTCCTAAAATAATTGAAATATAGAAAGCAATAGAATACATCGTGTCGAGTTTTTTTATTGGTCAATATTTGTGTTAAGCTGTGAATTTTGATGGAAATCAGACAAAATAACGAAGTTGGGGCTGAACAATTCAGATGTTTATGTAATTTTTTCTAAGCCCCAAGATAATTTGATTGGGGCGAAAGCCTTAAGGGAATTGAAGATAAATTAAGTTCGTGCGAATTATGGACGTGCTTAATGCAAAGACAATTATTCCCTAAAAAAAGCCCAGAAAACTGGGACGAAGAAACAGTTCGGGGCTAAGGCCTGAAAAGAGTTGGATAAAAAATGCCGATTCTCTAAAAACTTAACTTAATTCAGAGGGTTTTTGGGGCTTACCTCTAGGGACTGCGCGTTGGGGCTTAAGCTTGAATAGATAATTGAAAAAAACGGGATCAGGGCTCAACAATTAACATGTCAAATGCAACAACAATTTACCCTAAAACTTAGCTTATTTAACAAAAAAATGCAGAATTGGAGAAAAACGACGTGTCAATTTTAGTGTAATTTTTTAAAGCAACAACAATTATTGTTTCCTAAGGTCAGCCAGGGCTTAAAGAATCTTGGCGCTTATATTTTCAAGGTCTAATTCAATTAAACATACAAAACATTTTTGAACTTAGCGATAACATACAAGAAAACTAGTCAAGGAGCCAAATTCGAGTTTTCTCTGTGCACTGAGAAAATCATGCAGAAGCAAATAAATATTTGCAATCTCTATAGACTCGATTTTATTTTCTAACATTTTTTTTTTTGATTTTGAATTATTTTTTTTTAAACTCAAATTTTTGACGAAAACAAATAAAAAATAAAATATTCAAACACTTATCAAAAGTAACTTATTTTAAAGTGCATAATTAGTTTTTTTATTTAAATCTTAGGAGACAATTTTGAGAAACATCACCTTACAAATTTTATGGCAAATACCGTTCTTTTTGATCCTAAATCTTAGTACCAGCGCAACTAATACAATACAAAAATCACTTGACGAAATTATCAATAAACATTTTCATTGTGCTTTTCATTTAGCAGTACGCTGTTCGACACTAGTGAAATTCGTGATTCTACTAGATTGTATTAAGAAGTCTCCACTCTCTCTTCGCACAGAATTAATTGTGTGCGAAAAATGTACATTTGGGTTTGCCAGTGGTTGTATCCTTGCAACGAGCACTTGATGTATGGGTGGATGTTCTGGAGGGAAATGGATACCGCATTAGCGCGAAAAAGACCGAATACATATGCTGTCTATTTTCTGATCCACACAGTCCCATTCCGGACATCTATTTGAATCAATGCTTCCCAAGTACGAAAAGTTTAAATATTTTCGATCAATGATCAATAGTGAAGGATTTTGTGTTGACGACATCAAACATCGCGTAAGCGACGGGTGGATAAAGTGGCGGGAAAACTCTGCCATCTTCTGCGATGGAAAAATGCCCCTAAGCTGAAAGGAAAGCTCTACGCAGTTGTTCGTCCAACGCTTACATACCGTTCACAGTGTTGCACAATGTACAAGAAGTATAAGCGTAAATTGACGGCAGGTGAAATGAAGATGCTTCGCATGACAGCAGGAGTGACAAAGCGTGATCGATTAAGAAGCAAGAGAATCCGAGGAAGCCTACACGTCAAAAATACCATCTTGGACAAAATACAGCATGACCAACTTAGCTGGTACTGTCATGTACAAAGAAGATGCCATGAGAACCAAGTTCAAAAGGCAATAGCACTAGACGTTCCAACACTATCGCGGAAGAAAGGCAGGCGCAAAAACTCCTGGATGAAACAAATGCAACAACAACTGCATTTAGTTGGCCTCAGACCTGGAACAATCCCAAACCGGGAGGCCTGTCGACGTTTTCTGAGGTCTACCCAGCGAGCCCCATAAGTAGAGCCCTAGGCGAAGCAGTTTAGTGGGAGAGCTGTAGTCCCCCTCGAGATCATGAAAATCACCGGTAAAATGAAGAAGAAGAAGAAGAAGAAGAAAAAGAAGAAGAAGAAGAAGAAGAAGAAGAAGAAGAAGAAGAAGAAGAAGAAGAAGAAGAAGAAGAAGAAGTGGTGGTATTAATTGTTTCTTCCATTACGGCAGGGCTTTTGATTTAGTTCTTTTATTTTTGTTTCATTTGTTTCGCTTTTTAACTAACTACCATGAATATTTTTCCGCTTTGTTTTCGAAAGCATTTCACTGTTCCCTAATAGATGTGATAAGAACTATGGTACATATTTAAATAGTTTTCGTTATCATTTTTCCAAGATTTCAAGATTCTATCATACAAATCAATATGTTTGTATTCAAAGTGAGTATACTGAAAATTCACGCGGAGAATTAATTATGGTTTTGTAATGGTTATTATTATTATAGTGAACTTTAATCCACTTGCATATTTTTTTTTTTATTTCACAAATGGCAACAGCCACAATTAGAAACACATCATCCTATAATTTTTTTCAATCTAGGAAAAATTTCTCAAGGCTTATTTTTGATCTATTAGCTTTTGAAAAATTAAATTTCGAATATTCAACTTACTTTTTAGTTTTTTGTTATGAGGTATTTTTGTTAAAAATGGTCTTAACAATTTTTGAACATACTTAAAATTTAAATTTTAATCAGAAAACATTTCCTTGTTTTTTTCTATAAATTTAGTTTTAGTAAGAAAATTTTCAAAATTTCATTTAAAAAAAGAAAATTGCACATAATGAATATAATTCAATTAAAGAATACAACTGACCTCAACGTCAAAATTTTATGGTGATGAACTGTTAATATTTTGAGAGAAATCATAAAAATAAAAATAAGTATCTTGAAGTACATGCTAGTTAACAGTCATTACCTCTTAAGATAACAACGAATTAATGATAATTGTCTCACATTCCGAACATTTGCTCTAAACTAAAAAAAAACAACTTCCTTCCATTGGAAGCTATCCTATAGTGTCATCAAGTTAAACGGTAAGGTGCCACACGCCAAAACAAAAAAAAAACTGAAGCTTGTTTAAGCCAATAACAAAAAACAACAACAACAAAGTAAAAATACCCAACTTAGTTTCCTCAGTTTTTTGCGCACTGTGGACACAACCACAAGGAGAGAGAGAGAACCATGTTATAGTTTGGACATCGCAAAACTTGTGTTTATACGCCTTGGGCTGGGGTAACGAAATTAATGTTCAACAAATTCAATAATTTTGACCACAGAGCTATACACATTTTACAATTTTTAGCAGCTCTTCGTCCGCAACTCTTCGTATATAGAGAGTCAGAATTCATGTAGGATTCAATAAATTTAGCTCTACCGGTGTTTTGTTGCCCACACACCTTTAAGGTCATATCATATACGAGTACACGTACTCTAAGGCATTACATTACCTTACAGTTATTTATCCTGTCACTCTGGGAGTTAGACTATAAATATAATACTCTGGGGCAACAAATTCTGTCACAAGAGAGTATCAAAGGTGACTTGGCTTGACAATTTGACAGAGCCTGTATAATATGAATGTGTTGTGTAGTATCAAACTGGGGCATCTTAAGCAAATAAATAAAGGTGCTTCCGGTTTTATTTAAAAAGGAGGAATGTAATGAATTAAAAGATATTCTTTTTCGAAATCATAAGCACGTTTTGTTGATATACAAATATGAGCTAGAATCAGAGTGAACAAACCGGGGCTTTAAAAATTCCTGTTATTTCGTTTAAACGCACAGCTGCTGATTTACTTAAGTGCGTTCCTTAAAGGCCTGTCATTCAAACTGAGGAATTTTAGAAATCTTTTTTCGAACACAGTAAACTTGAATTTGGGAACTCCTCAATCAGAAGCTGGTGGGTTACACAAATCCTATGTTTAAATTAACTACTGAGCTAGACCACACGCAAGCCATCTACCGCCTGTCATGTATATACGACGTATTCTTGACACATGACGTCTAGAAAACAACAGCAACAAAACAACCAATGCGCATAATTGAAACGAATGAGAAGTTGAATTTTGAATAGTTTTGCGCGCTTTTAGCTGCCTCCTGCAAACTTCACTCTTTGTTGGCCTCCGACGACAAGGCACGCGATTAAAATTATAATAAACTCTTGTTTTCACTTTTTACATTGCTGCACGTTGTCGACAAGACGATGATGATGCAGCAGCGTGGCAGCCGCAGTCAGTATTGGAGTCGGAGATCACCAGCAGAGCACCACCACAACAACAACAGGAGGATATGCTTGAAGCCACCGAATGCAGAGCATCATCATCTGATGGAACATAATTACAATGCTACTCCTCCATTACACTTTTGCAAGTGCAGAACGTTTTGATTGGACCCGAAGCCAATCACGACGACCGACGGTAATATGCCTCCGGGCCGGTGCATCATGTAAGTGGGAGGCGGTTCCCAAGTAGTGGGTTTCATATAATATGATTTATGTTAATTACTAACCAGTTGAGTTACCGTGATAGACGGTCATGACAGCAGCCAGTAGCTAAAGACTTCACGATGGATTACATTGATAGCATAAACACTTTTCCAAGAGGCACAACTTGATGTTGCGATGATATGCTCTCTTTGATTCTTTGTTTCCACGGAAGATGCAGACGGTGATGAAAGTGGTGTGGCGCGGCTTTATGTGCACTGTGTAGAGTGTAAGTGGTAATTTAACTCTTGAGATTCTTCACCAACCGAAAAATTGACGTTTTACAATAAAATCTACTTTGCCAACAACAACTTAGCTGAATTCCATCAGCAGCAATTAATTCAGGGTTTGTCTTGGTTTTTTTTTGATTTGAAATTAGATTTTTAATTCAATGATCGCGTATAAGAGTATTCCAGCATCCTTAAGTGCTAATGCATTTGATTGGGGTGTACTATCGGGCGTGTGTTGCACAAGCACTAATTGCCATTGCTGAATTTATAGCTACAATCATTTTGGTGAAGGAATTACAACTATTATAGAGCTATCATGGATAATAGGACATAATATGTATGCCGCACCCCATGTCTTGGTATAACCTGTCACTACTGGTGTTTTGTGTCAATGTCTTGTATAAAGATTTGTAGCAATCGAACGAAAAAACAGTTCAAATCTCATTACATTAAATGCTATTTGCTTCATTTAGAGACTTTCAATTTACCCTAATGAGAGATATACCAAGTAGTTATTGGTGTAGCGTTTTTGTGGCACTTAGGTTATCTATTCAGTCGAAATTAAACGAAATTGTTAAATCGCAACAAGTTCTGTAGCAAAAAAACACACGTTGAATTGAGACCCTATACTAGTATGAACTATACTGTATGTGTGTCTTTATGCCCAGGGGGTCAATTTTCGATATATGAACTATGTAGTGCAATTGAATGTTTAAAAATTACGATATTTTTACATTTAATTTCACTTATTCACACTCAATAAAAATCAAGTTATGTACGTGTACATTTTTGAAAAATCTACCACTTCGAACTAGAATCTAAATATACATAAATACAAATTTGCTTAAATTTTCGTCAATTCATAGCATTTTGTATGTGATTCCTCTATTGAAGAAAATCAGAAAGGCTTTCGTGTACTCAAAACGTCCGTTTCGTGCCATGTCCATGCATAATCCTTGTTTTTCAACTCTAACATTATGTATGTATAATGTATATTTTCTAATAAAATACAGCGTATATAATATTATTTTTGTTTTTAAAGAAGTTTGAGTGCAATACTTGTTTGATGAATTTTAATGGCACAAAATTATAGAGTGCTCATTTTAAGGACCTCAGAGCGGTACAAGTTAACTATACTGCAATACTTGTTTGATGAATTTTAATGGCACAAAATTATAGAGTGCTCATTTTAAGGACCTCAGAGCGGCACAAGTTAACTATATTTTTTAACTTTATTTTAGTGCTCTAACTAAATTATAAATACTTCACGTTTATTTTTTTAATTTGCGATATTTAGGTACTATATGGAAAGTACCTAATGGATTCGTAAAAAAAATCGAACTCGAGGTATTATTTCTCCCTAAGAGAAGGATAATAGAGAACGCTAAAATGGTCTTGGAATTCTGTCTGTCTTTCTGTCCACGAACCTACAGCCTTAACAACAGGATGGATTTTTTTTCAAACTTGGTATACATTTATTGTATTTTCGACAATTACCCGGCTGGAAAGATGCAAAGTTTCAGTTTAGTTTGAGCAAGGCCCTAGTTAGTTTTCAGTAGGGAAAATCTAGGCAAGGAAAACTTGTCAGATACTTGGCAAGCCCTTGCTGGATTTCAGTGCCAAACATTTAGACGAGGCTAACTTTTCAAATACTCGCGAGGCCCTCGCTAGTAAAAACTTCTTGAATATGTATCGGTACCCCATTAGGAATGTCTCTTGTACACCAAAAACACAAATTTTATAAGCACCATGCAATTTCAGCATCATACGACACTTTTTTTCTCTCTTTCCTTTTTCTTCTTTTTCATATCACACATCTATAAGGATTGTTTAATGAGGAAAAACCTGTTCTAAGTTGTTCTACCTAAAAAGCAAGTACATAAAATCCGGTTCTATTCTGCATGTATTTGTTATGCAATATGGAATGAAACTTATTCACTTTCGAGATTGAATTTTTGTAAAGCGAGTAAGCTCAGTGGGTAGAGCAGTGGACTGACAATCAGAAGTTCGCAGGGTCAAGTCCCACGTTTTTGCCTGACGAGGCAAAAGGTTTATAATCGCCAAGGCCTGTGTTCTCTAGCATTTGCTAAATCTACTTAGTGCGTTGCAAGAATCTATGTAAAACTCCCTAGTACCTTTTCGAAAAGTAGAATGTTTTTCAGAGCGGGTATATCCACAGGTTTTTTTTATTTTTTTTTTTTTAAGACCAAAAACAACGGTACGTGCTATACAATTTAATATTATTCTCCTCAAAAACGGCTCCAAAGATTATCTGAAAACTTTTCTAGTGCAACCATTTGTTTGGTTTTGATTCTCTCAAAAACATTTCAGTTAATTTTTGTCATTTTTTTTTTTTTAATTGTGAAGCTTCAAGGTTTTAACATTATTTTAAACCAAATTTAAAAAAAAAATGTAGAAAACTCTACTTGGTCAATTTTTTTATTTAACTTGGTTTAAAGTGGTTTTTTATCATCTTCTAGAATATTTGAAAAAATAATGTTTCTAAACTCAAAAATAATGGTATTTTGATTAAAAGATTTGTATTATATTTTATCAGTACAAGTACATTCTACTTTCAAATTATGTAGAAAATACTTTCTTTTGCGTTCTTAACAGGACGTAGAACCGCTTTTCATGTCAACTTTCTCATTATTGGATAAACTGATTAAATTATTTTTTTTTTTTATGCAAATGTTCTTGAAAAATATAAAATTATAATGCGTATCAAAATTTTCCAAACATTTTTTTTCTGATTAAAAAAAAGTAATTGTTTTTTTGGAAGATTGATTTTAAAATTCGCATCCCAAGCTTTTTTTCTTAAAAATGTTTTCAAAATTTCAAAAACTAATTTTTTAAAAAATCACTCAAACTATTTTAATTTTTATAACTTCATATTAGTTCACGGGTTAAATACACTATAATTTAGCGCCAATGAGCCAGGCAGAAAATCAGCCAAGTATCGATATTTGATGTTTTTAATGCCTCGTATTTTGGTTTTTCCGTAGATCTTATAAATAGCTTTATCAATTTGGTTTCAATTTTGCGGGCAGTTTCTTCTAAAGAGTGCTTATATTTACTACCTATTATATTATAAAATTTCTTATAACAATACAACTTTGTGGTAATGAATTTGCAGTTTGCGAAACAAACCATAGAATTAACGAAAATAAGCTTAATACATGTTGCGAAACAAATAAAATGCGTTACATTTTTGGCCAAATAGCCTTTTGAATCATTTTGGTAGAATAGTTTCACGCCTCTCTCAAGGAATTCCTTCGAGTTGAAACATTTTGACTGAAACTTTGTAAATTTTAAATGATATGGTTTTTCTTGTCAATACAATTTGATTATAGGCATTTATTTTTTCGATAAATTATCACTAAGCTTATTATCCCCGTAGCAGTGAATTTATATGCACACAAAATCTCTATCTACATTCTGCAAACGGAATGCACTTAGTTATTTCTCAACATTTTTTATTGCAGTCGTATGTTTCACTTTTTTACACAATTTCCATAGAAATTCAATACCGTAGACATCAGACCAGAGTTATAGAAGTGCGTATACTGCAATGCCAAACCAAGAGTATCAATTCCATTAAAACTTAAGCTTATCTTCAAAAAAAAAAAAAAAAAATCGATAAATAAAAATTGATTCAAGTTTATTTCTCTATGAATTCGGAGAAAAATAAGCAATTGTCACATATGTATGTACTATAAATAACAAACTCATTTCAACAGAATTCATTTTGTTTCGCAGATATTTTCCCATAATTAATTATTTTTATAATTAATTTATAAACTCACATAACTTCTAACAACAGCTGAGCTGAGCAGCGCAGTCATCTTGTTTTTATTGCGATGAGATTTAACATATTTAAGCGCATAACTCATCAAATTAATTAACTACCATCATAATACCTGTTTTCTTCCTTTTTACAGATTACTGGCTAAATAATTATGTGCAGTTGCAAAGCACATCTTGCTAGCAGTGAACCTACTTGGGTTTGTGGCTCTTCTATACCTATAAACGACATTTGCGGACTTGACAACTGCATTTGGATTAAATCGTCGTCGTCGGCGTCGTTGCAATTTGTTCGACTCGCAGTTAATATCTGCAATCATTTTACAAATAAACTGCTGCGTGCTTGGGACGGAGAGGTGCTCTGGTCATGATGGTTTGGTTAGAACTGCAATTGGAATAACGAGGTGAGAAGAAGCAATTAAAATTGAAAAATGTTACACTGATCTAATGCGGATATCTATAATCTCACGGTTGTTATAAAAGCCAAGATGAAAAACCATCTGTAATAAAAATTTAATTACCATTTTCTTAACTAAACGATTTGAATAAAGTGCACGACAAGGTCGCATTTACTTGCTTTTGTATCTTATAGTGTTCTGTTAGAATTGGGGAAGTACCCAATGAGTTAGAATCTGAAATACAGGTACATGGTTGGTGAAGATCATATTTTGCTCTAACAAATTTTCTCCAGAGTGCATTCCATATCAAAATTGCTCGAATTAGTTTGTAAAAAAATTTAACTGATGTGGGCAGTGTATTCAAGTTATTAACAAAATTATATTTGTTTGGAGCAAAATGACTCATATTCTCAAAACGTATAAATGCATTCATGTGTTGGCTTAGAGGAACAAGCAAAATATTCAGTTCAATTCAATTCAGTTTATTGGATAATACAGTAAGACATAGACTTTTAGAGTATTTTAACAGAGTGGATAATAGGATGATATTTATAATTATAAAAATATACCAGAAGACCCATGCGAAATTTTCGCACATTCAATAAGAATGTTTGAACAAAATAGAATGTTTGAACAAAATAAATAAATTCTTTTTATTATTGATTAGTTTTACAAAACCTCTTTGTAAACAATATTTGATGTAAGAATAAAATCTTTTTGAATTTTTTGTCTATCATTTTCTTTAATAGATACATTGTATGTTGTTTTCACTTTTTTAATTTGTTTAATAAGATTTTTTATTATTACACTTAAATCTCAAAAAACATCTGTCAAAAAGTTAAAAATTCTTTTGGGGGCCCCGGCATTTAGCTATCTCACTGCATTCCGACACTGTGTGAATGCATTTGTGTTTTTTGTAACTCACACTATTTTGAAAAAAAGTCCCACTTTTTCCTCGATATGCCTGTTCCTCTATTTCTTCTTCTAAGATTTTGAATAAAAGAATTAATAAATATGCTTCTTTCATTCATGCAATATGTTTCTCCACAATGTGCAAGCGAAAAAAGAGGATTATACATTACCAAAGTAATAAATATGTTTCTTTTATTTATGCATGCTGTAACTAAAGAATGTTTCTCCCCCACTCTGTCAAGGTGCGGCGAAAAAAAAGAGAATTTTAAAATACAGAAGTCATACATATTTTTCTCTTTCACTCATGCAATGGGTTAAAAGTGAGGTATTCTTTATGTCAAATTTTTCATTTATTGAATTATTTAAAATTTCCGAAATTTATAGAAAATAGTGTGGTATAACATAAAGTTTTTGTGCAATGTCATGAGTATGTATAAATCCTATTCAGTGATACCTATTTAAGTGGATTTGACTATTTAATAAATGAGAAAAAAGGAGTTTGACAACAGCAATAATATATATGGTCTACAATTATACAATATAATATATAATACCTACATATATTTTGCCGTAAACACTCTAAAAACAACGATAACTAAGGGATGCACTGGGGCGTATACGCACTTATTTTCTATTGAATTTTCAACAAATGAATTTTGCGTGCACGATAAGTTGGGTTTATGTCGTGTATACTACCGATAGGGCACGCTGCGATCAATTTAATACTCGTATATAAATAAAAATTAAATTATTCGTATAGGAACAGGTTTGTACAGAAAATAAAATTGTAAGAGAAATTTAAAATACCCCTCTGGAAAAATGCCCAGTTTCCGTCTAGTTTCAACATGGCACTAGGCAGTTTTCTTTAGGGAAAATCTAGACGAGGAAAACTTGTCAAATATACGTCAAGCCCTTGGAAGTTTTCAGTAAGTAAAATTTAGACGAGGAAAATTTTCTATACTCTCGTGAGGTTCTCGCTAGTAAGAACTTGTTGGACGTTTTCGGCATCCTATCAGACTAATCACTATCGTTATTGATACATATGCAAAATTTAAACTAAACAAATTGAATCGATGAATCGAAAAATACAAAATTTTTATTATAATTGATCAGTTTTGGTTTCAAAAAAAGAGTAAAAAATTTCACACTCTTGCAAATCCTGCCCGGATAATTATATAAGAGTTTACTTTCTAAAATCTCTATTTTCAACCACCCACCCCGCCAAAGGCTTTTTGAACTTTTTATTAAAATTAATCAAAAATTAAAATTTACTGTCTTAAACTATATTTACTTAATACCAAATGGTTCATCTCAAGTGGTTCATATCCGGTTGTTTTTGTGGTGGGATTTAGTTTAGATTAACTTTTCGTCAAAAGTAAAAGAAGACTCACTACAGAAATGATATTGTGAAGTAAAGTCTTTTAATTGTAAAAAAAAATTAAGCGCATTTTTGTACACAATACTAAATCAAAAAATATGATAATAAGAGTATTTTACTAAAAAGGCCCAGTATCATACTAAAATTGCTTTAATATCGTATTAAATTCATAAAAATTTGCGCTATTATTTTTATTATTCAGGTTTTTATTTTTGATCTGAGTTATTTTATTATCGGATCACAACCGATACTAAAATACCCTTTTTAAATGTTTCTATCAAAAATATGAACAACTCTAGTTTGTGCTGGTCCTGGGCCTGGAGTGGTTTTTCTGACGAGGCAAATCGACAAGAGCCTAGTTTTGGCCATTACTCAGCCATGCTAGGGTCTTGCCAGAATCTATTCAAATCTCTCTAGTGCCATGTCGAAAACCAGACTGTTTTTCTGCGCGGGTGCTGCGGAAATGCTTTTTGACAATAACAAACTAATGAGAGAATGTCTTTTAATCCTTGGATCGGAATTTTAGATTTGTTTGTTTGTGTTTATAGTTATAGGGGAGTTTAAAGTTTTTTTTTTTTTTTTTTTTCAAAACATAGCTGTTTTTAATGTTAAATTGGTTTAAAACAATAAATCCTATAAAGAATCCAAAGAGTGTATATCTTATAGGAAAAGGTGATTTTTTGAGAGGGAGATATGCGTGTGGCACATGATTTCAAGGTACTTTTAAATGGTTATAGTCCTTTATATGTAAGCACGACTATATTTTCAGTACGATAAATAAATATAATTAACAATATAATAATATAATGTTCCATTGATAAAATTTGGTATAAATGTTCCATTTCCCATAGAAACCAAAAACAAGAAGAGTCCATAAACATATTTATAGTAAAAGGGTGTTTTTTGAGGGTAGATGAAATGTATGGAACTAATACCATAACACTTGTGAAAAAAAGCAACCCACATAAAACTTGGTATAAATGAGTTAGCACGGAAAATCAAGAGTTTGAGTAAGTTGGTCTTCTTTAAACATGTGAATTTGAAAAATCATATTCTAAGTCTACGTTTCTGTTTATATGTATCTCCGAATCTAATTATTCAATTGAGACGAAATACAAACGAACATTTTTGTCAGAACAGAATGTAGAGAATAATTTCTTCTATGACAATTTTCACGATATGAAAATTTGTTAAAAACAATGACTTCGCACCAGATTTCGCAAAAACTAACTCCGGATTTAGATTCCCCAGCCGCAAAAACAAAAAACCACTCCCAAACTGAAGTGACATACAAGTGCCTATGGGAAGGGGGTATAGCTTCTAGACTGAAGTTAAATATTAAATAATCAAATAAATAAAGCGTGACATTAGGAAAATGGATGACGGAATTGAGTTCAGGACACGAAACTATACCTCTAAGACGATTCTTACTTCCTCGTTCCCGAACCCGTGTAGGCTGTAGGGGTAGGGAGAAAAGTTTAACAAAAACAACCAATTTTTTGGGGGTTTTCAGACATATATCGAGTAAAAAAGGCATGATTTTAAATTTTACGGCAGTCACTTATGCTATTTTATTACTAGCATCCCTAGAGAGCCAAAAGAAATCCTTTTAAGTCGAAGAAACCACGTTTCATACGCATCATTTTTTGACTTTGAAAAAAACGTATTTTTTTACATAAAAAAGGCCGCGAGGTCTGGAAGTACCAAACAAAAATTAAAAGACAACCCTGAAGCACCCTAGAGGATTTAACTATCGAAACAACTTCATTGATAGAAATTATAGAGAGAAGTGGACCAATGTGACTACCTTAAGGTACACCAGCGTACTCAGATATTGAATTAGAAATTATTCTTTTAAAAAGAACTTTAAACCAAGTTTTAGAAAAAATTAGCAAGTCGTTTTCAAAATCAACTTAAATATCAATCAGAAGTTGATTCATGAGTTAAAATTTCTGATTTTTGTAAGGAACCAAATGTTGATGAAAATCTGCTACAATCAACTAAAACTCTGCTGTCACACACACTTTCTAACAATATTTGAACTTTTGTAAGATACACTTTCTCATGAAAACGCAGTTTTCTGTCATTTGAGCTTTTAAATATAGTGTTTTTGTCAGTAGTGTTTATTTTCTCTCATCTTTAGCTCATGGAAAAATCAGCAAATAAGTGTTTTAAACTAAATTACCCGTTTAAAACATCTGCTTGGGTGAATTAAATAGTTAACATCGATTTACTGGTTTATCAGACAGTGAAAAAAATGAATGAAATGCAAGATAACAATGTTAAAAAATACTAAACGTTTATTTGCATTTCGGGTGCACAAGATATTTTTATTTTGATGTGAAGGGGGGTTCAGTGTGAGTACAAACTTTAGTTTTTTGAGTTGAAAGCCCTCACAATAGGCCACCATCTTGGAAAAAGAAGTAGCTTAAAATAAAATCAAGAAATAAAGTCTAACATACTAACCTAACCTAACCACAGCCATGTCCTTAAGGGCAACTTGCAAGAATATTAAACTAATCTGATTCAGTTACTTCTTGAAACCTTTGTGTGCTGAGTTTTTTTTTTTTTTTTTGAAGCAGGTATTTAAGTACATTTAACTACATAGATATACACTTTAGTTGCTCACTCCTTCACTTAACTAAACGAGTTTCCAAATATGTAGTAAAATTAATGCGAAGATATTTTTGACTAGAAAAGTCAAACACACAGACCTAAAATTACTTCAATTTATGTGAAAAAGACAGTTCAAAAAGGCGTTCTCGTTTAAAACTAATAGGCACCCATTCAGTCTATACAAGAAAAACTTGTGAATCTTTGTGTTCTTCTTAAATTAAAATTCAATTTCAATAATTAAACTCATAAGTTAAGGCTCATTAGCACCAGGTGTACCACAATTTTCTTCTGCATGTGTAGTGTATAAACTAACAACACCATCAAGAAAAAAAACAAAATTAAACAGAAGCGTTAAGGTTTTTCTCTGATCACGATTTGCTGCTAATTGTGATACAGTGGAGCACCCGCCGATACATCGCTGCCACCACCGCTCTGCCGATGCATGCCGGTCCACAGCAATTATTACTGCTGTGGCGCTCCGCATGTGCATTTTTCAAAGGATGCACTGTATTCACGAGAATTTATGTAAACATGAGCTATGAAATTTAAACCTTGCCATTGCGGTCGATCGTTGGCGTTGTTGGTTGGCTTTAAGTGCGGAGTGCGTGACCAGGTTTCTATGTCATTAATATACATTTTGGTTTAAATGACCTGCATTAACATTGGTGATATTCTTGAAAGACCTTATATTCGATTTAATTACAACCGTTTGTCTCTGATGACTTCAACTAATTTAGCACATATGTATATATAGGTTTACCTAAACCACACAAATATTATATAAAGCAGCAGAAAGTAATTGAGTGCCGTTTGGCTTTTCTGGAGACTTTTAATAGCATCCATATCACTTGTGGGTTGCGGCAGTGTTTAATTTGGAATTCCCAATGGGTGCTGGTGCATAAATAAAAAGTTTGCTATTTTTCTATGGTTAACTGCAAAAACCATGAGGTATTTTCTTTTTAAAATCAAATAAATATACATTTTTTCCTCTTTGATACACTGATTTATCTTATATGTAGATCAATTACTTAACAATTTTGAAATACCTATACATTAATATGAACTTAAAAACAAGGGTAAACAAAATGAAAAATGCCCCTATTGCCCTCCCCCCTTAAAGTGATTGTAGTAATAGAAACAAAATATGTGCAAAATTTTATTGAAATCGGTTTATGTTAACGGGAGCACGAAAGAAGTTCAATTATTTCCACCACCAGCCCCACCCTACCAAATATTTTAGTTTGTTATTTTTCGTTTTAAAATTTCACCTTTTAACATTTTTTGATAATAGTTTTTGAACAATTTATTTTATAAATATTTAATAGAGCAAATTCTGTTGTCGTTATGGTTGGGATTTTTTGGACCAGCAGTTCGAAAAAACAATTTTAATAAATTTCGATATTTTATATATCTACTGGCCTACTAAGTCCCAACATAACGCCTGCATAACCAACAAAAATATTTATTAATATTAGTGATACTTCTTTTTATTTAAAAACAATAATTATTAAAATAATTTATAAAAATAAATAATGTGTTTAAAAAATTATGTAAAACTTGAATTCATCGTTTGCGCTGACTTGGGATTTCTCTGTGGCAATTGCGTATTATATTGTACTCGTAATGCCCTTGGAAATTCCAAAAAATGGCACAACCTTTAACTCTCATGTTTTATATTATTAAATACAATAGAAATAATCCTGATTTAAGTGCATACATATGTATAAGTAGTTTAAATAAAATAGGTACACTTAAAATACAAATATTTGTACACTGATGAAAAAATTAAATTATATTAGGTAGTGCAACAGCTCGTGAAGAGTCCTACTAACTCTCTCTAACATTAAATTCACAAATAAAGTCGATATAATGTTAAAATCTATATAAAAATCTTAAAAGGAAAACAAGGACAGGGTTCTACAAAATCCCAAAATATAAAATCAACAACATTTTTGGCATCGCAAGAAATCAAAAAAAAAACGGAATCTGTTTTGTATTTTTATTATTAAAAAAAAAATAGTTAAGGTACACAGAAATTAAATAAAAACATATATAGGTGGTACATAAAGCACAAAATGAAAGATTTCTTTAGAATATAGATATTTTTCATAAAAATAACTAAGTACGAAATTTAATAAAGTATTTTTTCTGGAAAACTATTTGGGGCTGAACGGACCCATTCTCAAAAAACAACTCACAACCGTTCATAAAGCACCTCTTTTTGGCTCTATAAAAAGTATGATTTTATCCGAAGGGGTATTTGTGTAGAGTTATAGGTATAGAGCTATTAATAAACATACAAATCCATTAGGGAACAAATATTTTAATATAACCAAAGCTTTTAAAAAATTAAAGCTAATTATTGAAGATACATGCATCATAATCATATCGATATAGTGGATTATGAATGAGGAATTTTTAACAAATCTGAGATGACAGCCCCCATAAAACAATGGCACGCTCCGTGCTCAGAAAAAAACGCAAACTAAAATGAACAGTTAGTTAAGTTGGTTGAAATTTAAAAAAAGAGTGTTTTAGCCAAACAACAATTCGTTCAATGTTTGGTCAAACTTTGAAATATTAAATTATCCATTTAACTTTGAACTATTAAATGGATGCTATTAACAATATTATTAAAATTTCCTTACATGCTAAAATTTTGTTCATACACTATTTTCATATCATTCTTCGATAATTTGTTATAAAGATTAATACAAAATAATAATAGCCGTGTTTTTTTAATACTCATTAATTACTCACTTTTTTATTTTAAACGGAAAGGAAAAATTAAATCAGACTACTCAGTGTTTGTTTTGTTTTTGTTTTGCTTATAAAATTTTAAAGTGAGTAATTAATGAGTATTAAAAAAACTCGGCTAATATGTACTAGTATCGGCCAGTGGTCGAAAATTCGGCCAACAAAAAGTAATTTAAACACTTTTTGGAGAAGTAAGAGAAATTAAAAATAACCAATAAGTTGGATTTTTTTTATTATTGGGGCTTAACTACAATATATCTAGTTTTTGCAAAAAGTGAGAAAAACATGTAAAAAAACATTATAAACATGTACGACCCAAACGCAAAATAGTGGGCCTACGCATCAATTAACACATTAATTCTCTTTATATACGTTCATTTTCTGTCCCAAGCAGTTGTTGATTAAATTTTTTTTGTAAATGTAATAAATAACATTTAATGAGTAAATAAGACCAAACAGAACTTAATTTGAGAAAACACACATGGCTTCAGGTTGCATTCTCTTAAACAAAGATAAGAGCATAATAGTTGGACTACTCGCTATGGGATGCAAATAATTTGGCCTATGACGATTTAAATAGATGTTCAGTTAACCGTTATTAAAAAAATGACATGCACTTGTTTTGTTGTTTATTGATCTCTTGTTTTAAGTAAGCCAGCAACAGTTTAGTGTCAATCATGGTGCGGGGTGTTGCATTATCACGAGACCTTAGGGAATCCATAGTTTAACCTTGGAAACGGGATTGTCGAGCTACAAAATAGCAAACCAATTTAATTTACCTCGCTCATCAATTCGAAACATTATCACAAAGTTCAAAAATAGTGGAAATGTGGAGGTTGGTAAAAAAACGGGACGCCCACCAATTGCGAAACCTCGAGATTGCCGAGTCTTAAAAAAAATAATAAAGGATAATTGACCACAAACACTGCCGCTGCAATAACTATTCAATGGAGGGAAAGAATCCAAAAAAGTTTTTCAGTCGACACTTGTAAGCGGACAATGAAAAAAATTGGATATAAATTGTATAAGGTTTGTTTTAGATTTATTTAAATTAGAGCTATTTTAATTCGTTAAAACATAGGCCAAAGAAAAACCACCTTAAACACCTAAACAAAAGAAAAGGCGCCTAGAGTGGGCCAAGCAACGTAGGAACTGGACTTTAAGTCAATGGCGGTCCGTTATTTGGAGTGATGAGTCCAGGTTTGAAGTTTGCGTGGGCGACGAACGAAAACGTGTCATAAGAAACTCCAAAGAAGCCTTTCACAAAAATTGCCTTAAAAAAACAGTCAAGTGTCCAGCGCCTCTAATGATATGGTGATGCATGTCTGGGCGAGGTTTGGGCAATTTACATTTTGTAAATGGAACTGTCAATGCTACCAAGTACCGGGATATTTTGGAAAATGAGCTACTCCCATCAATACCACGACTTTAAACTAGTGATGGAGATTTCATTTTCCAATAGGATGGTGCTTCTTGCCATACAACAAGGTCTAGAATGGCGTGGTTATCTGCTGAAGCAATTCCTTTACTGGAATGGCCTTCCAGCAGCCCTGACCTTTCGCCAATTGAAACTGTCTGGCAAAAAAAGAAGCAAAACCTCCGAAAAGAACCATGTCGGACTCTTCAAGGCCTAAAAGCTAAAATCATAAATATTTGGGAATCTTTTGGTACCGAAGAATGTCAAAAATTAGTTGACACAATGCCACGACGCATAGAAGCAGCTATCAAGGCGAAATATATCTAAAGAAAAATACCAAAATATTGTGTTTATTGCCGAAGGAATTTAAGCACCATCAGCAGATTTTTGTTTTTTATCATAGGTCGTCCAACTATTTTGCGTTTGGGCTCGTATTCTACAAAACACTACTTCCAAAAAAACATACGAAAATTGTTCTGACAAATAAATTTAACCACCATCTATAATTTGTAATTGTTTGTTGTCTTCAGCAAAGATATTCATTTCTTACTTTTGTACTTTTTGCAAAAAAAAAGGTCAATGTCGTTTAGCCTTTACTATAAAGAATTCATAAATTTTTTGTTTGAACAATACCTGATTTTTGTATCTTATTTCTACCTGTGACTTAACGTCTACACCTTTCAAAAAAATATGAAAATATTTTGCCACTCAGTTAGAAAAAAATATTTAATTTTCAACAACATACAATAAATCAACCAAAATTACGCTTCCTCAGTTAAAACAAACTTTGCCCTACTAAAATTATGAATTACTATGTGGATACAACAGTTACTTTTCTAAACCTAAAACCGCCAATTTGTTTGATTTTTGCGTTTTTTCACTACGCCAATATAACTCAAGATATAAGCTTTTTATGCGAACATTAATGTTTTTTTTTTTTTTTTTTTTTTTTTTTGAGACTTTGTTTTGCTGATTTTTTGCGTTTTAAAAAATCCAAGAAAAAGCCAATGAGGTCCTCCCAAAAAGCTAATATCTTGAGTTCTATTGCCAAAGATTGAGATGATTGGACTTAAGAAAAATGACAGGTCATCATAACATATATTCTTTAAGTTTATTGAAGTGGTGGTAATCATAAGTGGGCTTTTTCTCTTTACGCAACTATTAAGCATCAATCACAATCAGAAATACCCGTACAGTGTGGACTTGGCTACGTCAAATTCGGCCCCAAACAAATAATGAAAAATAGCCCCAAAAATGTATATAGGAAACAGCAAAAACAAATAAAAGTTTAAAATTTGTGAATTGGGGCCATTTGTCATGGTTTTGGGGCATTTTTTCATTCTTAATTTTGGGGTGAAATTTCATTATAAGAAATGGCCCCAAACTTTTATTCTTAAACCAAAATACAAATACTTTGATCACAGACCAACGGACAACTTAGGCGCCTGCCAGGCGACTGAGCATACCCTAACGTGAGGAGTTAAAATCATTGAACCCGCGAAGTGGGCCAAGCAAGGCTATCCCAAACCGACTCAACACACTTTTTGCACGGTTGTAATTTTTCTGTTGTTGTTGCTTCTTACACTTATTTTGGGATAATTTTTCATTTTTTGTTTGGAGTCATTTTTCATAAGTTTGGGGACATTTTTCATTATGAGCCCACATTTGGGGACATTTTTCGTTTGGGGGAATTTTTCAATGGGGCCAAATTTCATATAGCCTTCAGGCTAATTAAATAAATTAAAAAATTGGCTGGCTCAACGGCTCGTGAAGAACCAGGGCCTAGTGACTAACAACTCGCAACCATTCCTGTGTGCGCCTGTCGACAGGAATGGAAGGGACCTACAATTTTATGACGAATCCGAATGGCTAGACGAGAAGCACTTATTCGTGACAAGTGATACTCTTGGAGGATTTGTCAATTCCTCGCAAGAGGCAGTAGCCCTGAAAGAAACTTTTTAGTTTTTAGGTGGACGAGGCTGGGAGGCGAACCCAGACCTCCAGCGTGACAGTCGAACGCACCATTACGCTACTGGCTACTACTTTAAAACCATTAAAAAAATTACTTATCCCGAGTTCGTTCTTTGGTCTTTTACAAACAATACTTACTTTTTTTTAATTACTGACATACGTACACACAAACAAATTATTTTTTGATATTAAAGCTTAGTCGACTATAAGTTCAACATTTATATATTTCCTATGGAAATTGCTTTTGAGAAAAAATATATAAAAATGTAACTTTTTCTGTTGTCCGGCAAGTTATGAATTATAATTTTTCACCAAAAAATCCAAATAAATAATGGTTACCGTCTCCCAAAATTTCAGAGTTCTAATCCGTACCCTTAAAATGATAAAAATCATTTATCTGGAAAATTTAAATGTCCATTAAATGCTTTAACAGTTACATACAGACATAATTTTTGGTTTCTGCACATCTGTGGGTCAAAACCTTTCCAACGTTATATAATGTATGTAGTTCCGTTGAGTATTTACCGAGAAAAGTGTACCGTTAGGTTTTGCTTAGGACTTGCTAAGCGTATTAATATATAGAAGATATGTTAAAAGAATATAACTTACTTATTTATAATACCTATCCAAGATGATTAATAAAAAGTCTTCATTATTCTAAATATTTTGTTGCTTTTGACATCAGACTTATTTAAATATGACATTATACAAAATCATGCTCATCAAAGACAAAACATGTAATGAAACACCCTGTATATAGGGCTGGCCACGAGACGAGAAAAGTCTCGGTCTCGATCTCTGTCTCGCATGACGAGACCGAGACGAGACGAGACGAGACTGGCTTTTAAGCAACCGTCACGAGACGAGACTGTATATTTGGACCGAAATTAACAGAGAGTCTAATAAATTAAAAAATCCAATTTCAGTTAAGTATTTATTTTCTTCTGCACATATTCAAACGATAATCGAAAATATTTCGTTCCAATAATCAACAGTTTGTCCGAAAATCGTATTTTTCAGAGACGAGACCGTGACGAGACTTAATTTACGAGACCGACACGAGACGGAGACGAGGCTGAAAATTGTCGATTTTAACGAGACCGAGACGAGACTTACAAAAGTCTCGTAGAGAAAACATATATGACGACACGACACCGAAACCATGCGACGGCCGGCGACACGTCGACGCACCGCACGACAACGGGGACGGACGGACATCATATACCTAGACGAGTCACTTCTTATATGCTTCTTGTGCATGCGGAAGAATACCAAACAGATGTTTAGTTTATACCAATTTTGTTAATTTGTATTTATGTGTTGCACTGATTGCAATTTAAATTTTAAATAAAGACCCTTGCAACTTGTATAGCGCAAGCGCACTTGACTTGTACCTACTTGCAGATGCAGACTTTCAGCAGCCGCGCATATATTGGCGCGGTGTTGTTAATTCGTAATTGCTCGAACGTGCCACAATCTGCGATAATTGTTAATTAACCTGCTGCTGCGCTATGTTTATCCCCACAATGTAGATATACCGTCTAACTTTACACGAGGATTAGCATATTTTTTGTTGTTTTGTCCAACAGTGTGCCTATACATTATATGCGCACAAAATGCAATACAAAATGCAATACAAAGTATTGACAACATAGCGTGCCAGCATGAGACACTGCTTGAAGCTCCTCTCAGGTTGTTAGTGAACCAATTATGTTTGTTGATATACAACAAAAAAATCAACAACAACAAAAAAAAATTTTCAATTTACGCGTGCCAAGAGAAGTTGGTCATTCCTGAGTTTGGAATTCTTTAAATAACAGGACATTTTTCTTGACATAGTTTACTTCATAAAACGTAACCGAAAAAAAAACATTAAAGACGACTATTGGCTATGGAGGTGGTTCTTTATTTTTTATTTTGCCATTGATACACATACAATAATAAAAGTAATTACCTGTACAGGGTGATTCGCATAAAATGCCATTTTGGACGTATTGCTTGGTTCAAGAAAAGATGACAGAAATCGTATGCACTATTCTTACGAGTATGTACATATATAAATGACATATTTTGATTGTTAGGTTTTATTTTGCAGTCTTGCATAAGTTAACGGAGATATTGTTTATTTAAGAAAAAAGACAAAAACTTAAAAAATTTGTTGAAAAGTTTTGTTTGAACACAAACATTTTCATTTTATGGGGCAGATTCTAAAATAAATTCCTGCAGTGATTCAATCTAATCTCCCTCTTAAAAAATGTCGCTATTTCTAAGATTTGATAACATTAATTTTACCTTTAATCAAACACATCAGAAATGCACTCCTAATTGGTATAGTTGATAAATATTAAAATTCTGCCTTTTAGAAGGCAATTAATTCAGAATCTAATCAGCAATTCATCGATTTTTGCCAATTTTATTATGTAATTAACGACAGCCTGCATCATTGTCGATTACCTAAACTTCTAGCGGTTGGCATGTTGAATATCGAATTTCAGTGTTTATTAACTATCAATCCATGACTGACAATCACAATAGGGGTGATAGACGAGGGAAAAGCAACAATATTTTTTTGTGTGAACTCAAAATAGCTAGCTACACACAATATGTTAAAAGTTGACCAAAGTCGTGCGGCTCTAAGTGCGGATGTATTTATAACATTGAGTTTTTGTGCATTCAATATTTAAACAATTATTCTGACTGCAGTTGCAACTGCGGTTCCGACAACATTCTATTAAGATAGTAACAGTCATATTATTGACTTATTTCAAAACTAGTTTTACGTCAAAACTAGTTCAATAGGAGTTTCAAGTCCCAAGTTTTTGACAAATCGGTATTATTTACTAAATTTTTGGTATTTTAAACTCAAAATATTGAAACTGTGATATCAAAACTTTCATAAATAATACCAATATGTATAAAACTTGCGACTTGAAATCTCAATAAAGCTAGTTTTGCTCTTAAACTAGTTTTGAAAAACTCATGATATGTTGTATTCTTTAATCAGATCACTTCAACAATCTTTTGACCGAAACAAATTTTTTTAACATTTATTCCCCATGCATCAATAAGACAATTTTCATCTTTTCGAAAATTAATTTTTCAAACATTCATATTAATGAACATACGAAAATTAAAATATAAATAAATATAAAAAAAGCAATAGTTTTGTAGTTTCCACTATCATATTTTTGCCATGAAAATGTTTCTGCTTCTGCGCCCTAGGAATGAATATCTCTCGGACAAAATGTTTTTGAAATGATGCCAATAAATTCCCATGGGTTTTATGAGCGATAACCTCGAAAATGCTATTTTTAACACAAACAAATCAAAATCCAAGTGTCCCTGCCAATTTGAAAGCGGCCAGAAATTCTGTAATCAATGTTCTAAGTTTTATTTTTTTAAATCAGTTTGAAAATTGTATTTTTGGAAAAAGCTTTCCAAAATTTAACAAAAATAAAAAATTGCCTAAAGGCGCAGAATAGAGCAATATGGTAACTAGCAAAAATGCAGAATAGAGCAATATGGTAACTAGCAAAAACGAAGAAAATGCATTATTTCTCTATTCTGCGCATTTTCCAAACATAGTTTCAACCCCATAGGTTACAGCGTATCGGCCATATAACAACATAAGGAGCACGAGATATAACCTTTTCAACGACCGACCGACGCACGTACCTATATCACTGGTGAGTTTATAGTCGGGGAGACGGCCATAGGTCATAGGACGACCTACCCTCATCTCTTAACCAGATGAGAGGTATACAGTTTTTTTAAATAGTGTCCAAACAAACAGTTTCCGCATGGGTTGCCTAAAAAATAGTGGGCCCTTCATAGGGCTGCCACGGTTTAAAGATCAACTTTTGCGTTTATTTAATTATCTGATTGCGCTTATGTGGTAAGCCAAAAGGATATTCAAAAAATATACTATGAAAGGAAATTTAATTCAAAAATTTACAAATACGGGATTTTTTGAAATTTTAAATTTAAGTAGGGTAAATAAGGGTGAACGTATTAAAAGGTCTAAATCTTCGTTTCCAAACGGTACATCGTAGGGAAATAATTTTTATACATATATTATAGACATCTGTATGACACAGAGTAGTAAATGATTTCTCTGATGCAGAGAGAAATATTAAAGTGCGGCAACCCTGAGTTTTAACCAAGTTCTTGTAGAAATCCTGGTACTATCATGCTTAGATAGGAGAATTATCTGCATTTTGATGTTAATTTCAATGAAAATACCAAAGGGTACACAAATAAAAATAAAACAACCTATAAATTAAAAAACAAAAACAATTTTCAAAAATTCACTTTGCCAAAACCAAAGCCTTAATTAAAAATTTGGCAGATACCTATTTCTTTTTATTAATCAGCTTCATAACAACATACCATATATTTTAATAGAACGTCACACTGATTTATAGTAAATTTTTTCTTAAACATCTATTTAGCCATTTTTGAATTTTAAACGTTCATATCTCGAGTTGTAAATTTTTGACAATTTTTCTTGTCATGGATAACTTTCATTTATACAACAACATCAATCGATTCCAAGAAAATCATTTCGCTATGACGTACCGTTTAGAAACTAAGATTTAGACCTTTTAATACGTTCACCCTTATTAACTCTACTTAAGTTTAAAATTTCAAAAAATCCCGTATTGGAAAATTTTTGAATTAAATTTTCTTTCATAGTATATTTCTTGAATATCCTTTTGGATACCCATGCGCAAACTGTTTGTTTGGACACTATTTAAAAAACTGCATACCTCTCATCTGGTAAAGAGATGAGGGTAGATTGTCCTATGGCCGTCTCCCCGACTATTATTGAAACCATCATACAAAATTCACCAGCTCCCAACTTAGTTTTTCTGTAATACCATTTCTGTCACAATTTTCTTGTTTTGTAGAAAAAAAAATATTAAATCGTAAATTAAAAAAAAATTCCTTGATTTGTTTTATATAATTAACACGACCTCAAGGGATTTGTGGTACCCTTATTATAATTTATCATAGTTCGAGCATTTCGTAAAGTTATAGAGTTATAGAGGATTAAGAAGAAGATCTTGAATGCTTTGAGGTTATAATGAGTGGGAAATATCAAGTTTGGTAAAGTATTCCACATACGTGTGGTGCGGCTAAAGAACGAGTCCCAATATTTTACCGTATGTCCGTAGTTGGGCTCAAGGGTAAACTGGTTGGCATTCCTGGCTTGACGGGTGTTGCGTGAAAATTGTTTCAGGGAAGGAATGCAACTGGTTACTTCACGAGAACGATTGTTGTAAAAAAAGCAATAGAAAAGGGAAAGGCACGAAACTTTTCGATGATGCTCAGGGGTGCCTATGGCTGCATTGATAGTGTCATTCCCTATTAATCTTAACGCTTTGTTTTGGATCCGATCAAGGAGATGTAAAGAAGTTTGCGAAGCACCTGCCCAAATGTGGGAGTTAAGCTCTAGCTTTGGTCGGATGAATTATTTGTATATCAGAGGGGGTAAAGAATTTTTTGCAACGTCCAAGAAAACCCATACACTTTGCAACATTTTTGGCAGTTTCATGTGTGTTCCATGGTAATTCGTCAGAGAAACACATACCGAGAACAGGTAGCTTTTGGGTTTCCTTAAGGAAAGAGGCCCGTAGCATAATGGTTAGTGCGTTCGACTGTCACGCTGGAGGTCTGGGTTCGCCTCCCAGCCTCGTCCACCTAAAAACTAAAAGGTTTTTTTTTTTTCAGGGCTACTGCCTCTTGCGTGGAATTGACAAATCCTCCAAGAGTATCACTTGTCACGAATAAGTGCTTCTCGTCTAGCCGTTCAGATTCGGCATAAAATTGTAGGTCCCTTCCATTCCTGTCGACAGGCGCACACAGGAATGGTTGCAAGTTGTTAGTCACTAGGCCCTGGTTCTTCACGAGCCGTTGTGCCACCCAATTAATTTTTTTTTTTTTTTTGATTCTTAAGCGAGAGTGTGCAGCATTGCGTTTTGGAGGCATTAATTTCCACGCGGTTAATTATACCCCACTGAAGAATTATGTTAAGATCAGAATTTAAAGACGTTAACATAGTGCTGACGCTGCATCTCAACATCTGAAGAACAAGGAATTGAGTCTGGAAATGAGTTTGAGAAACTAAGAGTACTGTCATGAGCAAAACACTGATTAGAAGTTTTAGCTAAAAGGTCATTAATAAAAATTAGAAAAAGGGGTCGGAGATAAAACGGAGCCCTGTGGCACGCCAGCATTCATTTTGTGAATGTAAGATTGAAACCCATCCAATACCATCTATCTATCCGAAAGATAGATCCATCGAAGTAAAGGGTCTTCGAAACCAATAGCACTCATTTTTGATAAAAGGTATTTCATGATCTGGCGATTTACCAACAATTCCATGACCTTAGAAAGCAAAGATGTTAGTGCAATTGGTCGATAGTTCATGGGGGAAGTTGATGTATGTTTTTTTTTGGTACAGGCTGAACATAAATGCAGTTTTCCATCTATTCGGAAAAGTTCCAGAAGAATAGGATGAATAGAAAAGCTTACGCAAGGGTTTTGCCAATGAGGAAGAACACCGCTTCAAAACAATAGGGGAAATACAATCGGATTTGTTTACGTTAAGATCTTTAAGTACTCTTTTGACAGTGCGAGTACGAAAGAATATTTTTATTCTTGCATTGTTGGGGAGGTACCGTATTGCTCTCAGACAGGGTAGATTAGGTTTTTCTAAAGAGCAAACAATCGAAGTATATTGAAGACGAGCGTTGGAATTGATGACTTCGTGGAAATTTTAATGTTTTTGGCAAATGACCAAAATTTGTTGCTCCCTTTTGGACATTTAAGTATTTTTTGGCTTACTTTGTTGTCATACAAGAATTTTGCCCGCCGAATCACAACATTACAGGAATTCCTAATTCGACGGTACTCAAGGCGGTTTTCCTCAGAACGGTCTGCCTTGAGCCGTGCGAAATTTTCCAACGCGATGGTGTTAATGTGAGGTTTAAGTTGAAATTTGCGAGATTTTTGGTTGGGAAATATAAATGCGAGATTGTTAAAAGTGAGTTTTGTTATTTCGAGTTTATGAAAAGCGGGTTAATTAGCTTGCGAGATTTCGCATTTCGAGATTTATAAAAAAATGCGAGATTTTGTTATTCGAGATTTTAGTTTGCGAGATATCGTAGTGCTCCCAGGTGGAAAATCTAAAAAAAAACACTACTGGAGAGAAACGATTTTTTTTTTTTTTGTTAAATATGATCTCATCTTCTCAAGGTCAGAAATCTGACTAAAAAATTAACGCAAAAGGTACAATAAAATATTAAATTAATTTTTAGTAAACAAAGTAAATTGGTTATAATGGTATTGGTTTATTTAAAAACATTATTGCAGGCCCTATAATATATACAAAAAATAAAAATTTCCTTCTTTTTGTTATTATTGCGAAATAACGACACCTAAAGAAATCTACTCACAAATCTCAAAACTATAAACTTTAAACCTTAGAATTATTTTTTTTTTTTCATCTTAACATGACCTTTTTTATTAGATACCACTTGATTATTTCAATCGATATCGGTAGATTATCTCAATACAAGAATGTCGTAGATGTATTCAGAAACTTTTTTAAAAAATCTCAAACTCGAGGTTGGACATAATCTCGGAAAAAAACGGCCGATATTGTTTGTTAAAAAAGTAAGTGTAAGTGGAACTTTCTTTGTACTGTGACGCTATTATAGAAGACTTAAAAAATTGTTCCTAGAACAAAAAAATAAAGTTAGGTACCTTTCTTTTAACCATACAAGATATAACTGTTAAGATGTAATTGACTTATTTTTGACAAAAATTGCTATTACGATTAAAATAACTTCTCTTAGTGATTTGGTTCCCAGTTTGTAATTATTGTTATTTAAGATTTCTGTGCAAGACTTTTAATTGTTCGAGTTAAGTCCCACTCGGAGACAACAAAAGGACATCGATTCTAGAGGCCATTTTCTTTACTTTAGATATTTTAGAGTAGTCAATTTAAAATAACCGTAAATAAGCTCAATGCAATGCTCTCGGCACTTAGTTACATAAGATTCCTTTGGGATTCCTTTTAACCGATTTAGAAGTTCCCGCTCTGCTCTTCTATACTTAGCATGATGATTAATTATTATTATTGTAAAGACCTCAATTTAACTCCTTCTACTATTTCCTACATTGCATTCGTTTCAACTAAAAAAAAAAACTTGAAGTCATTCATTTCCTTAATTCAAAGTGGCACTTAAACTAATAAATCGGTGTCTAAGCATAATAATAATATATCTGTCCTCTTTGAACATTTCAATGAACATTGTAGAGCTCTGCACTTGTGCCACCCAACCTTCAAAACTATTTTATTCACTTGACCAATATTCAACCGGCCATGCCAAAGCACCATCGCCATCAGGAACCGCACGATTCAAACATTTTTAATTGGATCTTTAGTTATGGCCTGTTTGAAATATTACTGCCTGGACAAGCTAACGCCGGCCGCCAAGTTCTTTTAGATTTATATATAAAAATATTTAGTGACAACCGGCCCAGACCGATCATTCCAGATTTAACATTCAGGATTGCCTGTCCTCTCTAAATAGTTGTGGTCTGGTCATACAAACATAGGGACCTGTATTGTAGATAAAGAATAAGAGAGCACAAGTTATTGACAATAAAAAGTAAATAAATAAAAGCGCAAAAACCCCCTCTCCTTCCGAGACCGATATGACGACAAAATCAGACGGTGGATGGTCAGTGGAGCCATGTCCAGTCCAAAATCGACTATAACTATGCTCTTTCGGCCTTACATCATCAACAGACCGAGGACTCAGAGAAATATTTTTATTCAGTTCATCTTCAGCGACATTATATCGTATCGTCCATCTTTGTCCGTGATTCTAAAATGTATGATTTATTTGATTTCACTCAGATTAATGAGACAGCTCCGTACTGTTTCAATCGTTTATTATCATTAGCAAGTTGTAACATTAGTTATGATAAAAGAATTATTAATATTAATAAAACGTACACCTTTTCAGGTAGGTACAGTGGTTTTTATTTTTATAAATTATTCGATTTCTATCGATGGTTGTAATAAGTGTACTCAAACATTTATTTAATTACAACAACAAAATAATCATTTAAGAAAAATAAATTGTGGTAGTCCAAGGCTTTGTACAGTGGGACAAACTAACCTCAAAACTGGAACCAAATCAAAACCAATAAAAAGTTAAATTTTAGTAAAGCTATAACTCGACACTTACTCAATTTAAGTATTTCTTTAGGCGATAATTGAAGTTTATGTAATGTAAAGAGGATTTAAAACCCACTTTAACCACTTACATTTTAAAACCTCCAATGCCGAATTTTAAGTATTTGGTATCACTCGTATGACATCTGTCATATTTTTTGCACGTTCTGTCATTGATTGAGGCATATTCAACTTGGTTTTCTTAAAGAAATGGTGTTAGCGCGACACCTCATTTAAAGAGTTTATAATATAGGAAAAGTAAGGCAACTACATTAAAGTAAAGAAATAATAAAAAATAATTTAAAATACAGTCTCTCGCAGTGGCGGATCAAGGGGGGTGTGGCTATAGGGGTTAAAGCCCCCCCCCCCCACAATCTTTTCCTAAAATTAATTGAAACATAGAAAGAAATAGATTACATACTGTGTCGAGTTTTTTTTTTTTGGTCTCAAATAATGTTAAGCTGTGAAATTTGATGAAAATCAGACAAAATAACGAGGTTGGGGCTGAACAATTTACATGTTTATGTAATTTTTTTATAAGCCCCAAAATAATTTGATTGGGCTGAAACCTTAGGGGAATTGGAGATAAATCAAGTTCGTACGAATAATGGACATGTTTAATGCAAAGACAATTATTCCCAAAAAAAAAAAAAAAAAAAACAGAAAACTGGGACGAAAAAAACAGCTTGGGACTATGGCCTGAAAAGAATTGAATTAAAAAAAAGCTTTGTTCAGGGTTAAAGAACCAATTCTATAAAAACTTTAACTTAATTCAGAGGGTTTTTGGGGCTTACCTCTAGGGAATGTGAAAGTCCAAAGTTGGGGCTTAAGCTTGAAGAGAAAATTGAAAAAACGGTGTCAGGGCTAAGCAATTAACATGTCAAATGCAACAACAATTCACCCTACAAACTTAGCTTATTTAACAAAAAAATGCAGAATTGGAGAAAAACGACATATCAATTTGAATTTAATTTTTTAAAACAACAAGAATTGTTCCTTAAGGCCATCCAGGGCTCAGAGAACCTTGGAGCTTATATTTTGAAGGTTGAAGTCAATTACATACAAAACATTTATGAACTTAGCGATTACATGCAAGAAATCTAGTCAAGGAGCCAAATTCCACAAGCGTGAGTTTTCTCTGTGCACCCAGAAAATCATGCAAAAGAAAATGAATATTTACAATCTCTATAGACTCTAGAGAGTGACGTGCAATTTGATCGACATGTTTCTTGAGCCGTCTGTAGCTTATACACTAAAATTCAGTCACGCTTGCAGAATTGGGCCGCATGCTATTTTTTGTAGTATCTTTGCCTTATGTCCAACTAAAAGTCCTGAAGTTTTGACATTTTATTTTTCAATCGGCAAAATAATTTTGTTGGTACCTACTTTACTAGTTGATTTGGGTAGTTCACGAAAATGAGATCTCCATAGGGCTCATACTGCCAAAACACGTATGAGCTTTTGCCAGTGAGATTTCATTTTTGTCTCAGACTGGATTTCCAAGCCCCCCCCCCACAGCCAAATCCTAGATCCGCTACTGGTCTCTCGTTATTCTGCCTGTTATCACAGCTACAGCCTAACCGACTGAACGGATTTTCTTTTAAACTTGGCGTCTACTGTTTTTTGGATAATATTCCCACACTTTTTTTTCATTTTTTTTTAGGATCAAAAAACGTTATTTATAAAATTTATAGAATAAGTAAAGAAAAGGAAATTTAAATATTAAAATTACTTTGGTCTTAAGTGGTTTTAAATAGGGTATAACAGACTGACGGGAAAGCCCGCTGTTATACCTTGGGCGAAACACAATAATTTCTGGAGTTGAGGTCACTTTAACTTTTTATTTGAGCTATAAAATAAGTTTTTTCTTAACGGTTTGTCAACATTTGTATGGAAGGTACCGCTATTTTTGCACATGATTCTTTAAAGTATTCTACAAAATAATAAAAAAAAAATATTTTACACCTAGTTTTTACTGTATTGAACAAGTCGTTTTCAAAATATTTAGTTTTCTATTTTTTATATAGTTTAAATAGTTTTTTTTTTATTTTTCAATTTTTTTTTTTAATTTTGGTTCATAATAATGTTTATACTTTTTAGAAGATTTACCATAAAAAAAATAAAAAAAATCAACTCAACTGTTTTAGAGAAAACCAAAAACCAAAAAAATAGTTGTACTGGAGGTACCAAAAATAACCAATTTTTGAAAATAAAAAAAAAATATTAAGAAGTAGCATTTCAATTAAAAAGTACAAGTAATCTCAACTCCAGAAATAATTGTGTTTCGCCCAAGGTATAACAGTGGGCTCTTCAGTCAGTCTGTTATACCCTACTAAGCCAACGAAACACAATTATTTCTGGAGTTGAGGTCACTTGTACTTTTTAATTGAATTTTATTCACTCACTCCACTTTAAACAGAAGTAATTTCAATATTTTAATATTTAAATTTCTTCAGCTTCTTATTAGAAGTAGCATTTCTTTATTTAAATTATTTGAATTTTGTTTAACAAAATGCTCGGGCCGTTTCTGAGAAAAATATGATTTTTCTTTTTGGCGAAAAAATGGCATGTATCGTTATTTTTGTCCTAAAAAAATTAAAAAAGAACGTGTGGGCATATAAGTCAAAAAACACTATGTACCAAGTTTGAAGAGAACAGACAGACAGACAGCCAGAATTGCGGGACCCACTTTTTTCGCGTTCTCTATCATTGTAATGCTAGGGAAAATTATTGTCTCTAGTTCGATTTTTTTTACGAATCCATAACTTGCAATTTAGTATATTAACAGTTTTTCGAATTGTTCTCATCAAAAATATTTTTTTTAGTTTTAAAAGATGGCCATTAAAAAATCACAATTATCGAAGATGCAATACTTTAAAATCGGTCTAACTTATCAATATAATTTAATTTTTTTTGGTTATACATATCTTTAAAAATTCAAAAAAAAAAAAAAAGAAATATCGAAAGCATTTCTCAAATTTTAAAAAATTAATTTTTTTGTGCCAGCTTTCTTTTTTTCAAAATTGATTTTTTTTTAAACAATGGGTGCACAAATAAAGTTTATAGGTGCTCAAATGTGATCATTTCCTAGGCCATCTTTTAGAAAAAAAAAAAAAAAAAAAAAAAACAAAAAAAAAAACGAACAATTTTTGAAGTTAAATTATTTGAAATTCGTCGGTCCGGTCGCATCGATTTGAATGGAGTTACCTTCTATTCGTTACTCACCATGAGGAACTAACTTTGTTTTAAAATATTTTCTTATAAATTTTACATATTTACTTATAAAATTCATAAGAGTTTTTTGGGAGCGCCTAATAACTTAGGATTTCAAAATTCTGTATGACCAACATTCTATTTAATTTTTTTTTGAAAATGCTGTATTTCAAAATTCTGTACGTCTATAATTCTGTATATCCAAAATGTTGTACGTGCAAAATCCTGTTTTCGAAATTCTGTTTAATAATTCAGTATTTTAAAGAAGAATTTTCTTTTTTTTTCAATCTAATCGCCATTTCTTGCCCTTGTCAGCTGTGCGTTTTCGAAATCAAACCCGTTCTTAAAATAACTTAACCATATTCTGAGACTCGTATTCGACTACAGACGTATGAATGTATGTTGGTATTCTAAAAGTCGTATATCCACCTGCACTTCTACTAAAAACACAAAACATCGCTTACGCCTGTTCGTATATTATTCCTAGTCTAGTATCAATCCGAATTAATGTCGTATTTGAAATCTATATATTCTCGATAAAAATGAACAAAAACATAATGTTACGCATCTTGGTAACTTTTTTAATATTGCTTCTATGCCCTCGGTAGAAATCAACCTGAGGGCACGACCGCCATTCTGTCTTCCAACCATCAATATCTACTGTTAACCGCCGATGCCAAACATCAAAGTTCTTTTGCATCTTTTCAATACTTCCGTTATTTTCTTCGATTTTTCAAAGATAGAACGAAACTCAGTGTGATATCTTTCCAGTAGACATATCATTTTCTTAAACCAGGCTGCCAGTTTCAAAATATTCTTATCTTCAAATTTGCTACGCAAGGATGCGAAGTATTGACTGATCTTACGGCAGCAAAAAAAAACCTTTATGTATGCTGTATTTAAAAAAAAAATCGTTTTGATAATGTAAACGTGCGCACTTTTTAACATTGAAAATGTTTATAGGCTCGTTTTGTACAAATTATGTTTTTACCAAAATGAATAAAGTACAAATGAATACAAATGAAAATGAACTTTAGCGTAGTAGGAGCATGTTGCGAAAAATTTGGTTGGTGTTACCACAGAAGCTACAAAATTAAAATGAACATATCTTTGTAAGCGATGAACATCGCCGGGTATCGAATTGTTGGTTGAGCGATGTTTGATTTGAAACTTTTTATTATATGTTTATAATAATAAATTTAAAATAACTTTTTCACAAAAAAAAGGAACTTTTCTACAAAAAAAAATTACTTTTTAACAAAAATAAATTAACTTTTTTACAAAAAAAAATAACGTTTTTACAAAAAAAAATTAACTTTTTTAGAACAAAAAAATAACTTTTTTACATAAAAAAAATAGCTTTTCTACAAAAAAAAAAATAACTTTTGCACACAAAAAAATTAATAACTTTTTTCAAACTAAATTTCTTGTAAAAGTAAATATCTTTGGTTACTTGCTTAAAAAAAAGTAATGAGAAATTATTCAATTATGTTTTATATTTTTATTTTAAATTATACATACAAAATATGCATATATAAACGCTCTTTTCCGACTGACTGACGAGGTAACGCTGCTATGATGGTAAAATCAGAAAAAAAACTCCTAAACGAAAATGTTAAGGGTTGCCAATTTTCTGGAATTAACTTTTTTATGAAAGTGAACGGTGAGTTTGTCAACTAAATTTTATACATATTTACCCTGGCTAACATAATTATGTTCTTGGAAAATTAGTTAGTGAAAAAACAACAGGTCACCTTTTTGTTACATACATTTTTTTTATTTTTATATTAATAAAATACAATTGTTTCGATGCCGATGAGCATCATCATCAGTTTGACTGTCGACTGTAAAACTGATGATGATGCTCATCGGCATCGAAACAATTGTATTTTATTAATATAAAAATAATAAAAATTATGTAACAAAAAGGTGACCCGTTGTTTTTTCACTAACTAATTTTCTAAAATTGTTTTTCTGTTACATAGCCCTAAAAATTAAAATTAAACTATAATTATGTTCGACGGGCGCCTATGTGGTCCTGCAACCATCTAATCTCCAATATCAAGATTTTAAAATACTTCATTAAGCCAGACATAAAAGATTAATTGAAAAAAAAAAAAAAAAACAATCTACAATTGCATGAAAACTTTGAAAAAAAAAAAATTAAAATCAATTTGAGTTAATGTTTTTGTACTTAATTATTCAAAACTTTATACGGAAAATTGATGTGGTACAAAAGTTGTAATTTATGATTGTTGGTAGCATATTCTCTACATTATAGAAGAGGATTAAATAGTTGTAGATATAATAGAAAATTTAAAATTTAGTACTTAATGAATTATGATTAAAAAAGATGAGCACTTTGTGACACCGCAACGGACAGGTACAATCGTTCCTAACTTTATTTTTTCTTGGATTTCAATGTAATAATATATTTTGTAGCTCATACCACTGGAAAATAGATGTAATATACAGTAGAGTCCACTTATAGTCACAAGAAAATGAGAGACAAATGTGGCTGTTCCTGTACCTAATTCTGAAGATGGTTTGTCCCAAAAAAAAATATATTAGATCTTTATTAATGAGCTTACAAATTGAAGCAGGGATGACTTAATTGGAAAATGTTGTATAAATTCATTCTAAAAATGTGATTGTGTTATTAGTCGTTTCGGTTTTTGGCGCATAAAATTGAAAAGTTGATACAAAATTTTACAAATTTGTAAAACAAAACCCACGCACATATTGACTTAAACGTCCTACGATTAGGGATAAGATAATGTTAAAAAAAATTTGTTGATTAATTTAACAAGAGCAAAACGAATTAATATAAAATGAATTCGTAACTTACAAAATTCTAAACGGATCCTCCAGATTAAGGTTTAAAAATACTGCCCTTAAGATTTACACAAAAAAAACAACTATCTACAAATTCTTGAAAACTTTGAAAAAATTAAAAACAATTTGAGTTAATATTTTTTTTCACCTACCTAATTTAATTAATTATTCAGAAATTATTAATTTAAATTCGTTGGTTGGCATATTCTTTACATAAACTAGAGATTACAAAGATGGAAATCTAATACAAAATTCAAATTGAATGCTTTTTGAATTATGTTTATTAAAGAAAAGCTGTTGTGACACTCAATCGGACAGATAAATGAAAAAATCGTTCCTTACTTTATATTTTACTGCAGGATTTCAATCTTCTGTTTCACTTGTCAGCAATTAAGCGCTTATGTTAATCAAACATAGCTGTGCACTTAATGAAAGCTTTAAACGTTCTGAAAGAAAGAACAAAAACTATTCTTATCTATTTTATCAATAGCAATAGGTTCACTTGTAGTTGAAGGTAGCGCTAGTACAATTGACGAAGTCGAAAGGAAGAAAACATTATACAGTCGAGCCCGTTCATAGCCATATGAAGATGCAATAAAAAAATGTGCTTTTATCCGACTTCAAAGTTGGTTTGGCGCACAGAAAAAAAGATTAAATGACGATAACAAACAAGAAAAAGTTCCAGTCTTACTTGCAGATGTTAATTGTCCAACAAAATTCGGTGCAGTATAAAATTGATAAAATTGCAACTTTTTGCTTCAGGTAGGTTAGGCAGTCAATCAAGTCAGAAAAAGTCATTAGTCAGTAAAAGTAGAATAACAGATTCAGGCAAGATACAATTTGCCAACAAATTAGTAATGATAGGAAGAGGTACCTAATTCGCTTGGAACTCCAAACTTCCATGCACATATTGGGAAATGGTTAAGCCTAATGCTGTAGGCAGCTGCGGATGAAGCTTGAAAACAGTGAAGAGCTCTATAATATAACGTTTTAGTTGTTGCAAGAAATGTATGGTATGGCACAAACTTGAGCACTTTTGATTGCCATCAGTTACCTACAATTTTCTTTGTAGCATTCACAAATGAAAAGCTTACCAAACTAAAATAATTATAATGTTACTTATTGCATCACGATAGGTTGTCAACATCACCTCCTTACAAGAATTTCAAAACTCAAAAACATATGGAATTATTTATAATTATTGTGAATTTATGTTAAAGAAGGAGTTCTATATAACATATCTTGCTTCAACTTAATTTTAATTAACGGAGTTTTGTTTAAGTGCACGCAATTAATTATGTTTTTGTTTTATATAGCAAATACAAGTCATTTTCAATGCTCCCATTCTTACTCCATGAGTGAAATCTGTAAATTTTTACGTTATCAAAACGATTTTTTTTTTAAATACAGTATTTTAAAAAACAGAATTTTGAAATACAGAATACCTTAAGAATACCTAAAGAATTTTAAAATACATAATTTTCTTCATACAGAATTATTTGTAACCAGAATTTTGAAATGCAGAATTTTGAAAACAGAATTTTGACCATACAGAATTTCGATCCCAACCCGATTATTTTATAGATAGCTAAATTAATGTTCAACCTTAATATTTCTCTTTTCTTTTTTTTTTTTATTTTTAATTTATTTACATTTTCAATTTATTTCCAAATACCCGTATAAGCTGCTCCACTGTAGCCCACTTGTGTTCTTATAGACATTATCGCCAACCTCGAATCATGTTTACTTTATTTTTAAAAAATAACATGAGGTAATTTTGAAATATTAATACCTACGATTATACTCACAAATAATATGCGTTACAGCATGCATACAGCAAAAAAGGGTAAATTGATATAGTTGCTCACAGAGAGTATCATATTAATAGCTTGACAAACTGAACAGGGCATCATACATATATCAATTTTCTCGCCCAGATAATAACTGCACGATCGCACTTGAGGTGAATGATGGTGTAAATATGCATGGGCATACCCACATTTTAGATTCATTGGAATATGTAATTATGTATGTACATAGATCGGGTTTATTTTTTTTTTTTTATTATTTATAGTATGAATAACCGCAATATTTTTTTTTTATTTTTGTTTGCTTGATATGATATTTGAAGACCCAGTAATATTTAATTAAAACTTCCTGGAAAAGAAGTGCATTTATGATTCAAACGAATGTCAATAGTTTTTCGAAATTTAAATTATTCAATATTTATATTTTCTGTAGTTTTTATTTGCTCAAATACTCTTTAAGATCAACAAGCTCGCTATAGTTGAAAATTTAGTAAAACACATTTTAATAGCATCCTGCACTATCGAGATTATTTCATAGATCTCAATACCCAATTAAGTTCTATGTTAAACTTCAACTTTAATGACCCCATTAACTAACCAACATCCTGTACATACCATGTTGGTATTTACATACTTAACCATCCAACACACATCCTTTTGTGTGCTACTTCACCATTTTCATTTACATAGCACTTGCCTTTTAATAATCACTTTATTTTATACATACATATATAGATATATATATACATAGATAGATATTACCTACTCACTCACTATTTAATGTTTCCTGTAATCTGTTCATGATGTGAGTTAAGGCAGTTTTCACTAACATGATTATTGCAATAATTACGGAACTAGCCTTTTAGCTTGTCTTTTGAATCTTTGTATAAGTACTCGCACAAAAACCGGAGCACTAAAATAGGAAATGTCTATGTAAACGTTTTCCATCATCATATTATACGTGAAGTTCTTAATAAAGAAATTTAACAGATTAAAGTTTATTGACTTAAGGCAATAATTAATGGTAAACTTCAAACAGATACTTAAAATTGATTTATTTCTGGGTAATAAAATATTATATTATGTAAAACCTGAAAGAATGACTTTGCTCTGAACGTATGTAAGTATGAAAATGAACCACAAAATGGGTATTTAAATTTAAATACAACACACTATCGCGAATAGCAAATAAACACTTCGTGCAACCAGATAGTTATCTATGCTGAAAACGGTCTTTCTTTTTTGTAAAAGTAAATTGCATTATGACTTCTATTGTGGGCACAGGAACTCCTCAGTTATTTCAATGTAAAAACAGTAGGTAAATAACATACACAGTAGAAATTTATACAGGGTGTCCAGTAAATAATGGGTAACCTTGCAATCGGTGACACCCGGCCTTCAGACCTTTCAGTAAAAGAAATATAGGAACAATATTTTCCTCGTAGTTTTTAGGCCATGATTTTTTTCAAAATAAAAAAATTAAAAAGTACGACTTACTTCAAATACATTGACACTACGACTACGTTGACTACGGTTGAATTATTAGACGTGTTCAGGAAAGAGAGATATCGGAGGGCCTTAGCAATCTCAGTTTCCTGAAAAGGATTCCTAAGCAAAAATCTCAGTTTGGCTGTCAAAATACTGAGGAAAATTTTGTTTGTATTCACTTGCTTAGATATCTCCGATATCTCTGTTTCGTGAACCCGCCTATTATTATTGTTTTCTCATTTTTATAATATTCTAAAACCTAAAAAGAAAAACTACGGCGAAAATATTTAATTATATTTTTTTTTTTCTCAAAAGGTCTTAGGGCCGACTATAACCGGTTGCAAGGTTATACTAAAAAAATGGGCACCACTGGATCGCACAAAACTTGCTCTCGTAGGTAACGACTTTCACGTAGCTTGAAATTAACAATGTAAATATTTATTGGTTTCATAAAATTATGATATCATTAAAAAAAGAGTTTTAAAAACAATTTAAAATATAAATGATTACTTTTAATTATTATAAATTAGTTATTTTAATAGCTACACAAGATAGAGCTCAAAAACAATTATGCCACCTGATTTGATTAATAAGTGTGAATTTATGAAAAAAAAACTTCAAAAATCGTTCGGGCGGTTTTTTTTAAATTAATTTTTTATGTATACAAAATCTTGAACATTTTTTAAAATAAATTTTGGTATGCCGACTTTTAATATTTAATAAAATACAATTTTTCACAAAATAAAAAAAAAAATCAATATCCCGTTTGAAGATATTGAATTTTCAAAAAAAAAATTCAATATTTTTTTAAAAATCCAAAAATTAGTTTATCGAAATTTTTTATATGCAAAATTGTTAAAATTATAAGCGGCCTTTTGTATAAAAATTTTGGTTGAAATCGGTGTAGTAGTTAACGAGAAATTTGATTTGGTTGTATGACAAGTACCGTTATTTTTTGAGTTAAAAAAAAAATTTAATTTCCCCTATAGAGAATCACATAAGAATCTTAGTCCAAAGTTTGAAGAAAATCGCTTCAGCCGATTAGGCTGCAGGTCGAGGTACATACAGACAGACAGAATTGCGAGAGCCACTTTTTTCGTGTTCTCTATAAACGTAATGTTAGGGAAAATTATTATCTCGAATTTTTTTTTGCACGAATCCTAAACTTGCCCTATACTACGTATATATATCGCAAGTAAAAATGAACACGTTGATCCAGTCGTAGCGTAACATCATGGTACCAATAAAAAAAGTTTTTAAAAAGAAAGGACCTCTTACAAATTAATATAAATTTGATATTTAAATAGATAAAACAGATAGAGCTTAAGAAAAGGTATGCCAGCTGATTTGTTTGATCAATATGAATTTATGAATAAAGAATTCAAAAATCGTTAGAGCGGTTTTCTTAAAAATTTAAAAACTCTTGAAAAAAAATCAATATTTTTTTAAAAATCCAAACATTTTTTTTTTTCGCAAGGCCTTCCGAGCCTTATTTGTGGAACTGTAGGCATCCAAATTCATATAAGCCTCCAAAACTCAAAAAAAAATACTTTGAATGCAAATATACCGAAAACTAGACCTTATAGAAGGGTTTGCTTTGGATGTGCTGATTGCATTTGACAAAACCTTTCTATATATGTACGTTTTAATGGGTTCCAGAGACCTTCGTAAAAAAATGCTTTTTTAGTGATAAGGGGGGCCCATGCTTTTTTTCGAAAATCGATTGAAAAAAATGTTGAGTTTTTAAATGCAATGCAAAGGCTTGTCCGTTCTCTATTCAACAACGTTAACCGCAACCTCTTACAAGCCTTGTTGGAAAAGTTATCGCCATCGTAAGGTTTTTAGTTTTTGGGTTGAAACAAAAAAGATTAACTTTGAATCAATATATCTGTGCAACCAGACCCCATACAATGTTCTAGTTTTCAGCTATGGAAAGCTCTCAAAAAAGTGATTAAGCGTTTTAAGACTTTTGGAACTGTAGGCATCCAAAGTCATCCAAACTTTCAAAACTCAAAAAAAGATAGAAAATAATGGTTTTACTTTGAATTAAGATATCAACCAGACCTCATGGAATGTTCTAGTTTTCAGCTATGGATAGCTCTTGAAAAACTAATTGAGCATTGTTTTAAAAACCGGAAGGCATTCCGAGCCTTATTTGTGGAACTGTAGCACAGAATTTAAAGACTCACTATAGTATTGTCATCTTCCCTATGATAGTAATTTTCAGCTTTATCGCCATTTCTTAGAGAGATTTCTACATCGAATGTTGTCCTTATCAATGGAGTCAAAAACTGCACGACTCCATTAAAGCTATTTTTTGTTTCCAGAAAAATATCATCAATTTTCCACCGAGAATTGGATTTACCTTTTACTTTTTCGGAAATAGTTATAATGATTTGTAAATATCACACCTGGGAAAATTATTCAATATTCACCATACAGTTAAACGTATAAATTGGAATTATTGTATAATATCATTAATTCTATCAATTTACAATTTGTATTCAGTTGGTGTTTCTTAACCGTGTTAGTGGCTTATTTCAATAAAACCTTGTTTCACTGCACGCATTGTTAATTATAATTTGGTTTATTAACACATACAAAATTTTTCTTTTTTTTTAGAAAAAATTAGAGTAGATTTTCGTTAAATTTTGCCAACGCTTGTGTCTTGAAGGTTGGTCAGTACAGATCTTAACTGAAAATCGTATATGGTTTTGTCCCTGGAGGCGCAATAGTATGTTAGCTCCAGGATTTGCATTATGGTATTATGCTTTAAACCAGTCGAACACACGTGTAAATTATTTTGACCATGCTTGAACCAGTCAACAAACGTAGATGATTAAGGTGATGTGGACAACATGCCTACTGTGTTTTCATATATCCTTCTTAACTTTTACCTATTAATTTGTGAAAGTTTCCTTAGAAGATACCTAGCCAACCTATGTGCTATAATTTTTTTTTAAGTGCGAAGGCTTTCTCTGTTCTTCGTCGCCTTTGCTTCTAATAACAGATTATTGTAAACTTGTCCTCAAAACTTCTAGGCGACATTCATATAAAAAGAGTGGTAACTTGTTGGACCAGTATTTATGCATCATAAATGCCATGGGTGCGACAACAATCTAAGTATGATTTTTTTTTGTCGATTTCATTACCCACTGCGCCATCCTAAAACTTAGAATAAATTCAATTTTTTTGATTTATTGATAAAATACAATCGAAATAAAAAGTTGTTCATATTTCCTATACCAACCTACCAATAACAAGAAACTTTTATCTCGGACTTGCAACTTCGCGAAATAAATTAAATTCGCGTTTAAATTTACAGCTTGAGGCTTTAAATACGTATACCTACCTACCCGAGTACCTAATGGCGGTAATTACAATTTTCATTTGTTTCACTTTAAAGCTATCTAACTTGTGCTACCCACCCGACAAGTTGAGAAACTAAAGAAAAAAACCTCCTTAAGAAGTTGATCCGGTACGTGTGGTGAGTTGATTTATTCAGTTTCTTCTTTTTTATTCAACAGCCAAACGACTCCTGATAATAATCAAGAAGTTGAAAGAACTGCACCCAGCGCGCAATCAAAATTTTCAAAATCTTAAAACACCACCATAGCTAGTTGTTGGGTTTATATATTTGATAGCGAAGCAAAAAACAAATAAGAAATATCATAAACTCGTTGCTGGCTGATATTAATTCTAAGGATTGCATAAATTCCCAAGTGACAAGTGGAAACTAAAGTGCAGACATTTGGAGATAATTTTTATTTTTAACGAACGAACGTGGGAAATTATTATTAGATAGTAAGTATTCACCTAGAAGCTTTATCTACATCTGTCATGGACTGGACACACTGGACAGATATAGCTCAGGGGCTTAAATTCAGCAAGTGAATTGGCTAAATTATAAAGCCTAACAAAACAATATTGTTTTTTTATTTATTTCGTTTTAATGATTTGTCATATAAAATGAATGATTGCAATTAAAATTAGCTCAGCGATTATAAGAGTTGGTTATATTATGTATTTGATCAGATTTGTATGAATTGAATGTTGTAGATTGTTTTTTTTACTATTATTTTTGGGTTTCTTCAATTTTTATAAGACTGTTCTCTAATTTTCAGATTAGGATCGAAAACCATGTCAACCATCAGCCACCACAACGTCAAGCTTAAATCTGGAGTTTTGGAAAGGTGCAAATTATGCCTTAGGCTTGGTTAAACTTTGAACCCCTGTTTAGCAAGTCTACGCGTTGTTAAAGCAAAATGAGGTGCATTTCTAATGATAGTCAATGTCAACTCCAAATGGATTATATTTTAGCTTTTTTTGAATGAACAAATAAAACCACATTTGAAAAAATGTTACTAATTTAAGGGAATTTAAAAATAAAAGTACAGTTCAATAAAGGAAAATGCATATTCAAGTTGTGTGCTTCATTATTGTTATTTAGAATTATATGAAACAGGTTCGATACAAAAATCGAAATCAAAATTGTACGAATTTCTTTTGTGTCCACCACAAAGAATGCAGTGCCTTATAGAGGATGTGTTGCATAAGGTTTGAGAGAAGTCTCAAGTGTAGGTTGGGTCAAAACAAGTAAAAAATCAAATGAGAGGGCCAATTTAATGCAAAACTTTAATTGAAATATAAAACAAAATTATTAACAACAACAGCGAGGCTCACACTATACTGTGCGATAAGTTAAAAATAATAAATACACCTGTTTTTTTGTAAATTCTTTTCGGTGAAAATTAAAACCGATACGAATTTAAGACCTTATATACCAAGAGGTGCATATATCGTGGTATCAAAAACAACCGTCTGGCAGGTTTCTTTTTCAGCCTTTGGCGGGGGTGGGGGTTTGAAAACAGCGAATTTCCAATTTATTTTGTTACAGGTATTACCACTTCAATAAATTTAAAAACTATATGCCGTGATGCTCTGTCATTTTCTTTAAGTCAAAACGTCATAATCTTGGCAATCTGATGACGATAATGTCCTCTTAAAAAGCTTATATCTTGAGTTATATTGGTCGAATTGCCAAGATTATGACGTTTTGACTTAAAGAAAACATCAGAGCATCACCGCATATATTTTTTCAATTTATTGATGTGGTAATACCTCTAAATTCGCTGTTTTCAAACCCTCACCCCCGCCAAAGGCTGAAAAAGAGACCTGCCAGACGGTTGTTCTCGATACCACGATATATGCACCTACAAACCCTCATACTCATATTTCGGTTATCAATCCACTCCCAAAACTTGCTGTGGGCTCTTAGACCATTACATATTTCTTAGACTGAAAGGTAGAAGTATTAAGTTATTATATTTTAACATAGAGCGCCTGATATATGGGGCCGGTAAGTTTGTTTTGTAAACTATTGATAAGTATGCTAATTTTTATAAATGTTTGTGTAGCTTAAATTTAGCAATAAGAAAAATGAAAAATAAAAATGAATTAAACACAAAAAAAAATGCTATAGATTTTTTAAAACCAAAAATTCAGCATCTGATTTTTTTTTTAAATCAAGCTGTTGAAGTGAGCAAAAGCAAATTTTTGCAAATTAAGTACAATTTTTCATTTTTAATATTCGACGCTCTTATCAATTTTCAGTCAAAAACTTAAAACCAACTAAAAACTAAAAATTAAGAAAATTAACGTTTACGCATGAAAACCATACAAAACTGAGCAAATGATAATTCACCAGATGCTGAACATTATTATTATTATTATTATTATTATTATTATTATTATTATTATTATTATTATTATTATTATTATTATTATTATTATTATTATTATTATTTTTAGCAGCTTTATTAATCCATTTTAAACTGACAAAGTATACTATTTATGTACATATAAATAGGTACCTACATAAGTATATAAGTAATATTAATGTGTGTTTTTTTTTTAATATAATTATACGTTTTAAGTTAACTACATTTGGATGTAAGCCTCCCCAAGGTTATCCACGTTCTTTTGTCCTTAGCTGTTCTTTCCCATCTGTTATCAGTGAGAAATAAATCATCTCTCCAGCATTTTGGTTGTTTCCGAGTCCCAGGTCGTCTTTTGCCGTCTCTAGGAATCCAGTGGTGCGTAGACCTTAAAGTCCACCGGTTGTCTGTCATTCGGGATATGTGGCCAGCCCAGTTCCACTTTTGCTGCCTAGCTTTTTGGATTACATCTTCGAAATCTGTCATGCTTCTTATAAACTCATTTCTGAGTCGTTGTCTTCTAGATATTTTAAGCATTGACTTTCCATAGCTCTTTGTAACGTTCGAAGCTTTTGGATTGATTTTGCCGATATTTTCCAGGTTTGTGAGCCGTATGTCATAACTGGCAGTATAGTTGCATCAAAAAGATGTTTTCTAGATAGTTTGGTTAGGTTTGAATCGAACGCCTGTTTATTTTTCCAAAATTGTTTCCAGCTGTTTGCAATTCTCCTATCTACTTCCTTCTCTTCTCTTTTTGAAAATGAAATCAACTGTCCTAAGTATATATAGTCTTCTACGTATTCGATTTGCTTACCAAAATATCCTTTTGCTCTCCTTTACTCATTACCTTAGTTTTTTCAGCATTCATTTGAAGTCCTGCTCTAGCGCAATTTCCTTCTTAATATTTCATCATTTTTTTTAAGTCATAACTTGATGTCGCAAATAAGATAATATCATCAGCAAATCGTAGGTTATTAAGATATTCGCCATCTATTTTTACTCCCAACGATTTCCAAGACATCGAACGAAAAATATCCTCCAAAACTGCAGAAAAGAAAGCTGGTGAAAGCGGGTCCCCTTGTCTAACACTTCTGCCAAGATTGAATGTTCTACCTTTGCTCTCAAGGGATATCCTAGCTTTCGCGTTTGTGTACACATTTTTAATTATTTGTGTTATTTTGTCGTTGATTCCCTGTTTCTTTAAGGACTCCCAAATTATTGTGTATTCCGCCGTATCAAAGGCTTTAGTGAAGTCTATGAATGCCATGTGTAAATTAGGCTGATATTCGTTACATTTTTAAATTATTTGTTTTACTGTCTGTAAATGATTGGTAGTGCTTAAACCTTTAAGAAAGCTTGTTCTCTAGGTTGTTGTTCATCCAAAACACCACGAATTCTCCTAAATAAGCACTTTGCAAAAAGCTTGTACATGACCGAAATAAGACTAATAGGCCTATAATTCTTTATATTTGTGGTATCTCCTTTCTTGTGTAACAGTGTTATTACAGACTCTTTCCATTGGTTTGGTATTTCTTCCGTTTCGATTATTCAATTGAAAATATTAGTGATGCTAGTTAGCAATTTATTTTTTCCAATTTTCAACATTTCACCTCTGATTCCATCTTGTGCACAACATTTTCCATTAGGAAGTTCTTTTATTGAAGCTTCAATTTCTGTAGGAAGAAATGGAGGAAAAACTGATCCGTGGTCAGATTGAAGATTAACTAAGACACTATCCGAATGTGATCCCGAAAGCTTAGTTGTATAGAGATCTTCATAGAACTCCGTTGCTATTTTGTTTAGGTCTGATCTTTTCGTTATATTTTGTTTGGTTTTTGTTAGCTTCAATATCCATTCCTTTCCATGAGATTGTTCCCTATGGGCATTTTTCATGGAATTGTTTTCTTCTACCATTTGTTTAATTAATTTATTGTTATATTCTATGACATATTTTTTGATTGCCTTTTTGCATTTGTTCCTAAGATTTTTAAGATCATTCTTTTCCGCAGATGTTAGATGAATTTTTTGCCGTACGATTTCTCTCTGTTCTATAAGATTTTTAGTTTCTAATAGCCTTTTCACACCAAACCCAAAACGCGGTTTTCGGCAATAGGTTTACGAAAACTTGAAAAGCGTTCACACCGAAAATTTACAGGTTTTCGTTTGACATTTCATTTTTTTTTGCTGGAACACAATGATCTCGAAGAAGGGCCGCGCCGCTTTGAAAATTTGCAGTGCCACAGTAAAGGGCAAAAATCAGGTGTTTTATGCGAAATTAGAAGGTAATTTTTAAATATTGGAAGTTCAAAAAGGAAATGCAATGAATCCTGATTCGTTATATTTAATTTATTTCTTAACCGATCAATTTCACGTATTAATAGTAAGGATGCGCGACACTGGGTCGCGGTCTCTTGTGTTCCAGCTGAAAAATTATTTTTTACCTGGCACCAACCGGTCAGCTATTTATATGACGTTTGATTGAGCGCTGAATGTTTCACAAGGTGTGTTTGTTAAGTTCATCTTGCAAATCCAACATGTTTATAAACTTGTGTTTTAAAACTTGTGTTTTATCAAAACTTGTCGTTTAGCAAAAATGTATGGGAAAACTTATGTTTTTGATTTAGGTTTTCAGCCAAAACCGATATTTTTGCGAAAACCGGGTTTTGGTTTTGGTGTGAAAAGGCTATAAGGAAAGTTTATCTGTTTTTTGTTTCGATTGTTTCAAAATAGTGTTTTCAGCTGCTTTTAAGACACCTTCTTCTAAGAGATCATATGTTCGTTGCAAACAGATTTTATCGAGAATATCCCAATTACATCCGGCTTCCAAGTTTTCTAAGTATTTGCGGATACTTACTTCATCAAGTATTTTTGGAATCTCCCTTTTTGTTGATTTCTTGTGGTATTGTTTAGTCTTGTGATCAATTTTGAATGTGCCTCTCACCAGCCTGTGATCACTATCAAAGTTGAAGTTATTAAGAACTGAAACATCTTGTAAAATCGATTTTTTATTGGTAATTATGAAGTCTACTTCATTCTTAATGAGACCATTAGGTGATCTCCAAGTCCATTTACGATTTTCGGCTTTCTTAAATAGGCTGTTTCCGACACAAAGTCCATGCTGCCAGGTAGCTAGGTTACAAGCCTATCACCTCTTCTATTTCTTTCACCGTAACCATAGTTTCCCATTGTAAGCTCTTCATTTTCTTTTTGGAACCTATTTTCGCATTCAAATCTCCCATTACAATCATAAATTCTGACTTAAAGTCATGATATACTAAGTCGATATCCTTATAAAATTTGTCTATAGCGTCTGGTGTTGCTAATCCCGTAGGAGCATAGGCTTGGATGATGGTAAGCCGAGAGTTTGATACCTTGATGTGAACGTTCACGCATGAAAACCATACAAAACTGAGCAAATGATAATAATTCACCAGATGCTTAACATATTGAAACTTAATCTACAAAATAAATTGTAATGGAAATACGGACGAACAATGCCAACAAACTTACATAGGAACGACAGAACAAAAATTAAAAAAACAGACTTTCCGGACATAAATCGGACTTAAAAAGTAATGCAGTACAGAAGACAGCACTGACATCACACTGTATTACGCACAAACACTTTCCTAACTTCGAAGATGTCCAAATATTGCAAAGGGAACCACACTACAATTAGAGCCTGATTATACGGTTCTTTTTTACCCGTTCGTTTCGTCTTTCGTGTTTTTGACAGTCAAGAGCGTTCATGATTACATGGTTCGCAAAAATACGTACGTACTTCCATTCGTTATTTTGACGTTCATGGAATTGGGGGATGTTTTGTAAAAAAAATAATCAGTAGTAATAAATAAAAATATTTTTTAATCACTTATTTCGCAAATACAAACGCTTATTAGGTGAATCCATTTACGAAAAACTATTTTTCAATTCAATAATTTTTGTTCAAATCGTTTTTTTGCTAACATCGAGGAGAATTGTGGTTGCCAAATCAGAAACGTCAAAGTTCAACCAGAAAAAGTCTTGAAATTTTCATTCCTGCTTTCGTTACTTCCTGACCTCTACATTTCTACTTCCCCCCACCCAAGCTGTCAAAAAGACGAAAGACGAAACAACCGAAAAAACGAATCGTGTAATAGGGCACTTAGAGAATGATAATTGAAACCTTGCATATCATCAACGCTTACAATACGATGAACCGACGAATTGACATGGAAGACGTAAGCCCGCATTATAAATACCTGCTGGAGAGGAAAGGGAGGGAAAAGCTTTGAGATCATGTTTATATAAATTAAAATCTATATGGCTGTTTCATGTCAATTCCACTTCATACTAAGTTAAAATTAATTTTTGTTAAAGTGCAATATATAAATGTAACAAATGTAAGTTTATACATTGTTTGTGAAAAATTTGTAAACAATTTTTGAAATCTTTATATTTATCAATGCAAATATAGAAACTCATTGTTTTCACCTGATGATGTCCATAGTCATGGACGAAACGTCGTGATATCAAAATAAATTTGTTTCATTTGACCTAAAGCCCATCAAAATAAACAAAACTTATCAACAAAAAAAGGTCACAGCAATATAACAAAGTATATATATTGAAAATTATAACATTTTAGAATCATTTCGTAATTAGTATTTAACTGAAAATTGACAAGAACATTGTATAAAACCTAAAAACAAAAATAGTAGTTAACGTTAATTTTTAGTACAGGTAAAATAGGACATATAAAATGAAAAAATTACTACCCACATGAAACTGGGTGGAAACATTTCTTTCACCATACGATTGAAGAATCAAAAGAGTCTTTAAAAATATCCCATAGGGAAGGGTGTTTTTTTTGAGGGGGGAAAGGGGGGAGGTTGCGGTGTATGAAAACGAAAAATTTACTTAAGTACAATTTTAACATGTGACACATGATTTAGAGGTAGTTTTTAATGCTGAATCTAATGACACAAAAACGAAAACAATACCACTGACCTGCGAGCGCTTTGGCAAATGAATTCTGTGCTAACAACTTAATTGCAAGTAATGTAACTAGAAACAGCTATATTGAAAACGACGTCACTCAATCAATTGAAATGCTTAGCCCAAGTACCATTGAGGTTAGGGATGATGTAGTATCTAATGGGTGATTTTTTAAGAGGTTTAGAACTTTTTAAAAAAAAAAACACACAAAAATTCGAAAAAATGAATGAAATATTTATTTGAATCGATAGTTTGAACCTTGCAATTTAATGTTTAAAGATAATTTCATGCAAATGTTGACCGCGGCTGCGTCTCAGGTAGCCCATCCGCTGAGTCCAATTTTGGCATACTCTTTCACACATATCGGCCGGTATCTCACGAATGAATGCATGGATGTTGGCTTCCAGTGCGTCAATCGAAGCGGGCTTGTCCCTATAGACATTAGCCTTGACATACCCCCACAAAAAATAGTCTAATGGTGTCAAATCGCACGATCTAGGCGGCCAATTGACCGGCCCGAAACGTGAAATTAACTGTTCACCAAACTCGCCGCGCAATTGCGCCATTGTTTCGCGTGCTGTGTGGCATGTGGCACCGTCTTGTTGAAACCACATATCATGCAAGTCAAGAACTTCCATTTCGGGAAAAAAAAAGTTTGTTATTATCGCTCGGTAGCGTTCACCATTGACAGTAACGCTGCGATTCGCATCATCTTTGAAGAAATATGGCCCAATAATGCCGCCGGCCCATAAACCGCACCTAACAGTGGCTTTTTCGGGATGCATTGGTAGCTGTTGCAATGCTTCTGGCTGATCTTCCCTCCAAATGCGGCAATTTTGCTTATTTACGTACCCATTCAACCAAAAATGAGCCTCATCGCTGAACACAATTTTTCGATAAAAAAGCGGATCCTCGGCCAGCTTTCCAAGAGCCCATTGTATCTTAAAAGGCTTTACGCCCAAATCCTTCCGCAAAATTTTCCACGTAGTGCTGTAACAAAGGCCTAACTGCTGGGAACGGCGCCGAATCGACATTTCGCGGTCTTCTGTCACACTAGCTGATACGGCCGCAATATTTTCTTCACTACGCACAGTACGTAAACGTGTTGGTGGTTTAATGTCCAACAAAGTAAATTTGGTGCGAAATTTGGTCACAATCTTCCGAATAGACTGCTCAGAAGGTCGAGAATGCCGACCATAAAATGGAAGCAGCGCGCGATGAACATTTCGAACCGAGCACGAATTTTGATAGTAAAATTCAATAATTTGCAAGCGTTGTTCATTTGTAAGACGATCCATGGTTAAATTGCAAACCAAACTGAAGCTGTTTGACAGTGACACAAGGTACTAAACACACGTCAGCTGTCAAAACCAGTGTTGCCAAAACAAACCAGCTAAAAAATCACCCGTTATTTCTGACTTAGTTTTTATATTAAAAGCTCTTAAAAACACTAAATCTCCTGGATTTGATGGGATAAAAAACTTATTTTTAAAAAAACCTCCCAAAAATAGGCATAAGGTACCTAAACATATTATTTAATTGGTGTTTTAAACTAGGATATTTTCCGAACGCTTGGAAAATTGCTAAAGTTAACCCTATTTATAAGCCAGGCAAAAATTCTAGCATGCCACCCAGTTAAAGGCACATTAGCTTGCTTAGCTCTTTGAGTAAATGTTTGGAAAAATTAATGAAAAATAAGTTATTGTCACACGTTGAACAGTTCCAAATCTTGCCACAAGAACAATTTGGTTTTAGGAAAAAATAGTAATATCCACCAAGTTGACAGGGTAACAAAAAACATTAACATATATTAGGTAAAAGTACGGGGATGGTCTTTCTAGATGTTGAGAAAGCGTTTGAATCGATATGGCATGAAGGCTTGATTCACAAACTCATTGTTTTGAATTTTCCACTATACATAGTCAAAATGCAGTGGCGATTCCTCTCAGTTCGCAGGTTTATCGCCGCTAAACCAAGAGGTTAAATGAATAAATTATATAATATAATTTTGAAATAATGATAATGATGGTAAATGCAATAATCAATACCAAATTCCCTACAAAAAGCATTGTTATAATAATACAAAAAAATAGATACATACCTAACCTAACCACATTGTTCTAACACAGTACACAACACAAAACTCTCATACAACAAGTCTTCCTTGAAAGCTGACAACATCCGCGCTACCAAACTACATACAATTTTTAATAATATCTATTCAAAATACAAATACAAACACAAATACCATACAATCTATAATACAAGAGCGTTTTACTACACATGTCCTAATCAAAGCCCAGCTTAATAAATAAAAGCGTAAGCGTTAGTATGATGCGATAAAGCAGGATACATCAGGTATGCAAGCAGCTCCAGGTACGTACTTACTTCCAAAAAAGTGCTCAATTGGCAAAGCGCGATGTAGCTCTGCATTTTTGATATGTTATTGGGGCATGTTAGAGTAGTCTGTATCTAAGTTTGCAACTTCGAAAAGCCTGTGTTCGCTGCAGGAAAAATGCAACCGTGAAAAAAACGCTAAGTTCATCCGATTTTTTCCGACATTTTCCTTTATAACTTTGGAAATATGCAACAAAGGAAAAAACCGTCAACTATAAACTTGTTTGTTATAAAATTTTCTACAAGACCACATTAGTTTGAAATTCATGCATGTTATATTTGTCTTTCTATCTAACCATGAATAAAAAAAAAATCTAAAAAACTAAGTAAATTTGAAGCAATCAAAAAAACAGTCAAAAATTATCCAATTCTGCTTAAAATTTGGAATCAAATAGTCTAGAGTATTACAAGACGAAATTTAAAAAATTCGATCCAAATCGGTCAAATAGTTATGGCAAGAAACATGATGTTAATTAAGTGCAACACGCAATGGTTGCCTCATTGTTGTGGTCAAAGTAGGACACTTAAGTTGGCACTGATTTTTTTGTTCACCTTAAGTATGATAAAATATAGTTATGATATTTAAAATAAGAAGATGAAGAAATTTAAATATTAAAATATTGAAATTACTTCTGTTTTAAGTGGAGTAATCATTATTTCAAAATTAAAAAACAAGTGACCTCAACTCCACTGTTATATCTTGTGCGAAACACAATTATTTCTGGAGTTGAGGTCACTTGTACTTTTTAATTGAATGTTATGATATTTATATCTTTTTTTTTGCAACTTTGATATCGATTTTAAAAGTTACGAAAATTGTACACTTGGCATGTAAATATGTAATTTCAAAATTACATTACATTAAATTACGTTAGTTAGATAGCAAGACAAATATAACATGCATGAATTTTAAACTGATGTGGTCTTGTAGACCTTGTTTTAAAAAAACAAGTTTATAGTGAACGTTTTTTTCCTAGTTGCATATTTCCAAAGTTATAAAGGAAAATATCGGAAAAATGGGCTGATTTTATCGTTTTTTTCACTGTTGCATTTTCCCTGCATCGAGCACAGGTTTTTCGAGCTGCAAACTTAGATACAGACTACTCTAACATACCCTAACTACATATCAGAATTGCAGAACTACATCGCGCTTTGCGAATTTATTGTCGAATTGACTGGGCTATTTGCGAAATAATCAATAAACAAGTTGATTCGTATTGAATACTAAAAGTGCGAAACTAATTAATTATTTTGTTTTTGCGAGGATTTTAGATTGGAGTAAATATATTTGTGGATTGTGGTGCCTGAAATATGAGAGTGCGACATTGTTTTTTTTTTTTTTTTTTTTAAGAAGTGAGATGGAAGTAAATGCATATATGCTGGAACCTATAAAATAATATTATAATAAAATAGATCACAGTTAAATAATCGTCAATTTATTTTGGCATAAAGTCGCTAGAAGTATCTTTTATCGGCTGACCGCTAACGTGAAATTTGTTTAAATAGCTTTAAACGTGAACTAAATTGTTTAAAGATAGGTACATACATACCTTCATACATTAATGTGCGTAGGTAAGGTTAAATTTAAGATTTTTTGCAAAATCATATAAATATAGGATGTAGATATTTGTATTTATATAATTGTTATAGAAAGTGACTTTTATGATAAAGTGATTTTTATGATAAAGTCATCGAAAATGTTGTTTCCGTCGAACGACGAAGCGAAATTTATGTATCGATAAATTTTTAAACTTTTATTTTATATTATTTATTAATGTTTTTTTATTAATTGTCGTTATCAATAAAACTAAAAACAAAAAATATGATTTTTTTAACCTTCCCTAGACCACGTAGCTAAACCAATACTAACGACCAGGAATCGCCACTGTCAAAATGATATCATCATTCCTTACAAAGAGAACTTTCAAAGTCTCTGTAAATCATTGGTACTCTGATGTAGTTGAAATCGTTCCTGGTGTGCTCCAAGGGTCTGTACTTGGACCTTTTTTGTATATTATATACATACATGATTTTCCTAAGATCCAAAATTGTAATACTGCTATCTTCGCAGATGATACGTGCATTTACTCATCAGATTCAATAAACCAACTTGCAATCTGCTCTGAATTGATTGAGTTCAATCGTATCGCGATGATCGGAAAATCAAATTAAACGCTTCTAAGACACAGGCTCTCTCTTTCACTAGAAAAATAAAAGCCTGTTACCTGGCAAGCAATAGGCTTCAATTGAATGGTGTTCAAGCGGAATGGAAATCTCGTGCTAAGTAAATACCTTGGGGTACACCTGGACAATACCTTAACTTTTAGTTTTCATATACAAGAAAAACTAAACAAACTTAATATGACGATAAAAACACTTTATCCTTTTATAAATCGAAAGTCTAATTTGAGCATTGAAAACAAATTGATTATATTCAAAGTGATATTCCAAAGCATACTGTTATATGGTTCACCTGTCTGGGGATCATGTGCTAAAAGCCATATTCGTAGGTTGCAAATAATGCAAAACTAAATATTGAAAATTATGCTAAACCTTCCAGGTCATTATTCTACGGAAGATCTTCATAAAGAAGCGAAAATTGAAAAAGTATCTAGTCGTATTGCAAAATTATACAAGCGTTATATTATATCGTGCAATTCTTCAGACAATAACCTGATATCCAACTTAACAGCTTAAGATGTTGTATCACCTTATTTATTTATTGTTCATTTATTTATTTATATTATTTTTTTATTTTTTTTTTTTTATTTGTCTATATATTTATTTATGTAAATGTTAATTGAGGCTGTGAGTGCAAAAGTTGCGTAACCCACTTTTTGAAATTTGGTTTAAATCGACTAAAACAAGCACATAAACCTTGAAAATAGTAATGTTATATTGTTTTTTGAGAGATTAGATATTCAAGAATCTAAAAATATGTTAAAAATAATTTATCTCCCCAAGACAAGAATATGAGTAACAAAATAAGCCAATTTAAAAAAATGTATCTATTTTCTTATTAATTTATTTATTTATATTTATTAAATTATTTATTTATTTATTTATTGATATATTTATTTATTTATTTACTTTTATATTTATGTGTTTATTTATTAATGTATTTATTTATTGATTTATTTATTTATTTACTGTTTGTTTATTTCTTATCTTTATTATCTTATCCGTCCAAATTCAATGTATTAATTAATTTAAATTGTTTATTTATTTATTAATATAATATACTGTGATAAATACAAATAATTGTAAACATATAAATCAATCTACATATTTATTTCTCTTAAGTTCTTTGTATAACAAATGTAAACAACATCTTAAATTGTGATCTCTCGACCCCAATTCTCTCTTCCAATGGAAAATGAATATCTTTTTATTAAATGAAGGTTTTTTTCTAGTAGCTTTTCCTTCTATACAAAAATTGAATCTGTGATATTATTATTAAATAAAATGTAATAAAATTTTTCAGTAGTAAGGTAGAAAATACAATAAAATAATAGAAAAAGAGGTTATACAAATATCTACAGTTAACGGGTGTTTTTTTTTTAGGGAGAGACGAAGAAGAGAAATCGTTACCAAAAAAACTTCGAAGCAAAATTTTACCTTGATGAAAATTGGTTAAAAACCTTTAAAAGGACATTATTATCAAGAGTCTATGAAAATAAATTGTAGGGAAGGGTGTTTTTTGAGCGGCACAGAAGTGAGGCTACCGTTATTGAGCTGAAAAATTTGCTTTGGTAAAATAAATGCATATGATACATGAATTAAGGGTAACTTTTAATGGTGAATCCGACAAAATAAAAAGCAAAACGTTACAGTTCCCCTTAAAAAAGTTAGAGTCCTTTTTACATGTAGGGATCACTATATTTTCAGTACGAAAGGTAAATATCACCGAAATCCTTTTAAAAATAAGGACCTATTGATAAAACTTAGTATAAATGTTGCATTTTTCATAAGAATCATGAATCAAAAAAGTTTAAAAAAATATCAACTTTTAAAGGGTGTTTTTTTGAGGGGTAGGGTAAAATGGATAATTGTTACTCAAACACCTTTGAAAAAATACTATCTTGATGAAACTTAGCTTAAATCTTACAAATGACATGAAAATCAAGAATCAAAAGAGTTTATAAAAATACATTGTAGGGAAGGTAGTTTTACTGAGCGGAACAAAAGTGAGGTTACCGTTACCGAGCTGAAAAATTTTATTTGGTACAATAAATTTATAAGATACATGCATTAAGGGTAACTTTAAATGTTGAATCCAACAACACTGAAACCGAAACGATATTAATCCTATTGTTTTCTGTGACAGTTCGAACAAAAAAGGTACCTACTCTACTCTACTAGTTAATTTAGCTAGTTCATGAGATCTCCACTCAAAACACATGCACTCTTACAGCCAAATTTAAAAACGTGGAATAGGCTAGGGTTAACCTTATTCCATGGACTAAGTCAAAAAAAAAAAAAATAATAAATCGGGTGGCACAACGGCTCATGAAAAACCAGGGCCAAGTGACTAACAACTCGCAACCATTCATGTGTGCGCCTTTCGACAGGAATGGAAGGGACCTACAATTGTATGCCAAATCCGAACGGCTAGACGAGAAGCACTTATTCGTGACAAGTGATACTCTTGGAGGATTTGTCAATTCCTCGCAAGAGGCAATAGCCCTGAAAAAAACTTTTTAGTTTTTAGGTGGACGAGGCTTGGAAGCGATCCCAGACCTCCAGCGTGACAGTCGAACGCACTAACCATTATCCTAAGGGCTACTACGGACTAAGTACAAAATGTTATTTAAAAAACAAAATTTCTTCTAAGTGACGTTTACTAAGTTAAACCACCGAACATGGTGGTTTAGCGAAGGAATACAAATCAGACGTGTCAAACAAAATGACAATAACTTTGACATAACTATTAGGTGCGTTCGGTAACGTGATCTACTTATTGTAGTAGATTTTCGTTTTGTTTTTATTAATAGGAAATTTTATTCCATGGACTAACTCTTTTTCCGTGGTTTTGTAAGCTCATGGAATAAAGGTGGAATAAGCTTTTTTTATTAATACGGCTGTTAGGGTCCAAAATATACACATGTTACAAAACACTAATCTAGGATATAGACGATTGATCATGAGGAAACACCTGACCACATATTAGGTAAATGCGATGCACTCGTGCAACAAAGACATAGGTATCTAGGACGTCAGCAGATAGAAGAGAGCAAACTACCATCTCTAAAAATTCTCCAAATACTCAAGTTTCTCAAAGAAACAAACTTGGAGAAAGAGCTAAAGAATAAGCGATCTCATCTAGCCCTAGACGGGGGCACAATAGATCTTTAGGTCGCAGTGTACTTAAACCCCTTTAATTATTCGTTCATTCATGCATAGCCGATTGATAATCACTATTATAATCTTTCATATTTTGTACCAATTTTGTTTTTATAGAATACAAATTAATAACAAAGAAACAATTTAAACAAAAATATTACCAAAATACCACAGGCACAAGGACCCCTTTTTCTTATTTTCTTTATTTTGTTTCCTTATTTTGATATCCTTCATTTTTAATTTTCATTTGAATTCTTTACAACATTTGAACATCAATAAAACATTACTCAAACCCGACTCAAAAACGACCCCGGAAGAGCCAAGTGGGTTTGGTTTAGAAACATAAAATGTATCAACTAAATTTGAACCCATTAGTGCTGTTAACATGTATTGTAGGTACCTGTATCTACCTACCTACCAAACAAATGTATAACCTTACAAAAAATAAATATGTTCAAGCAAGTTACATTACATTAAATGCACAGTCAAAACTAGTCTTTCAATTTTAATTGCAAACAAAAACAAAACAATTAAAAGTTTAACTTCAATTGACGTGCTAATCTTCGTGCAAATATCTCTCCTTTTTTTTTACTAAATAACTCAAATTGTGAGCAAAAACTATGTCTCTATATCCGACATTACATTGGAATTAAACACGACAGCCGTTTTCGCCATGCTCGCGCAGTGGACCGACCAGTGATTTAACAAAACATTGCAATTGAAACAAAAATGTTGTCAATTAAAACACACGACTAAATAGGAAGCTATAAAAACATAAGCCCAACGCCCGCCTTATTTGAACAACCGAGCTCTATTAGACTGAACTAACTTACAGAAACCGTCCAAGAATTATAATGGTGCTAAAATCATTTAAAAAAAAATCGAAACACCACTGCCAAACCCGCTTATTGCTTTAGCAGTAGCAGAACGGAAGACAGCGCGATTGTCCGTCTAGCTATATAATAGCAAGAAGGTCTACTCCCTTTTCACCTCGAATCGCCTAATAAAGTGTAGGACAACACCGCCACCACCGCACTGCCCAGCCGGCGACCGCTGCGCTGCTAGGCCAATTGTCACGTTTATATGCCTTTTTTGGATATGGCAAACTGGTAACAATAGCTCTGCTACATCTGATCCAAACACGGTTTATCATTGGCCCAATTAATACCTACTTACCGGAATCCAAACATCAACATCGCAATTCCGAACCATCATCAGCAGAGATAGAGAGAGATACTGGGGCATTAATTAACAACTTGCAATCAAAGCGACTTTAAATCGCTAATTATTACCATAAATAGATTTATTGAGGCAGGACTGCATTCATCTGACGGTTTCTTTGGCATATGGGTATTTTGCTATGAACACTAACAAGGAATGTTAGGGTGCGTTTAATTGCATTCTAACCATTCCTCGGCATCGGCAAATAATGATTGACTTTTGTGTTGGTGATTAATGCGTTAATTATATGGTCGTTTGGTCAATCTGATCTAACTGTAACGAGCTAAAATAGTTTATATGATAACGAGTACAATATATTTCACCTAACAAAAGACTTTTTGTGCATACCTACTTTATTATCATTAAAATAAAAGGTGTCGGTGTTCACGGGTAAAAAGACTTTATCATGGTGATTTAGCATTTTAGACTAAAGTTTCCATTGTTTTTAATATTTATCTTTGTTATTTTAAGATTTTTTTTTGCAAATTGTCCCTTCCTCTCAAAAGGGGAAAAGATAAGGTTCAAAATAAAGAATGCCATATGATTTGTTTGATAAATATGAATTTATGAAAAAAAAAAATCAAAAATCGTTGGAGCGATTTTCTTAAAAATTAATTTTGTATAGTAGGTATCTACATATATACATTTTTTTTACATTTTTATAAATAAAAACTGTTATGCCAACACTAAGTACATATTTAATAAAATACAATTTTACACAAAATAAAAAAAAATATTCATTAGCCCGTTTTCAAGATATTGAATTTTCAAAAAAAAATTCAATATTTTTTTTTAAATCCAAAAATTATTTTTTCGAAAATTTGTATATTCAAAATTGTTTGAATTGTATAAGAAATTTTGGTTGAAATCGACGTAGCTATTAACGAGAAATATGAAACCCAAATAATCGATTCTATGACAGATACCTAATTAAAAAGTAGAATGTACTAATTCAATACCACGCACATCCTTTTATCAACATTCTTGGAGCCGTTTTCGAGCAAAATAAGTTTTTTTCTTCGCGGTTTTTTAACATTTTTATGCAAGGTACCATAATTTTTGAATTTAGTAACATGACTTTTTCTATTTTATTCTAGAAAATAATTATAACAAATTAAACTACACTTAGTTTTAAAAATATTGACCAAGTCGTTTTCAAAAGATTTAATTTTCAAAAAAAATGTTTGACTTTTTTTTAATTTTCGATTTTTTTTTTTAAATTTTGGTTCACAATAATGTTTGTAGTTTTTAGAAGATTTACCATAAACAAAATGAAAAATTTCAACTTAACTGTTTTCTAGAAAATAAAAAACCAAAAAAATGGTTGTAAAAATGGTAATAAGATCCTCGAAGCTGTTTTTGAGAAAAATTATTTTCCTTTTTGGCTAAAAATAATTGTATGGCAGGTACCGTTATTTTTGGTCCTTAAAAAAATTTATTTAGTCAAAAAATAATATGTACTAAGTTTGAAGAAATCCCTCAAACAAAAGAATGTCAAAGTGCACTTGTTGTAACTGTTTCAGTAAAAAATAGTTAAAAAATTATCTAAAACCTCACAAATAAATTTTATTCATAGCTTTTCGAGCTTAAAACTAAAAAATATTTTTTAAATTTTACCTGCCGCTGGTTTCCCAATTATCATAAAATCTATGAGTTTTTTGCTAACCTTGTCATTAGTTTTTATTTTTATTATTGTTACGTTCATTTAAAAAAATAGTAAACCGTTATATTTATTACGCATTTTATGGAGAAAATTGACCGCAAAATAAAAAAAATTAACATGGGCAGGAAAAATGGAACAGACTAAAAAGTGGATATCTTAAAACTGGATATCTTAAAACTGAGACAAGGTATCAAACTTATTTCAACGCAATTACAAAATCCTGGTATTTCTTCTATCATAAGTACTAACAGCGCAAATACCGTTAACATGGGCCAGGGTACACCAAAGTAAGACTTTTCTTAAATCCCTGATAAATGATTTCAAAATAGGAGATAGGCCCTTACTGATTTTTTTCTTAGAAAATACCTCAGAATTTAGGCCCGAGCTTTGGAAGGTCTAATCTATAAAAATGACTTCTTGTTTACGCAAACAACTGCTTAACAATTCTTGTAGGTCATTTTGAATCATTTTCGTGCTCAAAAACAAATGTTGATTGAGGGCATGATTGCAAATGAATAACACTCTATAATATTTTACACGAACACCGCTAATAATAAAAAATTGTTAATTGTCTTGTAACTCAGAAATTAACTAAAACGTTGATTAAAATATAATTCGTGAATTAGAATTTCCTAATAATAAAAAAATAAACTGCGTGCAATAGCTAATTGACGTTTAGTAATCAACACGAACGAAAATCTACTACATTCAACAAAATCCCTGATGTCACCAAAGAGTATAAGCTATTTTGCACAAATGCTAGGTCACATATTGTCAGATTTTACACACATACTTTCTCATTAAATCGTGAATTTCGTGTACATAGCTGAAATGAAAATGACGTCACTTAAGCTTACGGGAATGTGGCCACCTCGTCTGTCCCCTTTAAGGTCTTCGCTAACAATAGCAATCATTTTTCCCATGTAATTCTTGGAGAATCTATATTTGCTCTTAAAATCACTTTCACTTAGCTCAGTTAGTGGATTGAATCGCTTTTTGTATTTTTTTTTACGCGTTGATGTAGGCTCCAACATATCCAACATTGCAATTCGATGCGAAAATTCACAATATCGATATGCCATTTTAAATTTATATTAACAAATATATCAATTTTCAATTATTTTCAACACTGTCAACTTAATTTCTCGTTAATACAACTACTTTGGTGACTTAGTTATTTAAACGTCAATCAACATTAATTAACTTTAATTTTGTTTTATGAATACATTTTTGAACTTAACTAACTGAATAAAGATATTTCACGTTTGATTTGCGTTTATGAATACGTGTGAAAGTCTTTATAAATTTTCTGGTCAATTTGAGCATTTTTGCCTTACTTTTCGACCATGAAGTCACCCGAAATTAAATTAAGCTTAATCCTGTACTCTTTACCGTCTTCAGGGTGTATTTTAAATCCAATTTCTTGTTATAAGGGCTTCTTACATCAAATTTACTTTCTGACCTAAAATGTGAACAAGAAATTGGATCCGAAATACACTTTCAATTGATTTTCCAAACAAAAGTTATGCATACCTTTGAGATCTCATTTTCCTGAACTAGCCAAGTTACATTAGTGTTTGAGTTTTGACGTTACTGCACCATGTGCGCCATCCAGGCTTAAGGGGCAGTACACTTATTAAAGTGAGATCATTCCACAGGTGTTGTTCTAAAGTTGTTTTGCAGGTCATGCAAATCGACGTTTTTTTCTATTTTTTTTATGTTTATTTCGATTAGGAGCAGTTTTTCTGTAGATTTGTAATTATGGTACCAATTTAAAGAAAAAAATAAAACGAAAACTAAACAAATCAAATACCTTAAAATACTTTTTTGCCTAACGTCAAAGATATAAACAAAACATATCAATAAACATATAATAAAGGTTCGCACGTCAACTCTTTTGTTTATATCAAATAGCTGTGCTATCGATGTAAATATCATTAAACCTTCAAAATATTTCATTAAGTCAAGTTAGGTTTTCACTTTGAAGCAAGTTCGTTAAGTTAGTCGAGTTCTATCTCCGACACCCTTTAAGGCAGGCTCCTGAATTTTTAAGTACAACAACTTTCAATTACCTTTCTTTAAAACGTACCTACTTTTTCTTACTGATTTTCCTTTAAAAACTGGGTAAAATAAATACAAAACTAAATACATAACATCAAATGAATGTAATCACCTCTCAAATATGCGTTTCGTAAAATATCATAATTAGAATATCTGATGGAAATAAATACATAAATTTATATCCAATTGAGCTTGTACAAGACTCTGAATATAGCCACATATTCTATAAATGTTGGCATGAATCGGCAAACATCCAGTCATAATAGATACTTAACTTCTAACAAACGGCTTGCACAAGAAGTTACACACCATCAAAAACAAAAAAAACAAAATCGAAATTCATACTGATATAATATATACAAATGGTAACTGCTTGAAACGGACCTGAGAGTTAGGCCTGAGGCCTGATGTCTGATATACCTAAAACTGGGGATGGGGATACACAATATCTCTATGATGATTGAATGAATGAGCTCTCTCGAGCTGGAGCTTAGCTGCGCTGTCGTATGGTTAAATGATCAGCAGCAAAAATATACTTGAACCAAAAACAACCGAACGACCATACGTGCAAGTTTACACGTTAGCTGTCATTATATTTGGCACTCTATAGAATTTATGTCCTATTTAGCATTACTTTATTGTTATAGCTATCTGTGGTCCATGTTCATACACAATCACGTTGCAATCCTTGCTGATGATGCAGCGAGAGCGAGTGGAAATTGTAACTGGAAGATACTTTGAACAAGGGCTAACCAAACCAACTGCACTAGAATGGCACACGGCACCGACCGACAGATGGTCAGACGACGGACGCGACGGAGACGTGGCTGGCGCGGGACAATATTGCCGATTCTTTGGTGTCTCACTCGACAGTTATGCCATACTTAATATTAACGGGCTCTATTCAGTTGTTTGAACAGTGGTGTTCGATGCACATACCTATATAAGATCCCAAACGCCACGCTGCGCTGCCTGCCTCCAGTAACTACCAGCACCATCCTCAACTTCAGCCCCAGCCAACACCACGAGGCGCGAGTATTATGCCGATTAAGATTGAAAGTCATGACTCTGGCGACAATGTCATCATTGTACTATCTGGCGAACAATAGATAATTGAGGGGGAAATTTTTTTGAAAAACAATGGCCGAACGGCATCCACGTTATTTATTGCTTGTTTTCAAGAATGTTATTATGACGCTATTAATGGGGCGCACACAGGATGCACTCGAAAGGAGGCGCGAGCGAATAATAATTGGCACATATGGGTGAATGGTATTTTTCATTTTTTGTTTGCGTCCATATAAAATTAACGGGTGTTTATTTTTAAAGCTTGATATAATATTGATGGATTGAGAAGAAACTCTACTATTTTGTTCTCCCTAACAGTAATGTCCAAGTTTGTATAAGGTTATTTATAACAAATTAAAATTTGGTTAACAAGATACATGGCAATTTCCTATAACAAAACTGTCCACAAGGAAATGACACGAAATGATCGTTTCGGTTGTCAACATTACAAAACTCATTAAAATGTATGACCCATCACTATAGTATAAAAATGTCCTTCCATACAGAAGTTCTAGATACTAGATGGTATCACACATGAAACCATTTCTGGCGCCTATACACCTAAGCACATTTAATTTATCCGTGTCCAACTGCCCAGTTGCGCGCGGCAGCCGGCGTGGCCAAACCTAGGAATCAAAAAAAAAAACAGCAAGATCATTAATTCATCTTCTTACATGTCAGTACACAATTGGATGCTTTCAATCCTACTGTGCAGTCTGCACCACCGCCTGTGGCTAGTAATATATACATATCCTACTCCCTATACAACAGTGGACACTCTATATTATGCGGCAATATCTGCAAAATGTCTTTGATTCCAAAAAATTGAAAGGAAGAAATCAACAAATCTAAGCGATATATAAGACACACGTAACAGACAGACAAATCGGAGAATTAATTTGACATATTTTTGACGATTAATTAAATAATTAAATGAGCAACATAAATACATCAACATCCAAAAAGTGACGCTAAAGAAAAGGCAAATGAATGCCCTAGATGGACATTTGCTATCGATGTAGGTTGACATTTATAAGAAATTCAATCTGCAGGTTAAATGTTTTAGTAGTGATGTTGGCCAGGCTCTGCAATTAATCACATATCTCAATGTCAATTTATAATCAACAATTGTTGATAACTTTCAAATTTATACAGTCACTCGAAAAGAGACCCTTTGCTGTCACGAGTCAAGATAACAAATTTTGCATGATTTTAAAACAAAAAGAATTTGTGTATACACTCCATGTCACTTGTTTGAGGCCACTATTTTCATAAAAGTTTTTTCTCGATAAATACCTGTAAGCAATCAGCCTTATCGCCAATTCAAGGGGAGATTTCTCCCTCGGATTTTGTCTTTTTTCCAGGAAAATGTCATCAATATCTCCACTACAAATAGGTTTATCTTTTACTTTTTCGAAAATGGTTAACAATCAATAAATATCACACTTGGGAAAAAATCCGGAGGAGAAAATCCGAGGGAAATTTTGTTCCCGATAAGGCTGAATATGTTTCCTGGAAATTTTTGATACGTGTGAGTAGGTATATATATTTTGCAATAAAAATGGATTAAGTTAAAGAGTTAACTTGGAAAATTCATAGAAATTTCCCAAATTATGTGAAAGGACTGAAAAAAATGGATATAAAAAGTTGCGTCACTTGATTAAGGCCATTCCAAAAATTGCTGGGCAAAAGTTAACATCGCCGATTTTTTTCAAACAAAAGTTTTAAATATTTAAAAAAGGATAGAAAAATATTAAAACTAAAATGGGCTCTGGAAACACGTCGACACTAGCAGAAAGAGGACCAATAGATGCTTTAAAGGAACTGGGATTCTCAGGCCGAGAAATAGCTAGGAGACCGAACAGAAGTAAGACCATTGTCAACAACTATCTAGCAAACGCTAAGAACTATGGAAAAAAAGAAAAGGATACACATCTCAAGCAACAACAATCCGATGGAAGCGACTCATTTACCTGCTAGCTTCAAATTCCACACTATCAGTGCCTCAAATAAGGTAAAAAAGTGGGGTATCAGCCAGTATTTCGACGGTTTTAAGGATAATTGAAACCAGTGATAACATCATGAGTATGAAAATCAAAAAGAAACCGGTTTTACGGCAGATACACAAGGAACTACAGATGAATTTTGCCAAGTAGCATGTTGCCTGTAGCAACGCATGGAAAAAAGTTGTCTTTTCAAATGAAAAAAAGTTTACTCTTGACGGATCCTATGGTTAAAACTTTTATTTTCACGATTAAGGAAAAGAAAAACTTATTTTCTCGAGTCAGTCACAGTCACCTATTATGGAACAATTGAATTGGAATTTATAACTACAACAATGTACGGAAATAGTTACAAATGCCTGCTGTAACGGGTCTTTCCAGAGCTAAAGAACATTCTTGAACCTCTACCTTGGATATTCCAATAAGACAACATGCCCTATCCATACTTCCTGGGTAGCTAGAAGCTGGATTCAGTCGGAAAACGTTAGACTTCTACCATAGCCACCCTATTCACCGGACTCAAACGTCATCGAAAACGTTTGGGTCTGGCTATCTCGAAAAGTTTCTGATACTGGTAGATAGTTTGGAGATAAGGACGTCTTGGTCGAAGCTAACTGCGATGCCTGGAGCCAGATTTCACTGGATTATTCCAAAAAAAACTGTATGATTTAATTCCAAACCGTCTAATTTCAAAAAAAGGCGGGCATACTCATTATTAATTGACGAAAACAAAACACATTAATAATGTTTAAAAACAAAAAAAAAGTAAACATTTTTATAGTTTTGTTCTTTTTTATAAGATTTTTTTCAAGTGGCCTCAATCAAGTGACGCATTTTTTTATACCCATTTTTGCAGTCCATTCTTATAATTTGTGAAATTCCTATGGAATTTCTAAGCTACCCCTTTAAATTTATAATTTTTTATTGCAAAATATATTTAACTACTCACAGGTTTCAAACATTTCCAGGAAAAATATTTCCTATAGGTATTTATCGAGAAATTTTTTTTGTGAAAATAGAGGCCTCAAACAGATGACAGGGAGTGTATATGTATGTATATTATCTTACTAGGCGCTTTCCATGTAACGGCAAATATAATAAATAAAAAACTGTTACACATAATACCAACTCATCAATTTTTCAATGGGTAGTTTATGAAAATTTAATGAAATTTAAACAAAAAATCACATTTTTAATGGCGGTTTTAAATTGAATGGAAGTCAATAAATTGGGGCTTAAAAACTTTTCTATCTCGTATCAAAACATCGAAGATGTGTATTTAAGTTCAGTCATAAACTCATTTCTAATCCCTAAAAAAAAAATCTAGCTTTCCCACATAAAATATTAAACCCATGCGATCAGTGTTAACTATCGCATTCAAAAATCGTTTTAAAAAATTTCCTTCTCAATAAAATTAGTTGCCATATTTTATCATGCTAAGGTAATTCCTTTTTATTACATAATCCAAAACCACCCAAATTAGTGTTAAATGCGACTGTAAAACCGTTTGATTCCATTTTATTTTTATTTTAATATTGAACATCATATTGCATGATATATAGGAATTGCAATAAAATCATCATCATCGGCAATAACAGAAGCTATAAACGAATAAATGACATGCGTGTGAGGTGAGGAGTATACCTTTCGCGTTAGGCTTCAAAATGTGAGCATTAATAATATGATTTTATTTTATGACAAGTGTAAAATTTTTACGATTATCTCAATCGCAAGCCAATAAAGGCTTTGCTAAAAAAATATATACAATATACAACTCGATATCCCAATAGAAATTCAGTGAGGTCGCGATTTTAAATCCGATTTAATAATAATTATTTTTTTTTTTTTTTATTTCTTTATTCAGACATTACGAATCGCAGACTTCTGGAGACCGCTTCTGTTTACGAGTAATATACATATAGTAAAATAAATTAAAGATATATTGCAATTAGTTACTGGAAAAACTAAATTGCCGGAACCCCTTCTAATATCCCAGAAAATTATTCTATTAATTATCATGTGAAAAAATAAGTACATTTTTGTATCGCAATTGAAGTCTAGTACGCAGATCGGGAATTTGTTTTTCCCCATATCTACAAATTTGTTTTCTTCAACAAATTTTGATATTTGAAGTATATTTCGCTTTTTATCAACCAACAACATTTATATACCGCTTCATTCTTTATTTAAAGATATTATGAGGACGATTAAAGTAAAAATGTTTATGGGTTTCTACAATTTGTTCATCAGTGCAGATTTTTTTTTTAACGTTGATGGATGGAATACAAATTAGGCACAAATAAATGGAAACAAAATCAGAGGCACTGAAAACGTAGGTAACCCCGAGTTCACGAATGTAATGATATAACTTAAAATTGTTACAAATTGGTAGCTAAGTCTTTCTGTGTTTTTTTGGAAATTGATGGCATTGTGGAAAGGAAACAACAATATATCTACAAACATCTAAATAAGTAGATAAATCTTCTAACGAACAATTTTTGTGAATTTTTATTTGAAAAGCTTTGCCCGTCATAGGGATTGAACTTAAGACATCTACTGTGACTGGAATTCGGAAGCCGAGGGCCTACCCATCGCGCTACCGAAGCCACATGCCAAGCTCCATCTCAGTGCAGGTTTTGTTGCTTATCAAATGCATTTGAACGACTAGCATTTTTATTAGAGCACACAAGCTTGCTGTTGTCTCATTCGGTTTCTTTCTCTTTTCTCCTATACCAAGAGCCCACAGCAGATTTGAGGTGCGAAACGGAACCAACAAAAATTAATTTAAGAGTCGAAAGTGTGTTTTAAGGCTGATAAATAAATGCAAGTCTTGCAGTCCCTGGTGGCGGCTGTTAGGTGGGAGGGGCAATTTTCTAAAAAATTGACTTAAAACAGAAAAAAAGATATTAAAAAACAACGGTAACATGTACAATGACCTGTTATATTTTCATGAAAGGTCAGAAGTCTCTTCTTTCATTTTCTTTTAAAATAAAGAAACAGTTTGAACTCAAAATTTTGAAAAAAAAAAAAACAAATTAAAAAAATGGTAAAAAATATTTTTTATTTTTAAGATATTATTATATTATATATAGATATTATTTTTAAGATATTAAAAAGTAAATGAACCAGCTTTCTCATAAAAATAAGACAAATCCGGCTAAGTTATTATTTCAACAACCAGTTAAAATAGGAAAATCATGCGGAAAAAAATTCTTACATTTTTGAAACTTGGCTGTATCCCACGGGTGTTTTTTTTGGAGGGGAAAGGGGGAGCTATGATACATGATTTTAGGGTATTTTTCAATTTTGAATCTAATGACATCAAAATTAAGGCGATATAATCAATCATCCTAAAAAAAGTTATGGTCCATTTTATCCAGAGATGACTGTTTTTCAGCAAAACTGGTAAACTATTAAAAAAATACCTTGAAAGAATGGCGACCGTAGGTTTGCCTATCTCATCGCGGCTTCAGAAAAGAATGATGCCAATTCATAGCTTTAGTCTTCACATTAACAAAACCGCTGGTCGGACAAGGTTTTTCAGGTGCCAATGGGTAGAAAACGCACTTTTTCAGTTGCATTTTTGGCTTAGGCTACCAAAACCATGATGGATTTTTATAAATGGGGTATCAAATGAAAGCTTAGACTGCCCTCTTTACAAAACCAGTGGTCGGACAAACTTTTGTTGGTTGTTGCGGCGAGTCCGATCACTTTTGTAAAAAGAGCTATTTTTTAACCTTTGCATTTGGAAAACATACATATGGAAAACAATTTGTAATAATTCAGTTTGCATGACTAATATGATACAACTGTTATTCAAACTTTATTTTTACTTGTAAAAGATTTATTCAGGCGTTCTGATTGAACAAGGAATCATTTAAATACATATTACATGAATTACAAAGCGATGGAACTCTGGTGGATCCTTTAACCCAATGACTAAGTTATCCGCCTGCCTAAGATTTTTCGCTGAAGGTGGATACCAAAGAGGAATTGGAAATGACTTCCACTATGCTATGGGAAGGTCAACTTTTAGTAAGGTTTTGAAGGAGTTTGTCAACTTAGCAGAAGAGCATTTGTGTCCTAAATGAATCTTTCTTTGGGCGTCTTAAAGCATTTAAATCTTTTGTCAACTCTTCCCGGAATCTCTCCACATGCTCGGCTCTATTTTCTGTCTTAACCCATCCTCTTCCAAGGTCAGGATACTTATCCATAAATGCAACTAACATCGCAAATTGTTGCTGTGTGGTATGCTTTTCATTTATTTTTTATAAAAATATTTTGAGTTAATTTATTTTTTATTAAAAAACAATAAAAACTTACATTTTTGTTCCACCGAATCTGTTTTCGCCAACAAAAAGACAACCGAATTGAAAACGTGAATTTATTGGCGTTTTGCAGATCCGACTGTTTTTTAGAACACCCTGAAAAACGTAAAACGTCAAATACGGAAAACAGAACTACAAGAATTCGAAAACGGTCGGTTTTGTTATTAAATAAATAAATCCGATATTCCCACCAAGTTTTAAAAATGTAAGAATTTTTTTCCGCATGTTTTTCCTATTCTAACTGGTTGCTGAAATGATAATTTAGCCGGACTTGTCTTATTTTTATGAGAAAGCTGGTTCATTTACTTTTTAATATCTTAAAAAGTAAAAGTCCTCGAACCATCCGGTTTTCAGTTTTTGACTATAAATTGATAAGAGCATTGAATTTTGGAAACAAAAATAGTACTTAATTACGTGAAATTTTGCGAAAAAAAAAATATTTTTTACCATTTTTTAATTATTTTTTTTTTCAAAATGTTGAGTTCAAATATTATTATTTCAAAAACTATTCATTTAAAGAACTTATTTTTAAAAGAAAATGAAAGAAGGCATGGCCTTTCATGAAAATAGAACAGCGCATTTTACATGGTACCGTTGTTTTTTAATAATTTTTTTTCTGTTTTAAGTCAATTTTTTTAGAAAATTGCCCCTCCCACCTAAGAGCCGCCACCAGGGACTGCAAGACTTGCATTTGTTTTATTATCCTTAACACACCTTTCGACTTATGTAATTTTTTTTTGGTTCACTTTCGCACCCAAAAATTTGCTGTGGGCTCTTACACTATCCGTAGCCGATTCATATGCAAACAATTCGTTGGCCATATAAGGGGGAATTTCAGTAGTAGTTGATGTCTTAAGTTCAAACCCTATGACGGGCAAAGCTTTTCAAATAAAAATGAACATATTAAGACTCAGCACCACACAAAGAAGTCTGATGATCGGGTTGGCACTCGTGAAATAGCTATATCTTGGTGGTAGAACACTTTAGTTGTTTTTGTTTCATTCAAAATATTCAATGTTAATTGTTGTCTGCGCAGCGTGACTGCATTGTATGAACTTTGATTACATACAAGAATCCTAATTAATGACAATATTTGTATTTAGAAAAGGAAACAATCGGATGTCTGCTAGGGTACTTTGAGAGGAAGATTCTTCGTGTTATTTTATGTCCGGTGTGTATCGAAGGACAACAACACACCTGTCCGACGACGAGTCTTCGAATCCAACCCTGATGGTGTACGCAGCATAGTGGAGCACGTGGAGAACGACCTCCACCAACTTGTTGTAGGCAACTGGACAAAGCAATTATGACGGCTAGCTAGGGAATTGAGACGGCAGGCGGCAACCTACGGACATAGTTGGCCTGTTGGTTACGGCCGTAGTCCTGGCCTGTAAGGGCTATCTAAAGTAAAGTAAGGGAAAATAAATTTTGCAATGTTACCGAACTCTTACATTTAAAAGAGACCTAAGTAAATGCAAATCCAGACCTATAGAACAGGTTAAAATGAAGATCTTCGAAAAATAATTTCTTTTAAATGTTCAGTTAATTTGAATGTGTCAATTTCCTTATAAATAAATTAAAGCTAGACAAAATTTGCCTAACGCTAGCCTATACTTATCAATAACTTACAAGTTACTCGCTGGCCCAAGTGGACGCTCTAAGTGAAACTTTAATAACTTGAACTTTTAGGTAGACTTAGGGCCCAGAAATAACAGTACCTGTCACATTTTCAACCGTTAAATAAAAACTCATTTTTCTCAAAAAAAACTAAAGATCCTAGAACAAACAAATGGTACTGTACTTTAAGTTTTCAAATATTGTGTATTTGCTATTTGAGTTTTTTATTTGAATCAATCGATCCACTTAAAAAAGAAGTAGGTAATTTTATTTTATTTGTTCATATTCGTTATTATATAAAGAAAACTTGTCCACGGTTATTTATTTTCTAGTCGTACGAATTTAAACGAATTATCCCGCCTAGAATAACAAAATTCACAGTATCAACAAATATCACAGCATTATATGATTTTATCTTCAGTATGTGATTTAAAATATGTCCCCCGTATTTATAAAAAAGAAGTTATTTCAGCCCCCCTGTTAAGGAAAACTTCACCACGGAATAAGAATATTCTGGACTCAAATGGAGCAGTAAGCAACTGCCTTTAGTTTGGGTCTGGAAAATTCTTATTCCATGGAGTAGTTTTCCTAAGCTCAGGAGCTGAAATAACTATTTTTTTCTTTATAAATACGGGAGTGTATGTGTCTTGGAATTAAGATATCCTTTTATTATTAGTTAGTACGATAAACAATTGAAAAGGAAAAAGTCATTTCGGCATTTTCATAGTCGCAGATAGACCCAGATTTAACTAAACTACAGTTTAAGACAATTTTCTCAATAGGCCTTACCAATAATTAATGACTAAACAAACGTTTAGATAAACGCCACGTTAAACTTTAGAGACGAGTTTATTTGTGTGTTAACGAACCAAATTAAACACGTCTTTAACTAATCAGTGCTCTATTACATTATCTACTACATTTGTTGCCAAACAGACAGCTTCTGTGAATGGAAATGGCCGCGATCAAGAATCGTTGCGAAAGCCTATCTAAGGGCTCAGTTATAGCTATCATTGGAAACCATCATTTAAAATATTAATTGTCAATTTTGAGAGATTTTGAAGAAAAAACAAATGATTATTTTGATGCGAAAGTAAAGCTAATTCACTTGATAATTATTTATAGGTAAAAAGAAAATCAATTTGGCATATTTTTTCTCATAAAATTACTTTTAATTTTTCAGTGATGAACTACCTTACCAATTATCATTGAAAAAATTAAAAGTTACGTTAGGGCGAAGATGTGGGTCAAAATGAATTCTTTTTGGAGGAGAAATAATTTTGAAGTCGTAAGCTATATTTCTGCATTAAGATATTTAATGATTAAACTTTCTAACAGATAACTTTTTCAATGATTCATCATTGAAAAAGCTATCTGTTGATTTTGAGACCCGCAGAAGGTTTAATCATTAAATATTTTAATGCAGAAATATAGATTACGACTTCAAAATTATTTCTCCTCCAAAATTCATTTTGACCCACATCTTCCCCCTAACGTACTTTTAATTTTTTCAATGATAATTGGTAAGGTAGTTCATCATTGAAAAATTAAAAGTAATTTTATGAGAAAAGTTGTGCCAAATTGAATTTCGTTTTACCTAGAAATAATTATTAAGTCAATTAGCTAGACTTTGGCATCAAAATAATCGTTTGTTTTTTCTTCAAAATTGACAATTAATATTTTAAATTGTGGTTTCCAATGATAGCTGTAACTGGGCCCTAAGATAGATTCCTATCCATATAGGTTTCTGATCAACCAAAACCGGATAGGTTAATTGAAAATATTTTTGACAAAATTCATCGTTACAGTACCTACAGTAATTTGCATTTTATTATTATATTCTTTTAATTAATTTTTAAAAATACAACTCGATGACGGCAAACAAATCTCGACTTTGCATTTTGTAGTAGACTTTTTTAACAATTACACTTGGGATACAAACCTCAAAAGTTATTTTGTAATCAGCTGTTTTTTTTTACATGGGATTACAATAACAAAAACCTAAAAAGTTCTACATAGGTTTTTGATCGCGGCCAATGACATCTTAGTTATCATAAAAAAAGTCACCAAACTAATTTTAGGCTGCGTGCGATTTTTAGTGTTAGTTTTCCGCCATTCACTCTCAAATTGAAATTTACAAATAAACAAATAAGAAGGAATAAATCTGTTTATTTTCATTACTTTATTAGTTTTATAACTTTGCAACAAAATTAACGAACAAGCAATTTATATCAATTGTAAGCGACAAACATACATAGAGGGTTTTTCTCCTTTGCTTACCAGAATGACAGCACAAACATGGCGATTATACTTAATCACGAATTTAAACATGTGTTTCTTTGCTCTAAAATTTTAAGTGACGTTTAGAGTTAAGCTGACTATTAAATCGATTATTGGTATGGTTCATTATTTAGAGTCCACTTAAATATTTAAGTAATCTTTAAATTTGATTATTGTTAAGGCTCAATGAATACAGACCGATTTTAATTACAAATTGTTGGTTTTATATTCTTATAAGATAATAAACTTGGTATACTACACAAATAGCTTCAAATATTTTGAAATGATAAACTTAAAAAAATAGAATCAACGTCCGAAAACTCAACTAAACCTATTTTTAACTTAGACCCAGCTCTAAAATGAATTATTTTATTTAAATTATTTTAATCGGGTTTCTCCCATAATGTGAAAGTGGAAAATATGAAAAGTGGTGCTATTAAATATACTGTTAATAGGAAAGCAAAATAAAACAGCCTTTATCAACGAACACCCACATTTTTTTATTAAAATCGTTGGAAAAAAATAGTTTTTTTTTTTAACTTTAAAAACAGTTTCTCTTAAAAGTTTTGGTATAGGTACAATTGTATTGAAACTTTTCAGAAGATTCTCAAAAAAAAAATCTTGTGAATAATTTTCAAGATAATCAAATACCGAAAAATGGTAGGTACCAAAAATAAAATTTTAAAGAATCAAACCTATGAATTCAAAAGTAGCAACAAGCAGGCATTCAGTTAGATTTTGATTGATATTTTTGAACCCCTCTTATGCAGCTCATCTCTCATATCTGTCAATGTCACTTTGCTTTTCATCTGTTTTTCTGTGTTAACTCCCCATCTTATATGCAGTTACCTACTAATAGATGATGGTAATGAATATTCTTTTATTATTTTTTTTTTTTTTCGAATTAAAACTATTTCGACCAAGATGTTGACAAGTGACAACTGATATGTGCTCACTAGCCTATTTGGTTTGATATTTTACCATGAAAAAACTTGAATATACCAATTCTACTTCGAAAAGTAGAAATCTAAACGAAAAAGTGGTCGAGTGATGGATATTTCTGAACGATCTTTATTCATGTGTCCAAAATGATATTTAAACGAGAATGGTATAAAAGTATACATAACTTATACCATAGTCATTACCACTTGTTTTATAATTATGTTTTTTATATCTCTTAAAACACACTCATTATTATATCTCACCAAAGAGCTCTTAATGAGATTTTTTTCTTCGATATACGCACTGCAATTAATTTATGAAAAATTATAACCAAAGAATTCTAAGATTGCAGATATCAAGACATTGTTTTTTTTTTCACTTTTTAAACATGTTTGATTATTAAATGGCAATCATTTACACAAGTTGTAGGCAATCTGGCTTTCCTTAAAAAATATTTAGTTTTTTTGTGTGTTAACAAGTTTGAAGATAGACAGGTGATTTTTTTCCATCAAGATCAATATAAAAACTATAACAAGATGTATTACTGCGATCGTCTACAATAAAAGAGCATGTTTCATTTTAAACCATCATCAACTATCTCTATCTATATAAGAACTTAAAACTATCTTGCATTCTTTAAATAGTGGTGTTAATCTCCGATTGAAATCAAAGACTATGACATCGACTCAAAGTTTTTCTTCACTTCTAGGTTATTGTCATTGTCATACACCCCATCATCAGTCGAGGACTGTTACCACGCTTCTCTTTACAGAGAAATAATAGTAACAAAAAAACGCTATAAATCACTCCTGCCGCAGGCAATTATAAACCGATGTCGCCATTGAACCGTACTCCACCACCACCACTAGGTTACCACCACCACAGTATAGGAGTAGAGAACAATGCTTTAATAACTTCATTAGTTTCGCAGTGAGCTGCTCCTTTAGGTGCCCGTCGGGGAATTTACAGTGATCTAATGCCTTGGTGATAGAAATGAAGAAAATAAAAATGACAACACGCACCAGATGCCCTGACGTACAACTTTAATTACGCACGTCAGATCATAGTGCTCGACGCTGCTGACAGCGAATCGAAAATATGCTTGCACATATGCCGTAACTGCCGGCCGATCGGCCCACAAATAGCAATCAGCAGCAGTTGCAGAAGGTAGAACTTTGAACAGCTTCATTCGATTCAAAAGTCTGACAATTAGCCATCCTAACATGGTAAAAGTGGAACCACTTGTGACAGTTGGCTGCTGAGCACCAGCTATCATGTGTCTATCATGTTGGACGTCTAAAATAGCAGTTGCTTTGCAAGCTCTAGCTCTCTGACTGCCTGATGGCTGATTGTTGAACTGCCATCAGTAAACCCACTGGAAGATCCCTAATGACGGAAAATCATAACCCAAACGTGTTAATGTCCAAGCAAATGATTGAAATGACGTTAAGAAACTAATTCCGCTTTGGAGTCTTCTTTTGCTACACTCTTGACATTGCGCAAATCTACTTTTTCTTTACCCAAGTGCAGGAACTGGCCAGAGGAGTGAAGTTGTGTCTAGTAGTTGTGTCTCTAGTTTTCTTCGAGCCGAGCGAATGATAGAGGATAATTGATGATCGCTTCCACTTTACTCAACTGCCACCACACGCACAATCTTGTGTTTGAGGTTTAAATGATGCCAGCAGATGCATCACGCAGACGGACGAACCAAGACGAAGACGCGAAAAGTATTGATTTTATTATTGATGATACAATGCGATTAGAAGTGTCAATCCCATTACGTATGCATGCCATGCCATGTGATGATTTCTTCGAGGCTCATTCATCAGGCATATATTATAAAAATGCAAAGGGTACCTGCTGCATAATGTCGATGGGAAGCTTTTTGAAACAGCGCAGGAGCAGCGTCCGGTCCGCGTCATCATCGCGGTCTCAGTTGAAACTGTCAATTAAATTGTTCACTTGGTTACTTGAAGAAGATTTCAATATTATTTAGCTCTAAAATCACAGTCCAGCCTTCGGTCCTTCGGTTCAGTGGTGATGGTGACCATACACATGGTGTAGAAGTAGACCAGCAGATGGGATGAGTGGCCGTGTATACAATTGTATGAGTGGAGGAAAATTGCTTAGTAATCACAGGGGAAATGGTGGTCAATTGGATGTCTGATTTAAAGGCACCGCCAAGATAAACCTTTTAAAATCAAACAATTTGCAGTTGAAATTGATGTGATAGTACGATTGTCATGTGACATTTTATGCTAAGATATTGTGCCCAGGTTACGTGCATATCCCTTAACGTAACGTCAGGCTATTTATTTAGACTGGATCAATTAATAAAATAGAGCACTCTTTTTTCTTCTTCAATTTTCTTCAATCAAAATTCCTTTTAAGATTATAATGAAATCAGTTCATTTTTCTATAATTTCATTAGTTCAAGTTCATCCCTTTCCTTATATTCAAAACTATAGATGTTCCCGCCCCGCATCACTTTTATTTTTTTATTTAACAATTTGTATTGCCGCAAAAACATTAAATAGGCCAGTCGGTCAAAATAGTAGTTAGACCTTATTTTTTATGTGCTCTTTCCATTAAAGTAATTTAAAAATATTAAGCGATTCGTAGATACTAATTCAATGTTTATAGGTAACTTAACTAGATACATTGGGGCATATTCATAGTCGCAGATAGACCCAGGTTTAACTAAACTACAGTTTTAGACAATTTTGGCTCAATGAATACAGACCGATTTTAATTACAATCTGATGGTTTTATATTTTTATAAGATAATTAATTTGGTATACTACACAAATAGCTTTAAATGTGTTGAAATTATAAACTTAAAAAAATAGAATCAACGTCTGAAAATCCAACAGAACCTATGTTTAACTTAGACCCAGGTCTAAAAAGACTATGTTAGTATGTTACTTTAGCATACGCAGGGTTTTTTTTTTGAGGGGCTTAGGTTACAGCAAGTCGATTCGAATATGATTTTACAACACACCACACAAGCCACAGGAAATTTCAAAATCAAATTGTGAAATAATTATTGCAAATTTTGAAAAAAAATATCCCAAATTTTTATTTTTGGTTTTTGTTGAGAAAAATTGATTTTTTGTATCCAATTTTAACAAAAGTACCTCTGTGACTGTGATAAAAAGATTCCAAAATTATTGGTTTTACAAAAATCATTCAAATTTACATACTTTATTTTCTGCGGCAAATTTCTTTGAAGTTATGTTAACTCAAGCTTTTTCTAATAACCCTTTTTACATCATTAGTACACAGTGAATCACAAGAAAGATTTTGTTCACATTAATTTTTGTATTTTAGTGATAAATCCAGCTTTAAAATTAGCTTCTTAAACTAAAGATGCAACATTGAGAAAGCTGTGAAAAAAAATTAGAAGTAAAATGTGACACGCCCAAACGCTGTTGCAATTATTACTACTACATACATATTAGTACAGGCAATGGGGAAAAATCTGACAAAAGTTTTGACGTCTGAAAAGTTTGAATGCAGTTTTGAAGAGGGGTTGCTTTTTAGAATAAATCTCGATTTGCGGGATTTTTGGTCTTGTAGGTCGTCCGCCATCTTGGAATAACGACTTCATTTGATAATTTGCGTTTTTCTCACTTCTTGTGCTTTTTATGAAAAAAATGTCATATACTTTTTTGTTTTAATTTAAATTTATTACAAATCGGTATATAAATTATTTTTCTGGTGTAGATAATTCAAAAGTTATTAATGAAAAACGAGTACAAAATTAGGCCTTACAGGCTTAGTTATCGAATAACTCCCAAACTATAATACAGTGTGATTTGCATAAGGCTAGGGCGTGTAGGTTGAGTAAAGGTAAGAAAAAATCGTACAGGGAGGGAAGTCTTTTTCTCCCTGTTTAGGCAGGAGGGGCAATTTTCTAGAAAAATGACTTAAAATATAAAAACAATTATTAAAAATCAAAGGCAACACTCAAAATATCGTGTTATAGCTTTTTTGAAAGCCAAAAACCTATTCTTAAATTAAATTTTTTAATCCAGTTGTTTGAGCAAAAAGTTTTTGAGAAAATAATTTTCAAGCTCAAAATTAAAAAAAAAAATATTTTTTTTTCTTTTTTCCAAGATGGCGGACCAAAAATCCCGCAAATCGAGATTTATGTTAAGAATCAACCACTCTTTAAAACTGCATTCAAACTTTATAAAAGTCAAAACTTTTTTCAGATTGCCCTTATTTGACTCCCTATTGCCTGTACTATATAATTATTGGAAAATATTGATGTTTTATTATCCTGCATATTCTTAAACCAGTCTTCCATGTTCTGCAATTCGATCGAATAAATAAATAAATAAATAAATTGGGTGGTACAACGGCTCGTGAAGAACCAGGGCCTAGTGCGCCGGTCAACAGGAATGAAAGGGACCTACAATTTTATGCCGAACGGCTAGACGAGAAGCACTTATTCGTGACAAGTGATACTCTTGGAGGATTTGTCAATTCCTCGCAAGTGGCAGTAGCCCTGAAAAAAACTTTAGTTTTTAGGTGGACGAGGCTGGGAAGCGAACCCACACCTCCAGCGTGACAGTCGAACGCACTAACCATTACGCTACGGCCTACTGCAATTCGATCGAAAGTGAATCGAAATCACTTTTCAATTTCACGTGTAATGAAATTGCATGTTCTACTTTTCGATCGATTTCGAAAACTTCGAAATTGATTCAAACTGACAAAACGGAAGGATCATCCATTTTTATTTTGTTTCTAAAATGAAATTTGCTGCGCTTTGAGTGCGGATGCAATATTATTATTAATTTTTAGGGAAAAAGGAAGCAGAATTCCAAAGAAAAAATTAGAAGACAAATTTTGCGATACGAGTCAAATACATACATTAAATTTACCTAATGCATATACAGCTAGGTTCCAGAAATCACGTGAAATGAAAATGAAATCGAAATTGAAAATCGAGTGAATTTATTTTCCATGTTCCACATTTCGAACGATTTCATAATTTCGAAAACTTTTCGAAATCACGTTAAGTGAAATCAAAAACAGCTTACATCTGTCATGCTGATTGATATTAGGCGTGTTTTTTTGTCAGGTTCAGATAGAATTTGACGAAAAAAACAACATGTGAACTAAGAAATTTACATGTAAAATACAAAAACAACTGAAGTCCATTTGAACATAGCTAAGGGGCCGGTTATAGCTATCATTGAAACCCATCATTGAAAAAGTTAGCTGTTGATTTTGAGACCCTTAGTAAGTTTAATCATTGAATATTTTAATGCAGAAATATAGTTTACGACTTCAAAATTATTTCTCCTCAAGAAAAAATTAATTTTGACCCATATCTTCCCCATTACGTAACTTTTAATTTTTTCAATGATCATTGGTAAGGTAGTTCATCATTGAAAAATTAAAAGTCATTTTATGAGAAAAGTTGTGCCAAATTGAATTTTGTTTTACCTAGAAATAAATATTTTGTCGATTAGCTTTACTTTTGCATCAAAATAATCGTTTATTTTTTCTTCAAAATTGACAATTAATATTTTCAATGATGATTTTCAATGATAGCTATAACTGGGGCCTAAGGGGCCAGTTATAGCTATCATTGAAAACCATCATTGAAAAAGTTAACTGTTGATTTTGAGACCTTTCGAAAGTTTAATCATTGAATATTTTAATGCAGAAATATAGCTTACGACTTTTAAATTATTTCACCTTCAAAAAGAATTCATTTTGACCCATATCTTCCCCATAACGTAACTTTTAATTTTTTCAATGATCATTGGTAAGGTAGTTCACCATTGAAAAATTAAAAGTTACGTTATGCGGAAGATATGGGTCAAAATGAATTTTTTTTGAAGGAGAAATAATTTTGAAGTCGTAAGCTATATTTCTGCATTAAAATATTCAATGATTAAACTTTCGAAAGGTCTCAAAATCAACAGTTAACTTTTTCAATAATGGTTTTTAATGATAGCTATAACTGGCACCTAAGTCCAGATAAATTATCGGTTCTTAACTTAAGTTCAGATAGAAAAAGTACTGCCAGCTCAAATTACTATATTGTTATCGAAAACATCAAAATATCTGAGCCAACGAATGAAAATATTTTTTATAAACAAAAATGGACGGTCGTTTGTTGTATTGTTTTGTAAATTAATTCTTTTTCTGATTTTTGATTTAAAATTGAGTTTTATTTCATAGTTTTTTGTTTCATTAACGATCGGAATAATTTTTTATACGAGATTTCTTTTTATTTGAATTTTTGTTTTTATTTTTCATGCTTGCCAAAAACTGAAAGGTTAGTGATGGCGATTTCTGAGTTTCGTGATAGTGCTGGTCATTTTAGCTTCGATAACTTTGCTAGGTTCGGATGTCGTTTTTTTCGACAATTTTATCTGAATCTGAAAAAAAAAACACGGCTATTCGTTCTTCAATTTTCAATTTTGTTTTCTTTTAATAAAATTTAAAAAATTAATTATGTTTTCATTGCTGCGGTCTTGGAACTTGAGAAATTGAATTCAGGTTTGTATCAATTTCCGCTTAAGTAAAGATGCCTTTAAAAAGTTGTTGGAAGCTGTTCCGCCGTATCTAGCAAAATCTTCCATTCCCTGCACATTGCTGGCTGCTGTTTTGGATTTTGTTTGCCAAAGGGAACTTTCAACAATTGCTTAGGAAGGATGCTGATGTAGCTAAGGGCCGTTAAAAATTTTATCACAAGTTTGAAAGTGTTAGAATTAGAAGATTAAACTCTCAGCCAGATGCCTAACGAAACGACATTTTATGGATAAATTTATTGTTCCTGATGCCATAGGATGTGTCGACGTCACACACATTAAAATGTCGCAACCACATCAAGATCCTACCCTATTTTTTTAAACAGAAAAGTATACTTTATAGTCACAGCACTAAATAATTCTGTTTTCAATATTTTATTTATTTATTGCTTTAAAAAAAAAACTAACAAAAACTCAGACTTCGATTGTTTTTGATTAAAGCGTGCTGCGCAGTAATTTTATGCTTCCCATGTTGAAATAAGTTACATATTTTACTTGAATAATATGCATTATTTATATTTATAAAATCATTTATATTTTAGAACGCAACAGCTTGCTTTCCCAGTTTCACTTGAGAATATCTGGTCGAATTGAAATCACGTGAAAATCACATCGATTTCAATTTCATTTCGATAGAAAGTGATTTCTGGAACCTAGCTGATAATGTGAGTGCTTGAATATAATGAATTGTTTTGATAAATAAAGTAAACTCTTGACGTCGTTTTAAGTTATCAAAGTGAAGTCGACAAATTGGCCTACAATGATTCGGTGTGAGATTTGCTCTTAACTTGAGAAAAACGTCGCAAAATTAAGATGTTCCTCCATGCATTTCAGGAATTCCTTCTCTTGTCGTATGTTCTTACGTTTTCCCCTAAAAAAAAAAAAAAACAATAAATAAATACTAAAAAACGACATACAAAATAATTTGTTCTTACATTTAGCACAAAGACGAAGAAATATACAAGCTTACAGCAACTGTACTAATTTCACGGACAATTCACAGAACATAAACAAAGTAGGGGTATTCATGCAAACGCAGAAAACCCATAGAAAGCTTAAAAACGATAGAATTTTCTATCGGTAGAAATGAACTGTCAAAATTTGTATGGGTAAAATTTTCTGCAAAATATAGAATTTTATCTCACAAATTTGAAGCGAAAAGCGTAGAAAAAATCCCTTAGAAACTTTGTGACGTTTAATTTGACTTAACTTAGCTGTTTGTTTCTATCGTTTACGCAAAAATTTCTCATGGGGTGTTCATGTAACCTTTTGCGTAAAATTATATTTTTCTACAAAGCGAAAAATTATCTCGTTACATCAATACCCTTATCAAAACGGCGCACTTCAGCGCTAATTGGGCTATGGGCTAGACTGCCTGTAGCCACCATTTCTACATGAATACCCTTAGTGCCTGTCCACATTGGATTTTTAATGCTTGGTGTTAATATGCTCGTTGTGTCCATACGATGATGAATAAATCCTCTCAGTTCAATCTACCCATCCTTATCTCCCACCCTTGAAATCTATCTATCTTTCACTCACACAATAAAAAATCTATCATGTTGAATCCGAGAATATTGTTTGAAAGTGGTGCATCGGTGCAACTTGGGTGGAATCTACCCATCTCTTTTTCGCTCACATAAAATCTACCTGTCTCACTGCATACACCTAGCATTAAAAATCCAATATGGACAGGCACTTAGTGATTTGAATGCCTTCAGAAAATGAAATAAACCGAAATACAGAACATCCATTTTCATTTTCGAAATTGCAATTCACAAAAACGAATTGTGGAACACCCAAATTCACTTTCACCATGTGAATTCTCAATAAGTGAAATGCAGAACATGGGCGTTAGACTTGGAATCAGTAAAATCAAGCCATCTTTTTTTCGAACTTAATCGAAAATAACGGTTTAGTTAAAAAAAAAATTAGGGCTTGTTTCACAATATATGAGTAAAGTTTCAATTAAGCTACTTCGACTTTATTCGTCAAACAACATCCTTATTTCCGTTTCACAATATCCGAATAGTCCTAATAAATAATTAAAGTTCTGAGTATTTTTCTGGGCAGATGAAGTACTGATTAAAAAACTAAACTGGGAATTAAAATATTTTAAGCTGTTATTGCGACCAATATAAAAAAATATGTATAATGTTCTGGGATTGACAGTTGTGTTGAGGTCGATTACATAATTTTTTTAATGTTGTAACTCAATTTTTGAATGAAGTTGTGTTGTGTACCTATGTTTTTTTATATTCTAAAATTAACATATATCGCTTACCATTTGAGCTCTTTACATTATCACAATCCATAACGGCACCTTTTTTCAATTATCATGTCCAAAATAAAATTTGCTGCATTTTACTTCCAGAACTTCTCAGATTGGTTCAAAGCCACTAAAGTAGGGAGGTACCCAGACTATACATACATACATAGGAAGTATGGGTTACGACCTACAACACTTTTAGTACAAGCTAATATTAATTTGTACGGAACGCGGATGGTCCACAAATTGACAAACAAAATTGACATACACCAAATCTTCGGTAAACGGTTGAAATACCATAGATAGATAGATTTTTATTTTTGGTATTCAGATTTACATTTGGTAAGCTACCGCACAGTTTACATACAGAGATTTGATATACTAGATTAGATATCTTTCTACTGAATAAGTATTTTAATTTATATTGAGTTAAGGCTTTGATAAGGATTAATTTATGAAGGAAAGTACAAACAAAAACCTTCAATTTAAACAAAAAAAAAAAAAGAAAAAAGCAGGTACATTTTGACTAGAGATATTAATAAAACTTCAAAACTATAGTTGTGAAGTATAGGTTAGTAGAATTTAGGTTAGTAAACAATAGGATAAATATATATATATATATTAGTAAGAGTAGTTAGTCGATAAATAATTAATTAAATAAATAAATAATTTAAATGGATAAATAAATTGACAAATCAAAACAAAATAAATAATTATATAAATAAATAAATGAGTTAATAAATAAATAAATAAATAAATAAATAACTGTATAATTATATAAATGAATGAATAAATAAATAAATAATTGAATAATAAATAAATAACATCATTTAAATAAATATGAATAAGAACTCAATTATTTGATGGTCATAACAAATATTTACATTTACATATATAACAAATCATTGAATAAATTAATAAACAGATAAAACAAAAAAAAACATCAGAAGTATGGTTATGGAGTCAGTTGTTTAATAAGAGGATTATCAGAGGTTTCACAGTTTCGTAAGAAAGTTTCATTAAGTTTATTTATTCTAAAATAAATCATTTCAACATTCGCTCTTTCGTGTAAATCTGAAGTAGAATGGTTTCGAGGGAGGTTAAGCATCATTTTGAGTATCTTGTTTTGCGATACTTGCAATTTTTTAAGATGGCATTTTGCACATTTTCCCCACACTTGGCAACCATACAAGAGGATTGCTTGAAAGATAACCTTATGAATTATAATTTTATTTGATTTGCTTAGACATGACTTCCTATTAATAAATGGGTAGGGCATGTTGATTGCTATGCTTACTTTTTGTAAGGTTTTGGTAATATGTTCCTTAAACGTAAGTTTTCGATCTAGATGAACTCCTAAATATTTGACGCTTGAAGCCCAATTAATATTAACACCATTAATATTAAGCTGATTGCTGGGAAGATAGCAAGACTTTCTTTTTCTACTAAAAAAGATAGCTTGAAGTTTATCAGCATTCAGCTTTATTTTCCACTTTTGATAATATTGAGTCATAAGTTCGAATGCATGACGTAAATTTGTCTCTATGTCGAGACAAAATTCATGCGATGAAAAGATGCCTGTATCATCAGCGAATATAGCTACTTGACATTGTGGTAGCCTGGGAATATCAGATGTGTAGATGTTGTACAAAAAAGGACCCAGCACTGATCCTTGTGGCACACCTTGGCTGACTTGGTAAGAGTCTGAAGGACTATTATTGACAAAAACACTAAAACATCGGTTTGACAGAAAACTTTTAATAATTTTAACAAGATAAATGGGAAATCCGAAAGATACCATTTTGTGCACAATCCCATCATGCCATACTGTATCAAATGCCTTTTCTATGTCGAGTAGAATGAGACCTGTTGATTTTCCAAGAGAACGATTTTTCTTCACATGTTCGCAGACTCTTAAGATTTGATGAGATGTACTGTGATGCATCCTGAATCCAAATTGTTCATTTGGGAAAATATTTAAATTATCAGCGATTAGTAATATTTTTCGCTTAAGGACTTTTTCGAGTAACTTACTGAGGCAACTTAGCAAACTTATCGGTCGATAGCTTGTAGCGAGTTTCGGGGGTTTCCCCGGTTTTGGGATTGGTATTACCTTAGCGTTTTTCCAAGTCGTTGGGAAGTATTGAAGTTTGAGACATGCATTTATCAAAAGTCACAAGTTATCCGATGAAAGAGTCAGTTTATATTTATGTATATGTGTTCTAGGTCTACTCCTTTATAAAATCCGGAACAGAAAATAACTCCGAAAACATAAGTCGGAATTGCCAATCGAATTATTTTGGAGTAAGTGGAGTCAAAAAGGAGTCACTCCGAAACTCCAACCGAAAACGACATAATTATAACTTTACTCAGACATTGTGAAACAAACCCTTAGTCTTTAAAAATTTATTAGGGTTTTTTCAAGAACTCTTTAATTTAGTTGCTAAGATACTCGTGACAAAAAATATTTTTTTTTTAAATCATGAAGAAAATCAAACAACTAAAACTGAGTAAAGTTCTAAATCTAAACATTGGGGACAAAGTCAAAAATTAAACAATTTACTAATAGTATTTCTATTATTAAATTCAATTTTTTTTTAACAAAATTTGGGCATCAATTCTTAATTTTGACGTTGCGTTGTGTATATGTAGGTAGACAAAAAAAAGTGACCGTGTCTTGGAGTACTCGATGGGCCCTTGGCAGCATGTAAGCATATTCTTAGAGTGGGATACTATTTTTTTTTATGTGAACATTTTATTTTTTATGGTTGAATTTCATTTAAAATTCTTCAAATCCTTCTTCAAAGCGGAAAATTATATCGTTGCACGAATACCCTTTTACGATGGCTTCGAACTACAACTTCCAATGTGGAGTTAAAAAACTGCGTCAGGTGAGACTCCGGAAAAACGCTGTATATATGTATCAAGTTTAAATAAATCCGACACTTTTTTCCTTTTCAAATTAATCAAATTAAAATTTTAAATTGGTTGAAGAATGAGTAACTAACAATATTTTTGACAATACCACGTTTGTTAATAGAAGAATTCTCAACATTTGATCAAACAAAAAATTTATTTTATGACAATATTGTCATATATCTGTCGGTGAAAAATGTATCTTAACCCTATAACCTCAATCTGAATTTAAAATTTTATCTGAAAATATTGTCTGAAACATCATCTTCAAGCCATTGCCAGACGAACATCTCATCAGCTCAGAAAGATCTGACAATGTTGTGAGATCTCACAATCGTCTCTATCTGTATACTTGGCTTTACTAATACTGCCCATAATCTCGTAAAGGCCCTATCTAAAAAAATTCAGATTTTGAGTTTTTGCATATTTGGTGTTAGGGAAATGTCTCCGATTTTTGTGTGTCAATTTCTTAACCTTAAACCTTCAAATAAGCCAGAAAATCAAAATTTTTAGAAGCCCTAACTACAAATCATATGCATCAAAATTTATAAAAAGCCCTTACCAACCATAAAGGGCCTTTTATAACACACAGTGTATAGAGAAAGCACTGTGATATTTATGTTTTGTGTTAAAAAGTCGTTGTACTAAATTAAATGAAGTTGATGATGTTAGATGTTAGGGACGTGCAATTTAAACAAATTTTAAATATGCTATAAAATTCAAACATAATAAACGCCCCTGAAGATGCTGAGAAACTCCAGCGAAACGTCGGGATAAAATTTATGTACGTATTTTCGTTTGCATAATTAATCAAATTTGACCAAAAAAGCCCAATAAAAATCCTACAAAGCATATCCATGTTTGTTTTAAAAAGCCCTATGTGGTAGTAAGGGCTTTTAAAAATATTCGCTTCTATAATTTTTAATTGGATTTTATGCTTACATTTTATAAAAAAATTGTTTGAAATTAATCAATATAATTTAAAATTTCTTGATTCTTATTATAAAAATGATATTTAATTAAGTAGGTAAATTTTTGTACATAGGGCCTTTTTATTTTTTCAAACGCTAAAAAGCCCTATCTACATTATTTCCTAAAATAAAGCATTAAGCTTTTCAAAAAATATTTTTTGGTAATTTTCACTTTTTATCTTCAGGTTGCGGTAAGCGATTTAGTGTTTTCATCATTATCTCGAAATAGTGAAAATGTTATGCTGTTTTACTTTGGTTTCACTCAAGGTTTCACTCATTCTGAAATCCAATGGAACAGTCCAAGATACTTTTACTCAATTCTGGGGAATGGTATCTGTATAGGTGAATCGTCAAACAAAAATTATTTGCTACCACACAAAAAGCGAAATGTAAAACACGAGTGTATCAACTCCGAACGTCCAAATAATATTTTTTGTAATATGTTTTCTAAATTTGTATATTAAAATTTACCAAAAACTTTGATTTTGATTTGATGCAAAATAAATTAAAATGAATAGTTAAAAAAAAAACATGAAGTACATTGCAGTTTGTTGTGACGTTTCAGTTTGAATGTATTAGTCCTTCTTGATTGGATTCTGATTTGAAATCAAGAATCGAATTTCTCTTCTCAGAATCGTCAGTAGCGTACTTTTTGTGCCAATGAATGGTTTCAGAAGACTTTCGGACGCTTCCGAACGTCCAAAGGAAAACGGCATTAGTTAGGGCCTTTACGAGACTATGGGTAGAATACCGGTCCACCAATTTTTATGATAAACGTCAAATAATCGCTTTGGTGATCATTCATATAAAGGTAATAAATGAAACAATATCAAAACTGAGCTGTTTCAGGACCAAAACCAAATTGATAATAAAGATCTTATAGAAATTACAATTGATAATTTTACTAGATTTACCTGTCACTATGTTTGCAACTTTATCCACAAAAACTATGTACTTATTTGAGCAATGACTTTAAGCTCAATCAGTGTCTTCGCACTCTTTTATTTTAATGATGATCATAGCAATATCACAGTCATTTGTATCTATGTAAAAACTACCCACACGTGTACCTACTGCAATAATTGCGTTAAAAGTATCACTTATAATAAAACTTCTTCCTGGCTATTACCTGTATAGCATTTCACTACCAATTCCGGAATAAGTCATAAATAGAAATCGTTAGTGTGAACACTGAACAAAGATATAAATCTGGGTATTAAACCTCATAAATTAATATTGTCACCTACGGATGACAACGAACATAAGTTCTCGCATATAATTTAGTTAAGTGCTACGCACCGCAGTTGCATTGAAATTGGATATCTCTAGTACCACGAATGTGTAATGTCGTGTGTCTGCTGCATCTCCCGCAAGCAATTCCCAAGTTCTTTCGAAGTCGATATATGTATACCTACGTAAGAAAATACCTTAACTGGAACTTAAACTTAACTATGTATATGTACATATATTTCTCTGGGCTTCTGGGCACCAGTGAGTTCGCATTTTTTTACCTCAACAAGGATAAGAGCTAAACCACCCATAATTATATTTCCAGAGCTGATTGTATCTTCAAAAGACTCTTGCAATAAAAGAGTACCTACTATAAGCTAATGCAAAATTTACATAACTCAAATTCCGATTCGTATCTTCAGTATACTCTAGGTCTCTAGTGTTTAATGCTCTGGAGGTATCTACTTTGGACTCCTGGGAGCTCATGTTTATAATACGCAACAACACTTCGGAGGTTTATTATGCGAGTATAGTTGGTACTTACAATTTAAGCAACAGTTTGTGTCCAAGCACTTAATTTATTTTGCTGATTATCTGTTTTACTTTGCTAATTGTTTTATTTTTGTGCGGTACACATATATTGAACTCCATTAGGAGCAACACTATAGGGTGAGGGTGTTTTTTTGTCTTCCAACTCGAGAATTTTTAACTTGAATGCAGGAAATAAATGTTGATGGAATAATTTTTTGGCATGAAACTCAAAATTAGTAGAAATACTTACGTACTTCTTCATATACCTACAGTTGATTCATCGCTTCCAGGTCCACCCCTTGAAAAGATAAAATCAAAAACCACACAAATTAAAATGACTGACAATTTTCAAAATCTAATCCCTTGCAGCTAACAGGAAGCATGACAACATTTCCGTCTATTTCCGAAATATGTCCCAACAAAAATGATACTAATAACCAAGCCATCAAAAAAAAACGCTATGCAGATTCAGGTTGGTATATTGCTTTTTTTAAATATTCAATGATTGAATCATTATGATTTTTTTTTTGTTTTTCTTAAAGGACACAAGATCATATTGAATTAGAAGTATCAGTCCCAATATGCAGCCATGCAACACTTGACATGCACCACCCGTGGACTTAATCACATCCCACACAATTCTACCGTGCGGAAATCTTGACTTGCCACTAGTCTTGATCTTTTGACAGCTCCATTCATTGTATCTCATGGTGCTAAAACTCTGCCTCCTGTATTATTGAGTTACTATTTTTTTTTTTCAAATTGAATGCCAGTTTACATATAAACAGGAATGAGCTATAATCGCACGTCTCAGTTGGTCATCGTCAATAAATTACAATATTCATAAATATTATATGCAGCCAATGTGTAAGCTGCTGCGTTGTTGCAATGGCAACAATGTTGTTATTGCGATTTGGACATACTTAAGTTGTCCAGTTTGCTGATTGTGATTTTAAAATATGGAAATTGAAATGAATGTGTCGCTTGATAAAATTTGTTTATCGATTTTTGTGTCTTTGAACAAAAGACAAACAAAAAACATAATGATTGTGTAATAAATAATCACACATGTGCAACAGAAATATTTAGGAGTGGTGGGTGTGGACCTGTACACTGTCGCTGTGTACCAGTGGACATTGGACCAAAGATCAAACAAAAGGCCTGAAGTCTCTCAGTTCAAAATAGTTGTAACAAAGCGGAACAATCATTTTGTCTTGGTTATCATACTGTAAACGGTGAATTGGTGGAGTAGGATAGTTACCCATATCTTGGAAACAATAAAATCATTCACATGGACAATCAAAGCGGTTGGAATTTGACCCCAAAGTATGCCTATACCTCCATATGAGTTGAACCCAAGACATGTTATAATTTAAGTATTCAAATTAAGCCTGAAGGGAAAATGAATATGAACAATCCGGTGTTCACTTTGTGCGTACTAGTTTATACAAAAATAAACGATGCAATCAATAGTGCCTTTATTTGTTATCTAATAAATAATGTCGCATGAGAAAATTATCAAAGCAAAATGTGTAAATCAAAGACACCTGCGGTTTAGTCAATAAATTTTACTTTTGTTTACGATATTGTCAAAATTACTTACTTACTTAAGGTGCCGCTACAGACTGGTGTGGACCAGGGCCTCAACCAACAAGTCTTTTTTCAAGTATGATGTTAAAGAAGTCGCATAACAGCGCTTCGCCTTGCCTTAATCCTTTTTGGACCTCAAAGGTGTCGGTGAGGTCTTTGCCGACCTTGATGGAGCAGCGTGCCTTTTGGTACATGCTCATCTTGCACAAACAGACGAGTTTGCCAGGGATTCCAAAACTAGACATTGCTGTATATACATAGGTTGTATCTATAGATGCTGTCATACGCGGCCTTGAAATAGTTGAAAAGGTGCCAAGAGTCTGTTTTTTGTTTTTTAAATATCGGCCATAGTGTGAAAATCTGGTCAATGTTGGAAGCCAGACTGATATGGACCTATGAGGATGTTGACGAACAGCTTCAGGCGTTCACTTAACACGACAGAGAAGATCTTTAAGGCGATGTTAAGGAAAATTTTTCATCAGTAGTTTAGAGGATCTCATTTCTAGAGACCCGGGAAAATAATGCGGAGGTTCCATTGATCGGGCATGCTTTCCTTCGAATACATTTTACTGATGAGCTGGTGCATATTCCTTACCAAGTCACCACCTGCTCCTTTGATTAGCTCGGCAGCAAGGCCTTCCTCCAGCAGCTTCGTTGGACTTAAGATTAGATATTGCTATCTTCATTTCGTCAAGTCCGGGTAAACAGAATTTTTCGTCATTATACAGTGTGCAGGAGTGATCCTTCCATATTCTCAGCATAGCCAGTCAAAGAGTAGGCAAACAATTTTAGTAGTAGTAGCAGTAGTCCACAGGCCAAAATTACCATTTGATTATTATGTTTCGGCACTATCTGCTTTTGGATTTGAAACATTAATAACTCAACCAACGCGTATTACATCTGATTGTAGCTCTTGCTTAGACCATATTTTTATAAGACAGCAGAAATCTAATAAAGTTACTTATAGAACCATGGTTCACGATCTTAAAGTAACTGATCACTGTTTATCCACCATCTAACTTAGCTCTGCGGTTGATATCTCTGAGAACTTAAATATTTTAAATTATAATATAATTGATTTCGGTGCTCTCAAAAATGCTTTGACCTTTGAGTTTTGGGAGGAATCCTATTTATTAATAAACTTCAGTTACACTTAGGTAACTGTAGTCGTATTGAGCAGAGAAGTCGTAAAAAACAAAAATGCCTTAAAAAATGGATGAATCAGACTTTGTTAAACAAAATTAACAAGAAAAAGAAAATATGCGTTTGTTTGACTAAACACCCAAATAACTTAAGACTCAAAAAGCATCATTAGAAGTAATGCTTATTACAGGAATAGATTTGCTGACAGTTTTGGCAATTCGAAAAAAGAGTGTGAAGTGGTAAATGAAATATTAAATGTAAATAAACCTAATGCCGATATTGTTATTAATTCTAATAATGTAAAAGCACCATTTGACGTTGCAAACTTATTTAATAATTGTTTTACTAATATTTCAAACTTCGTAAGTACGTCTTCACCAGAATTAATTGCTTGTCTATGTAATAATATTATAGAAGATCATTTTCAAACAACTAGTTTCTTTTTTGAAAACTTTACTTCCCTTGAAGTTCATAATATCATTATGAGTCTTAAGAACTTGAACTCTTTTTCAATGGATATGGTTTCAAGTAAAGTTTTAAAAAATATTTCTTTTTTCATTTCTGATGTTCTGAGTTATATTTTCAATTTTAGTGTTCAGAGAGGTATTTTTCCTAATACACTAAAACTTGCTCTTGTAATACCACTAAATAAAAAAGGTGATTCTTCAGCTCTTAATAACTATCGTCCAATTTCACTGTTATCAGTATTTTCAAACATTTTTGAAAAAGGGATTAAGTCGAGAGCTGTTTATTTTCTAAACTAAATTGTTTAGCGACTTGCAGTTTGGTTTTCGATGTGGAAGATCTACGGAATATGCTGTGCTGAAGTTGTATAGTGAACTGTACAATATCCTAAATGAGTCCATGATACCTGCTACGTTATTTATAGATATTACAAAAGCTTTCGATATGGTTGATCATTCTCTTTTACTATGTAAATTATATAAAGCCGGATCTAGAGGGTTCATATATGACTGGTTTCAGTCTTATTTAGAAAATCTCAAACAGGTTGTCAAAATTAAAGATTGCTGTAGTTCAACTCATTACATCAATATGGGCGTCCCTCAAGGTTCTGTATTGGGTCCATTGCTTTTTATTATTTTTATAAACTCGTTGTTTATTCAGCCTTTCAAAGGTAAATTAACAGCTTTTGCTGACGACACAGCATTATCATACTCAGATGACTGCTATTTTAATTTGTTTAGTCAAATAAATAATGACTTGGAGGTCTTGAGAAAATGGTTTTATTTTCAAAAACTTATAATAAGTAAAAAAAAACAAAATGTATGCTGTTTAACGTAACTGGAAATATATGCGTTGATATGCCGCCCTTATTTTATCATTCACCATGTTGCTTTAGATTTCGTTTAGATGGATTATGTCCTCACAACGTTTTATCAGCGTTTAATGATGCAAAAAAATGTTCCGATAACAGCTTTGAACGCGTCGATTGTTTTAAATGCTTAGGTATTACACTTGAATTTAATTAAACTCAGTTGGAAAGAGCACACTTCATACCTGAAGCATTATTTAAACAATGTTTTTAGGCAATTTTAACACCTTAGTCTTTACTGCCAGCTACCTCTTATAAAGTCAGTTTATAACACCAGGAATTTTATAACAGTACCCAGAGTTCACAAATAACATTTTTCTCAATTTTATATCGCTAATGCTCCTCGAGTTTTCAAAAAATTGCCGGATGATCTAAGATGTGAGAGAGTTATTTCTTCTTTTCTTCGAAAAAGTAAAACATTGCTTTTTACACTTAATCATATTGAAATGCTTAACTTATGGAATCCTTTGGTTTAAAATTATTGTTTTCTATTGAAGTTCCCCATCAATGAATTATGTTGTTTATTATTCATTTTATAACGTGCATTCGCCACTTGTCGTAAAGACAATAGAATGCTCTAAACTATTTCTTGTTAACTACATATATAATTTTTAACCTTTGAATGAAATTTAATTCTTGACCAGTGTCAAATCTTTCATACAACTTCCCTCCTTACACATATGCAACGAATTATTGCGGTGATAACGGAGAGGAGAAAAATAAAGTAACCGAATGAATAACATCTAACTTGTGTGTGGCTTGTAAAAATAATGCTAGTTGTCCAAATGCAATTGTAAATTAGAAAAACCTTCATTTGGATGGGCACGATGAGGTGACCTCGGTGGTGCCTCTGAGGTAGCTTGGTCTAGGTTCGAATCCAGTTGACGGCAGTTAAGCCAGTTAAGCACCACTAAAAAGGAATCTGATGATTGGTGTGACAGCCATGTAATTGCAATAATTCCAGCCAAAATGTAATACTCGGTGGTAGCCAACACAAGTGGTTGTTGTTCATTCAAAACCTTCAATGTTAAATATGACGGAGCGAAAGCTATGCAGCTTAACTGCAAGTGTTATCACGAGAAAACAACTTTGAAGGACATATATAATTATTTTGTATATACTAGACTTAAGAATGTATGTATGTAAACACGAAATAAAGACATTAATAAGAAAATAAAAAAAAAATAAAACTCACTTAGTTGGGTTACAAACTCAAGACCGCATATCAATTATGAAATTCCACTCGGACTAATTTCCTAAAAAAAAAAGTCATTTACCAAACTATCTCAATCCTTTACATTTTTATTAAAAATTTCAAACATTTTAGATTATCATAAATGTATTCTAATTAATATTAAAACCGTCAACGATTATTCAATGCCTGACCTCAACAGTCGGTCATTGAAATCTATAAATCAGCCAATTAACAACAAGCCAAACTAGCGATGGACTACAAATAACAAACGACGACGACCGACCGACGCGACGTTCTGCATCCAAAACATAGATGATGACAACGACAATGCAACGACCGACGAAGACGCTGCGGTTTTATTCTTTTTTTTTTTGGTTATAGATTTTTGCCAACCTTGCCTCTCATTGCTGCTAACAAATTCTTCCTCATTATATTCAAAGATCGATTATGAAGAACCCCCAGTGTACAATAAAAAAAAATAAAAATTCTCTCCAGTCACGATTTTAAGCACGCGCCGATTAATTCACTGATATTACTACAAGTGGAAGCAGCCAAAGCGAGCGCAGCCATTTCCACATCCATCCGACCGTTTGCATATTATAAAAGGCCAGTCGTGAGGTTCATTCATTCAATCGGCTGCATTACATCGGCCTCATTTCTCCTCTCGTTTAAACTTTGTAATTGTTTCTGTTTTACAATGCACTTCTACCACATCGTCCCAACCACCGCCCAACCGCTCCCTCCTATCTCATCACATCACCACCGGCTGGTTGTTTTAAATTTTACTCCCAATTCGATTTTCATTGCTATTTTTTTATACATTTTGGTTGCAGCATATTTTGGTATAAATTGCACTCCTTGTGCCTCTTAATAGATATTAGTCCACCTAAAAGGTCTTTGCGATAACATTCCACGGATAAAATAAGGGTTAATGTGGTGTTTTTTATTTTTGTTTGGTTGCTTCATTGCCAGTTTTATCGGATATGATCAGAGGAGATGCAGTTGAAAATTTGAAATCAATTTTAAATGATCGAATACCAGAATAATAACTGATATCTACAAATTGTTACCGTTATAATATTTCACTGATATTTTAATTTTTAATCGCAATAGTGGTTTAAACAATTTGAAGCTGCAATATGAAGAGGGCGCTAGCTGTCGAACAAGGTGATGGTGAAAATTTCAGGAATATTGTTGTTGGACGCTTTTGGCTTGGTAGCGATCTGGGTGTTCCTATATAAATGGGATAAGAGCCTTCATTAGTCATTTCTTGAATTTGCGTGGAGATTAATGCCTACGCAAATTAAACCCGAAACCCAAGCTGTCAACCGGATTTTTAAACTTTCAATTGGCACAGGTGGTCCTACCAAACCAGCTTAGTGGACGAATAATTTTTAAAACGGCTAAAAACTGGTATCATTAAATTAAAATAAAAGTACACGAAATGGCTCTAGAACCGCTTTGATCTTCTCGGTATTTGTTTGTATTCAAATGGGTAAAATCTGAATGTATCTCTAGGGAAAACCTTTTGCCTGTTTACCTGAAGGCCATGAAGGTCATGGAAAAACCAAACAATGCGTTGGGTGCCGCTTCTGCTTACTAAGGAGCAAAAACGCATTCGATTGAACATTTCCAACATTTACAGATCTGGTTTCAAAATAATTTACCACACATTGTGATCAAGATGTCAACTAGTATTTTGCAGTTTGAAAGGTATTAGAGCTTTGAAGTTGGAATGACATTATGGTTCAGTTATTTAGTAACGATAAAGTAAGGTTAAACTTAAGTTGACTTACCAAATTAACTTACTCGTATGATGTCCCACTTAAAAAAACTGGGCTTACTTAATACTTAAGAAGGTCCTTGGTACTGTTACGTCCGTAAGGTTCCTCTTGACGGGCATAGGGCTTCCATTACTCCTACGCGCCATCGTGTATATTTTCTGGAGATGTATCTCATCTCACCCCACCTCTTTCCCAGATGTGCTGATTCCTCTTCGACCGTCCTTCGCCAGGTACTCCTAAGTTGGCTTGTCTTTCACTCTGCTTCAGAGGGTTCCATTGTATCGCTTGATCTACAATGCCTTATTTACCTTTTAAATACTGTTGGTGATAAGTGATGTCACCAACAGTATTGACGAACCCCACTTACTCCTCTGACAACTTTCCTTTATCCAGAACGTGACATTTTAATATATATTTATTTTCGTAGAGTAAAGCGTTACAATTTACATAATTTAGTGAATAAACATAGCTTGCACAGAGATATGATATTTAAATTTTATATCTTACAACTGAAAAATAACACAATTTCGGTATGGTAACATGAATAATAATGAAAAAAAAAAGTTGAAGGAGAACTACGGAAAAACCTTCATTTGACAGATTCTTAACCTAAGGATTTCTTTATATAAGAAATCTGTTGACTAGATAAAAAAGATTTAAAAGTTAATAAATAAATATAGAATCATTCATATAACAGAAATGACATTAATATCACAGTTATTATCTTAATTATGTTACAGTTTACATTAACAAGTTTTTGATAAGCAAATTTTCAGAATTAATAAATTTTTGAAAGAATTTTTCATTGAGTTTTTCAATTTTTTCTGAAATTATTAGTACACCACTCCTCTCATCTAATCGTGAAGTTGAGAAATGCCAGGGCAGATCTAACATCATTTTTAAAGTTTTGTTTTGGGAGATTTGAAACTTATTGATATGCGATTTGCGCAAGGTAAGCCAGATAAATTTTCTATTGACACTGTCGAACGCCAGTTCGAAGTCGATGAATTGCAGGTGAATTGGTGATCGATATATTCAACGCACTATTCTAGTGGTCCACACACTACACAGGTAGATCCAGTGCGGAAACCTGCTTGTTCGGCCTCAAGTGTGTCTTCGAGGTGGTCTTTCATTCGCTCCAAGACGATCCTTGCTATTACGCTGGGTACTGCTGGCAGCACGCAATTTCCTCTCCAGTCTCCTTTCTTTGTAAGCTTAGCAATCATTCCTTTTTTCCTATCTTCAGGAATATTCTCTGTTCTCCAAGCTCTCCCAATGATGGGGTGCAGGATCTCACTCGATGTTTTTGGCGCTGCTCGAAAAAGTTCTGCGGAAATACCGTCAAGTCCAACCGCTTTGTGGTTATTCAGTGCTTTGATTGCGGTAAAGATTTCTTATCTGCTGGGGAGAAGAGTGCGAATTCGGGAATTTGTTAATTCGGACGGGTCATTGGGCTTTTGGTTTATTTCACTGGCGAAAACGCAGTTAAAACCCCGCAGAAAAATGCCTCTTCCCTTTTTTGAGCTCGTCCTCATCCGAAACTATCAGAGATCTGTCCGTGGCTTTAAGAGCTGTGGGCTTTATGCAAAAAATAAACAAAATTTTCTTTGTTCCTGAAAACTTTTCGTATATAAATTAGTTAATACAAAATTATAATAAATAATTAATGCATACTTCTTTATTTAAATATTTAAAAAAATATATATTTTCATTCAATTTATTTTATTAATAATAACCGCTTAAAGTTAACTACACAAATAGTAGGAATGGTTTAATTCTATATTTACTTTTAACAACTAACTTCTTCCACGAAATTCTTTTTCGATTTTTAATACTTTGCTTTAAATATTTTAAAATTACATTTATATGGCGTTGCATTGCTGTAGGATTCGAATTATTATCAGAAGTCTGGCGGAAAAGAAGAGTGTACTCAAAATTTGGAATGGGTTGGGGTCGAAATTCTGCAGAGGTCAAAATGCTTTTTTTTTCAAAATTCATCTTTCAAATTTCTGCTTTTCAAAATTCTGGTTCCACATTTCTGATTCTCCAAAATTCTGCTTTGCTTTAATTCAGATTCTTAAAATTCAGATTTTCAAAACTCTGCAAATAATAAAAAAACATTTTCAAAAATGTAAAATGGCGCTTAGAGAAATTCGAAAAAAAAAGTAAATTTTTAACAAAACTTTTTAGTTTGAGATTGTTTTTGAAACGTTTGCAAATTGAAAAAAAAAAAGATAATGTAAAATGCAATTTATGTATGTCATGGCCCATTTTCAGAATTGCATTAAATTTTTCTTGAGACTTCTTAAAATATGTTACAGAGTAAAACAAATGTGGCTGTAATGTATGGCCTTCTCCTTTTGTTTGGATAGCCTCGTGACGGACATTTGTTATATAGACTATTATTTTGTTCGAATGCTTTTGCTCATAACCATTAAATGAATCGCTTGAGACGGTTGTCTCAAAATTTGAAGAACAAAATTGAAAATTTATTGAAATAGTTAAAATTTTCTTTATTTCGACTTAACAATTTTCGAAAATTGCATGAAAATGTCACACGATTATTAAAAATTGATTAGAAATAATTTAGAGAAATTAAATTTTTGTACAATAATTTGTTCTTTAGAACCTTACCTTCACGTTAATGAGTACTTATCTATGCACAGACTAATTTATAAAGACAACACCTAACAGCATAATGAGATTATTTTAAGTTTTAAAGAAAATATAAGATTTTTTGAAAAATAAAATGAGTATATTTTAAATCACTATTCTTTAAACTCGAATAATTTAAATGCGAATGAACTCAAAAGCATTAAGAAATAACAATAAATTCAACAAACTTGTTATCTACAAGCATAAGTAACTATGTATAAATTAATAAATAACTTTATGGTAAGAAAAAAAAATTATTTCAGGTAAATTAAATTTAGTACCTATGCAACATTTAACTCAAATGCATTTTTTGGTTTCACAAATTTTCCATTGAATACTATGTGTACAGTCATTCTTTCGTTGCAGTTTAAATTTGGAAGGAGCTGAAAATAAAACAAAAAAAAAAATTTATTTTGGTGAAGACAAAAAACCACTGACAATGTATTCGCCAAATGTGTTGAAATGACTTGTTGTACATTTAATTTTTTTATTTCTGCATAAATGATATAAAATCTAAGTGCCAAGTAAATCAATTTTTTTATTTTTCATTACGACATGTTGAGGAATTCTTAAGGAACACATAAATTCAAAATAATATTCGAATACATAATTAATGCGTGGTGATCAAACCTTGAACGTTGTTCTCCCTAAGTACTTAACAGAACTGCATGATAATTTATAAACATATAATACTGTCAAACTCCGAAATAAGAAAATTCTAGAATTTACCGCTAAAAATTAGCATGGAAAAAATCATTTTCAGCATAACCTCTAACCATCAAGAATGTAAGAATATGAGAAGGTTTATAAAAAATTTTATTTATTAACACATGTCAAATCGTGAATGATGTCTGATCTTGCCAAGAATTCAGGGTACTTTTTAATGTTGAATCTAATTTCCAAGATGATACGACTACCCAAACAAAAAGTTATAGCCCTTTTTATGTAAAACCATATTTTCTGTACAACAGGTAACAACTACCGAAAACCCTTTATAAATAATGGCCCATTGATAAAACTTGGCAATAACATTCCATTTCCCATGGAATGCAAGAATTAGAATCTATCTATAGAGTCTATCTATAGAGTCTATAAAAATATCTATGATAAAAGAGTAATTTTTTGAGGGGAAGGGAAAAAAATGCTACCCTCGCATGAAACTTGATACAAATTTTGAAAAAGTCACGAGAATTAAGAATGAAAAGAGTCTATAAAACTATTTAGGAGGGAAGGGTATAAGAAATGTGAAAATAGGTTTGTGCCCAAGATTCTTTGGCAGAAATTGTCAGTCTGCCAAATGTTAAAGAGTGGGAAACTGCCGAAAAAGTTTGGAATGATTTGGTTTCTTGGCAAAAATTTCTGCCACACATTTTCACACAAATATTCTTTAAATTTATTTATCCTTTTCTTTTCAATGGGTAAAAAATGTACCTCAACTTGATATTTGACATACCAACAATTTCTGCCCAATGAATTTGTCAGAAGGGGAAATTGTTTTAATCTCTCGTGAGCGCTCTCTTCTGCACGAAATTAGCAAATTTGTTAGGTGTGGAACAGGATTTGGCAATAGTTGTTCACAATTGGCAGTTGTACAGTCGCAGGACGCACACTACGACGGACGTCATGCCGTAAATTACTTTTCTAAATCATCTTAATGTTTAGTTTTAATTAACATTGAAATTTTGTTCACAAGGAACTGCTACTTAGAGCAAGTAAAAAATCGTTGAAACAAGAGCCAATACTTTTTAAAGGCGTTTTCGTAAAATGGAAACAAAATATTTACGTCAGTTTGTTGGCTATGGTAATATAATTACAATTGTACATAAGGAAATTGTTATACAAATTTTTAGAGTCGGTTTCGAGATAACGAAAAAGATGTTTTTTTAAGGGTGCATTAACGGTGTGTTAACGGTGTCGAAGTATCTTTACTTTTTAAGCTTAAAAAAACTTCCCCTATCTGCTAATTCTCAAATTAAAAAAAAATTCTTCTGCGGTTTCGGCAGCACGACTTCATGTAAACAGTAAGTATTATTCCCTATCATCATATTGTTAAGCCCGATTAAAATCTTGAATTCCTTCATTTTTCGAATCCGTTATGTACATTTAAAGACTGTACACATGAGAGACCAACGACCGACGAATGAATGAAGAATTTGGATTTAAAACTTTAATAAACCTAAATTCTTTACAAAATCTATACAAAATGGAAGAATTATAATTGAAAATTATTTTATGATACTAAAATTTTCATTTAAATTGCTAAGACAAGAGAATTTAAAGAAAACAATTTGTTCGTCGCGAATAGCCGCAATTCGTAACAACCAATATATTTTCTCAAATTTCTTATATTTAGGCAAATAAAAATTCAGATTTTATAATTTTAAAATTAATCTTAAATCGAATTCTACCCTTTTGAATAGATTTTGTGAAATATTAAGGTTTATTAATTTTTTAATTCCCATTTGTTTGTTCATTCGTCGGTCGTTGGTCACTCTCATGTGAATGGTCCTTTAGTGTCACGATATTAAAATATTTTCTATTTCTGTTTTCAATTATCAGATTTTAGTGACGTTTTTTTTTTAATTTATTATTTATTTATTAGTAAAATGCCATTATACCCAATCTTATCAAACCTGATAAACAGGGAAAGGATCTTGCTAACTTTACCTTTTTTTTTTCGTAATCGTAAGAAAGTATCGTTAGAAAGGGAGAAAAGTAGTAAATTTTTAAAAAAAATTAAATTTTGTGGATTTTTTTTTGACGATCTTTTTTTGTAAATTCGGAGGAGTCAGTCCAAATGTAAACACCGTCTTATACAAACACGATTCATGTCCATTCATGTTCATGCCTTTTTACCCGTTAGTGCCTTTTTGTCAATTTTGACTTCCTTGCCTTTTTTTTATAAAAGTTAGTTGTTTTTTTTTAACGAAAAAATCTTCATACAAAATTCTACAAATGCAAACTGCATGTAGTTTTACCATTTGCAGTTGAGATTATTTCGCTTAAAAACTTGATTATAACACAATCTAAAGCGCACAGAAAATAAATGCTGTAAATGGCGATGTCAATTCCAAACTTTCTGAAAACGTTGAAGTGAATGATGTAGAGAGTTAAAAATGGTCTCCACTCATTTCTGCTCAAGTAGAAAGGACCTTTAGCTCATTTAAGACGCTTTTTAGAGACAATCGTCGAAGGCTGTTGGTAGTTCAATGCTATTATAATTAAATGTTAAGTATGTTTATATTCTTTTTATTTAATAAATGCCTTTTTTCGCCTTTTTAAGAATTTTTGTTTGCCTTTTTTAATTTTTTTAAGTCAGCAAAATCCTTCACCTGCTGATAAATTGTCTAAAAGTTCTTACAACTTTTATCGGTTTCATAAATAATTGAGCAACTTTTGAACTGGTACTAGTACAGGAGGCGACTTTGCAAAGAATTAAAAAAGCTATTTTTTAAAAAGTGTGTCCGACCGCGGGCTGGTTTTGTAAAGGACAGTCTAAGCTTTCATTTAATACTCCATTTACAAAAATCCATCTTGGTTTAAGTATACCAAGGCAAAAATACTCCGAAGAAGTGCTTTTTCTACCTATAATAATTTGTTTGTTTAATTAATTCTTGGCTACCTTTTAAAACAAAAAAAGCTTGCCCGGTCAGCGGTTTTTTTTTAATGTAAGCTTAAGCTTTTTTTTCAAAATGCCGCGATGAGATAAGTAAACCTCGCCTCCCTTACTACACTGACAACTTAAATTCTATTACTTGTTTATATTAAAATGATTTCTTTGAATTTATTTACCTTTGGTGTAACAAAGAAGTACTGCGAACTTCCCGCTTTGGTTGTCTCTTCCACCAGCATATCAAATATCTTTCTCTCATTTCTGGGATCCATTCCTTGATTTATTTCATCGACGCAACTAAAAACACACAACAACATATTAAAATAACAATAAAAATTTCAAAACATTTAATTTTATATAACATACCGGAAAGGAACATGAGTTAATTGTTGAAGTGACAATGTATAATTAGCAATAGCAACAGCTCTCTCTCCTCCAGATTGAACATATCTATCAAGTGCTTGCAATTTAACACCACTACGATATTGTACCAATATCTGAATACCATAAGATTCAAAATCCCACTTAAACAGATATTAAAAAAAAAACATTTAAGTAATTAAAAATTATAAGTTCTAAATTTGTGTTAAAAACAAAAACTCACCTGATCTTTCATTGACAAAAGAATCTCACCAACATAATCCATATTTTTCATGAAATTACCAAAATTTTCATTCAAAACTTCAACAATTTGGTTAATTTCCGCTATCCATTCACCATGGATTGCTTCGATTTGTGCCTGAACGAATAGATCTCCTTTTTTTGCCTCTTCAACAGCTCTTGATAGATCTTCGATTTGAACAATCCGGCGTTCATACTCTTCGGTCACCTTTAAATGAATTAGTCTTTACTGTACTCAAACTTATATCAAAAATTGATTACATTTTTGTCATTATCGCCCAAACACTCCAACCGCGCACTAGTATCGTTAATAACATCCTTAAGGCCCTCCACATCATCAGGAACTTCTAAAAATTGCTGTGTATATGGAAAATTTGGATCTGTAGGTTTTAAGCCATTGGTAAGATTTTTAGCTTCCACCAATCTTAAGCGATATTTTTTCGCGGCCGTATCCATTGAAGCTTTCACATTATCAAGAATCCTCTGAAAAATAAAAAGAAACAAATCAATTTTAATTTCTGCCTAAAAGAAATAAATCGTCGTTTTATACCTTTCCCTGTACCAACTGATCTGTTGCCTCAGTTATTGCTCGATTTAAATCATCATTTTCAAGTTTAAAAATATTTGAACGAGCAGCAGCACATTCTTTGTCTTGTGTAGCTTTTTGATATTCCATTAAACATTTCACTTTTGTTTGTTGATACTCAAGAATTTCTTTGATGTAAAGTTTTGTTTTCTCGTTTTGAAGTTGTTGAAAATGGGGAATATCTAAACGAACATGTACAAAGGCATTAGAAAACACTTAACAACATAAAAAACTTATGTACCTAAACTTGCGTCTTTCAAAGCTTTCAATCTTCGATAATTTCTTGAGAATCTTTCTTTTAAATCTCTTAATTTACTAACCAACATTTCTAGTGCTCGTTGTTCTTTCATAACTTCAGTACGTTGATGTTCTAATTCATCGGTTTTAGCTTCAATTTGGGTACGTTCATTGCGAAGGGTGTCTGTTGCTCGAACTTTTTCAGTATATCTAGATTTAAGATTTATGAATTAATTTAAGTTGATTGAAATAAAAGTTTATACCTTTATGTGGTTACCTTTTTTTTAAATTATTTAATTCGCTTCGATCAACACCCGATAATATGTTTCGAGTCTGGATTCTTAACTGCGATCTTAGTGAGTTTCCTGAATATTTTGATATTTTAACATGATATTGAATGTCCCCTGAAAAAAAGAAAGAAAACAAGAAATTCTTTTATTATTTTGAGAAGCGATAAAGAATTTGGTCTTCTTACTAACCTCCATAAAAATGTCGAATATGTGTGGGCAATGATTCTATTGCGTCATTTACTTTTTCCGTTCCAATAAGAATTTTCTCAATACTATAATTCCGACAAAGATAATTCAAAATTGCAGGTGGTCCTTCGATCAGATCAAGTAAATATGCATAAAACCCATAACCACTAAAAACGCAAACAGAAATTCATATACATAATTTAGTCACTACTTTAATTTTAACTGGGAATTTATTTTATTTTACCTATAAGAACTTATAGGCTGAGCTGGATGATATTCACATTGTTCAGCGGGTGCAGAATATAAAATACTTATCGATAGGCCTTGTTGAATGCTCAGACAATCAACCAACTTGGACATGTCTTGTTTATCTTCGCATGTAAAAGCTAATAGATCTCTTATTGCAATGGTATTCTCAAAATACTTTGCATGATTCGGATCTGGGAGGTTTAGCTGGATAAACCGAATTTTATCAATATTTAGTTAGTATATAAATGCTGAGCAGAAAGTAAAAACATACCTCTAATAACATTGGTTCGTAAATTCGGCCAGTGAACATATTCAAATTTTGTCTTAGCCACATAACTGCTTTGTATTGATCAGGATACTTCGTCTCTAATAACTGTATATTGGAGAGATACAAATTTAATTGTGCTTAATGCTGAGTCCTATCGATAACACTGCCGTTTTTTTGTCAAATAAACTTACTCTTAAACGTTGTTCTTTAAAGTTTTCCATAGTTTGTATACGTTGTTTTAACATGTGTATTTCAGCAGCATATTCCTCATCAAGAACTTTATTGATTTCAGAACGTTTTGCCATCTGAGCTGATATTTGTACTTTTATGCTACTTAATCGTTCTGTAATTGATTCTTGTTTTGCAGCTTGTTCTGCTGTGCTTCCACTAGATGATGATACTCTTTCTAATTCTGCTTTATTTTTTTGTAAATTTTGACTTTCTATATCAATGTCTTTATTACGTTCCATTTGTTCTCTTTTTTTAATCTAATTGAAATTACAAAAAAAAAAAAATTGTATTAAATATTTTGTTAGAAGTTTTTTTTTTCAGTGTTAAATTAAAAACTTGAACTAGTTTTTTTTTGTACTCAAGGAGTTACCCTTATTTTAAAAAAACACAGTGTGGTTTTGAGTTTCTAAACATCAAGATGGGACAAAATACAGCATGACCAACTTAGCTGGTACTGTCATGTACAAAGAAGATGCCATGAAAACCCAGTTCAAAAGGCAATAGTACTAGACGTTCCAACACTGTCGCGGAAGAAAGGCAGGCGCAAGAACTCCTGGATGAAACAAATGCAACGACACCTGCATTTAGTTGGCCTCAGACATTTAACAATCCAAAAGGCCTGTCGCCGTATTCTGAGGTCAACCCGGCCGGTGAATCTAGAAACAAAAATGAAAAGCTGAGGGTACTGTCATTTTTGAAACAGTTTAATAGATTTGATTTTTCAAACAAAGGATGGTTGATGAATACAAGAAACATATTCGAAGGAAAAAATAAACTAGCATTTATTTAATGAATTTCAGACTTCAAACCATCAATTAAAACTTGACATACACTCCCTGTCACTTGTTTGAGGCCACTTTTTGTCACTAAAGTTTTTTCTCGATAAATACACGTAGGAAATAGTGAGTAAGGAAATATATTTTACAATAAAAAAGTATAAATTTAAAGGGGTAACTTGGAAATTTGCCAGGAATTTCACAAATTATAAGAATGGACTGCAAAAATGCGTATACAAAATTGCGCCACTTGAAATTTAATATAAAATATAGTTTTCTATCCTTTCTTAAATATTTTAAACTTTTGTTTGAAAAAAATCGGCGATGTTAACTTTTGCCAAGCAATTTTTGGAATGGCCTCAATCAAGTGACGCAACGTTTTATATCTGTTTTTTGCAGTCCATTCACGTAATTTGGAAAATTTGTATGTATTTTCCAAATTAACTCTTTAACTTTATCCTTTTTTATTGCAAAATATATATACCTACTCACACGTATCAAACAAGTGACAGGGAGTGAACGTGAAGTTGGTCGATAGGATGTCGCTTTTTTGAGGGTTGCACGAATGCTGTTTTCCATCTACTCGGAAAGAGACCGGTAGAGTAGAACAGATGGAAAATCTTACGCACCAATATTGCTAGCGTTAAAGAACACCTACTCATAAAAATTGGAGGGTTACTATATGTTATATAGTAGGTTGCGCACTTCTGCAACACATCTTATTTACATGTGGTTTACTATTTATACTTATGTACAAGTACTCATGCTATGAATTACAATAAAGCTTATGATCAGTCTCGCTGTAACCTTCGTCGTGTTCTTACTTGATGGACAACCCATCATAACACTATCCGTGTCATCGGATTTGTGTATACCAAGATCTTTCAGGACTCTGGCAACTGCACGAGTGCAAAAGAAGTTTCGTCCTATAAAATCGTTAACGCTCTCAAGTACAGGAGTCATAACACTTTATGACAGTATCGAATTAACAACGGAAACTTACTTCTCTGACCATAATAACCTCTTTACAGCTCGAATCAAACCATGAGTTTTCTTTGGGTTTGATGTATTTTACCCTATTCTGGATAAAATCTACATCACTATCGAAGAAGCATAGTGACCAGTTAAAGCTCCCAGTTGCCTTTCTTATATTGCCAAATGGCTCTCTTGGGAGTTTTGTTCTCGAACTGGGTTTTGTTGGCATCAAAAATTTGTAGATATGAGACAATGGTCTAATGCCTCGGTTCCGTCGAAGAGTTTTCAGGGTACCGCGACTTTTTTTTTATTTGCAGTTTCGTTAATTTTATACAACTCAGCTAGTTTAATTTTTAAAAATAAAAAAATTGGGTGGCCAAAGTCATTCTGCTGTTTCGGGTGACTTTGGCCGCAAAAAAACGTATTCCTTATTATCTGATGGCTAATAAATCAATGATGCCTTACTAATTGATTACAGACATTTTCTTATATTGATGATTTTTTGTTTATTTTGTAGGGTTCCATTTATCTTTTTTTTTATGTTTTAACACATGGATTGTTAATTTCACTGGAAAAATATTAAGAGAATCAATCTTTCTCTGCTCTTTTGCAGCCTTATTACGAGATTGTACTTATAAGCTTCGTAAGTCTTTTTATGACAAGTTTTCTTATAATGTTGATGCATTTTTTTATCGAAGTGTGAGCTTCTCATAATTAAAAAAAAAAAAGCAAACAAAAATGATACCAACACTCAATTTCATAAGAACATTACGAGCCACACTCACATGAAATATTAACAAAAAATTGATTTTGAAATCAATTGTGTTGTTTCTCATCTTGCTACCGTTAAAGAGTCGAGGGTCCGAAATATATTTTGACCTTGTTAAGGATTCCAAAGCTTATAAAGTTTGGGAATCACTGGTTTAATGTGCCCTAATCATCCCTGTCCTGCTCTATGGGTCAGATGCATGGACACTGAAAGATTCGGATAAAAATCTGCTAAGGTGCTTTGAGAGGAAGATTCTTCGTGTGATTTTCGGTCCGCAGTGTATCGAAGGAGTATGGAGGAGAAGATTCAACGACGAGCTATACGGGCTTTACAGCGACGTTGACCTGGTCAAAAAGCTGAAAATACAGCGGCTGAGATGGCTGGGCACGTGGAGCGTATGTACAGCAACGCACCTGCACGACGAGTCTTCGAATCCAACCCCGATGGGGTACGCAGCAGAGGAAGAATCCGTAACAGGTGGCGCAAACAAGTGGATGACGACATCAAAGCACTCGGTGTGCGCAACTGGAAGCGGCTAGCTAGGGACAGAGCTGGATGGAGGGGCTTGTTAGTTGATGCCGAAGCCCAGGCTGTGAGCGCCAGCAAAAGTAAAGTAAGTAATTTGCCTAGAGGTGATAATACACTCATAGTTTTTTTTATCAGTCAGAGGCAGGGAAAAAAGTCTAAAGTGTTGGCAGTTGACCTGCAACGTACGGAATTCTGCTTGGATGGCCTTGAATTGCAAACGTTTTTTTTTTTATTTGAGATTTCAGAAATGTGAAATTGAACTTTAACAATAATTTGAAGATTTAAAATTAAATCAAAAATATGCAAAGGCTTAAGAATCGCTTTCGAACTCACAATAAAAGCAACTTCTCTACATAACATACAAAATTAAATCAAACCTCAATTTCTTGCTTTGCCCTTCGAATTTTAGCTTCTAGATCTTCAATACTGCTAATAATGTTTTCGATTTTGGTTGTTGCTGCACCGCATTTGGCACCCTTAAAAGAAAAAGAAAAAAAAACTCGTTTTCAAAATGAAGTCAAATAAAATGCACAGAGAACTTACTTGTTTTTGTAATTCGTTTGCAAGATCGGAAGTTTTCTGAATAATTTTACCTTGTTCTTTCATAAGTTGATTATATTTTGTTTGTCTATCACGAACTAATTTTTCAGCATCTTCTAAATTGCCTCGTATTTCAGCAGCTTTTTCTTTGAGTTCTTTGGCTTCAATCCATAATTTTTTTGCATTGCATATATTAATGGTTTCGGCAAATTTCTTTTTTGTTGCCATTCGTTCTAAAATTTGTTTTAAGCTATGTACATATGTATATACAAAAATTGAAAAAAAAATTAGTTTTTATAAGCAGTACTTTTTTAAATACAAAATTAATATAAGTATGTACTTACCCCTCGTTACGGTGTTTTAGATCATTTAATCTATTAACATCATCAATTAAACTGCTTTTTGCATTTTGTTTTTTCTTTTGGAGGTCCTTGAGTTGTTCAAACTTTTCAATAACACTTTGTTCGCACACAGACGATATTGTGTTTTTCAATAGCTCTTGTGGATTCATTTTGGCAAAATCCTAAAAGAAATGCACACAATAATTTATGGTTTGAATCATCGTTTAAATAATAATAATAATATTTTTTATGATATTTGCTTTTGCATTACAGCAATAAATTTTTTGCCGAAACAAAGCTTAAAATTATAGCTGTCAAAGGCTAAATATTAAAGTTCAATGTTCATGGTTAAGGTTAAGGTGCAGATTAAGGTTAAGGTTAAAGTTAAGCTTAAGATTAGGATTAAATTACATAGTACACGAGCTGACAACAAATTTCGGGAGCGGATGTATAACAAAAATCTGAGTATGAGGGTTTAAATGGGGCATATATTGTGATATCGAAAGCAAAAGTCTGGCAGGTTTTTTTCTCAGTCTTTGGCGCGGGTGGGATGTTGAAAATAGAGATTTCTAAATTTCTTATCGTGAGTATATTATCACTTCAATTATTTTTTTTGAACAAACATCATAATGCTCTACCATTTTCCCTTAGCCTAAACACCTTATTCATGGTGATCCGAGTTAGTAATAAAACTCAAGATACCCTCCGCTCCACTTGAATAGAAACAAACTTTTTTTTTACTATCTGAGCGTGTAGCGCTTTGGTAAATTTATAAATTCACCTTTTGGTTTAAGTTACTAAAAGAGGGATCTATTGCGAATTAAACTGAAGGGACAGAATAATTCAGGAAAATACCATTAGGTTATTTTTTACCACTTTTCTAATTACTTCATTTAAAACACTGTTTTTTTTTGTGCCACTTGAATAAACATTCTCTTAAATAAGGAAACAAAATGAAAAAGTGCATTAAAATTGGGTAGTTTTCTATTCGTACTCATATTTTAATATGTTTGTTACCATCTTCATTTGAAATAATTTGAAAAACCCATTTGGAGACTGAATCATGCAGTTATTTTATATAATTTAAAGAAATTGCACTTCAAGCTTCTTTGATTGCAGCAATTAGTGATTCTTTGTCCTCATATTGACGGTCAGAATCGTAAACTTTATGAACCATCCATCGTCATATGTTTTCAATAATATTTAGGCCCGGAGAATACGGTGGCCATTGAACTAAGGTAACATTTTTCTCGGATATCCAACTGTTAATGATCCTTGCGTTGAGGATTGGCACGTTTTCTTGTTGAAATGTCCATGGTATTCGATAAACTTAGGGAAAGCTTCTTGCAGTATTTCCTTGTAGGAGTTTGCCGTCATTTTCAATGTGGGAAAGTCCAGAAGAACTGTTCAAAACCAGAATATCGCGGCCCAAACCATTAAATCGCCTTCTCGGCTATGGTGGCGCTCCAAAAACCTGGGTTCCTCCCTTATAACATGAAAATAGTAATTATATCCGTCCGGGCCATCATAATTGAATTTTTTTAGTCAGAAAATACCACTCTTTTCCACTCTTCTTTCCACGTCATATTCTTCCTACAAAAATCTATTATATTCTGTCCTTGTATTGAATTTAACGGTGGTTTTTTCTTCAATTTCAGGCGCTTTAAATGTTGTGACCCACGTATAACACGTCTAATAGTGTTAAGACTCGCTGTAATACCACTCTTAGCCTTGATTTTAGCAGCAGAGCCGCTTGAATTGAGCCAGTCTAATTATCTTTCTTCGGTCTGCTTCTGTTGTGGCTCTCGATTGCCTACCTTACATATTTTTCCATAGTTTTCTTTATTTCTATGGTTCGACCAAACAATTTTCACACTTTACTTATTTTTTTGGCAATTGTGCGTAGGTGAAGCTTGATTTCCGCGTGTGGCCTTTTCTGCAGGGTTTAATGGTTTTCCGCGGCCTATCTTTTCTTTGATCAAACAGTTATTATTTTTAATCTACACTACTATTATTATAACAATATTTTTTCTTCTTACCGTAATCTATAGAGACAAAACGCACACTGTTATTATTAAAGTGGCGCAAAAAAAACAGTGTATTTTATGAAGTAATTAGAAAAGTGGTAAAAAAATAACCTTATGGTATTTTCCTGAATTATTCTGTACCTGCAGTTTTATTCGCAATAGATTTCTCTTTTAGGAACTGAAACCAAAAGGTGAATGTATGAATTTACCAAAGCGCCACACGCTCTGAAAGTAAAAAAAAAAGTTTGTTTCTATTCAAGTGGAGCGGAGTGTATAAGCTTCTTACGCAAACCTTAATCGTCTTTTTTTTGGAGACTTTGTTTTGTTAATTTTTTTTAGTTTTATAAATCTCAAAAAAAAAATCGATAAGGTTATCTTAAAAATCTCATGTATATCTTGAGTTCAATTAGTCGGACCACCAAGATTAAGTTGTTTGGTCTCGGGGAAAATAGTTGATACTGTAGAATTATATACACAACTCAACTAAAACGTTATAACAAAATTAGTTTATTTCTGCAGAAAATTTAAGTAATGAATGAAAAATATTATTCTATAAAAATTGTGATAAAGTATATGAGTATACTTTTCGAAGATCGTTTTTCTAGGGCACAGTGGTTGAAGGTAAATGTAACTGCAACACTCCTCCTCGTTTACTCAACGATACCACCCCTTTCCTGTAACTTCTTGTGTCTTGCAGGTCCAAACGGTTTTGTAAGTAAATCTGGTAACATAGATTCTGTTGGACAATATTTGCAAAGTATAGACTGTTTCTTGATAAAATCTTTTACAAAATAAAAACGTGCATCGATGTGTTTCGTTCTATTTGAAAAATGTTCCTCCTGTATCAACAAGGAGTTTAAATTCCATAGACTAAACTTCGTTTGAAGTGGTTATTTCTTTACTTTTGTAAATAATATTACAATTATTAGACACAATAATTTTAAATGTCAGTTTAAATTTAAACACAGTTTTATTAAATTCCCCTGAAGAAGGCAGAAACCCCTGCCGAAACGTCGGGAAAGCTAATGTAACTTAATTGTTTCATTGCAAAAACTACAGTGACCAAAAAAAGCCGACGGAAAGATTATTTTTAATCACTTCCAATCACAATTAACAAATTTATTCCTAATAGAACCTAAAACCTCTGAAGCTAACAGAATAAGAAAACACCTACCACTTACCTATCCAATTTCCAATCACAAAATAAATTAAATTAAGAAAGTGAAAAAGCCCTTCAAAAGGTATGCTTAAATATGCCGCATAAAAATAAGAAAATTTACAGCTAAATAGCTAGGTAAGACAATTAAAATAAAAATATTCTCACCTGGACTCGATCCTGTGGCAGAAACTGGCACAAATTATCGACTTGAATATTGAACTCGGCAATGCTTTGCATATAAGCTTTGTGGGTAACTATAACTCCGTTCATCTGTTTGTTTTTATTTTTTAGGAAAGAGAATCATAATATCGAGATAAGCAGTGGCAATCACTCACAGACATAACATTGTTCAATTCTCACCTTAAACTCTGATTTGCCATCCGAATCGAATGCTCTTACGAATTTCTTAGTTTCCCCCCGATTGTTAACGTAGATCTTGATGCTAACAATTGCATCGGTTTGTCCATTCTTAATGTATTCCTGAATAGCTGCTGAACGAGCTAGAAGTTTCGCGCTGCCTCCCATTCCGAGGACAATTGCAGCAACAAGTGTTGACTTGCCCGTGCCATTTGGGCCGATGATTATATTCAGATATTCTGTTGGATGCATAACGCATTCATCGTAGGTCCTATTAAAAAAATAATAAACGTTTATATAGATTATTTAATTGAAATAAAAAAGCGCAATTATCAGTTGCCAGTAATAATTTCGCTTGTTTTCAATTACACAAAGTTTTTGACCCAAATTGATTTGATTTTTCCAGCCATGTTCGGACTGCCTTCATCAATTTCATCTATTTCCATCATAATGTTTGAAATTTGATACTTTTTCTTGTTGAAAAGGAAATTGTTTTACATAAATTTAGAGTTAAATATTTTATTTCACAAAAACCAAACAGAATAACAACGACATTCCGGTAAATTTGAATTATGTGTGAAGTTGGCAAGAGATGATGATATCCTTGCAAAAAATTCATTGCGTTCAGGCAATCAGTCAGGCAAGGGAATGGGCGCATTCAATACAAAATTTGACAGCTGCTGAAAATAAAATGAAATGTCAGTTTTGTATGGAGAGCCTTTTTTTTGTATAGAAAAGCTGTCAGCTGAATTTTCAGTTGGGAATTTCTTACTGAAAATTCAGATGAAACGTAACTAAACTTTATTAAACGTTACTGAATGTCAGCTAACTTTTTATGACAGCTGCCCAATTAGAAGATCCGTCTGAAAATAAAGTACTGAAAATTTTGATCCGTTGAATCCGGCCAATCACTTTTCAATCATTCCGAAAACGTACTCATCAACGTATGGACGACTTCACATTCGGATCCGAATAGGTACGGCTTAAAGGCCTTCCACAATCGCCCACTGTGTATTAATCCATGTCAAAAAAGTGGGAAACAAATCATGAAGAATAGTGTGGAAACAAAATGTGAAAGCCCAGCCTTCTTCCACAACCCGACATTCTAACCCAAACGATTTGACATGTGTTAATACATGAATAATTTTAGTAATGGTCCTAATTCTATCCCACATTAATTCAAGCAAATGTGGAAGCAAAATATGAAAAGTCATTTTTTCCCACAAATTTGGTAGTCGCGAGGAATTCTGTTCTTCCCCACTTTCAATTTGGCATGTATTAATACACAGTGGGCTAGTGTGGAAGGGCTATTTAATGTGGGATTTACATGTATGTATGTCAAGATGTCATTATTCCTGTCTACTTGTTTTTTGACATTATTATAGCAAAAGAATGAATTTTCTCATTCTTTTGTCATGATAATGACAGAAGAATGCCAACTCCGTATTATTGCTTCCGAAAGCGAACCGAAGCAGCCGTAACGATAAAAAAATAAAGATACAGAATGCTAATAAAAACTATCATCAACGAATGTTTCGCGTCGGTTTGGTAGAGCCCTTTGTGAAAAAGAAAGTGGAAAAAGAACTCCTTGCGACTGCGTAGGAAAGAAATGACTTCACATATTTTGCTTCCACACTTGTTTGTACTTATAAACTAATTTAAGGCTCTCCCAAACCAATGCGGAACATTCGTTGCGGCGAAAAAACATTCGCATGTCAAAATTTATTTACATGGTGATATATGAGAGTGCCCACACCAACGCGGCGGAGAAACATATGAAATAATTTTGACTGACGAATGTTTTTTCGCCGCAACGAATGTTTCGCATTGGTTTGGGAGAGCCTTTAATCCAGCAAGTTGGATGAAATGTGTGATGGATGAAAATTATTCGCGTTCACTTATTATTAAGGCTCTCCCAAACCAATGCAAAACATTCGTTGCGGCGAAGAAACATTCGTCAGTCAAAATTAATTCATATGTTTCTCCGCAGCGTTGGTGTGGGCACTCTCATATATCACCATGTAAATAAATTTTGACATGCGAATGTTTCTTCACCGCAATGAATGTTCCGCATTGGTTTGGGAGAGCCTTTATTCATTTAAACGTTATAACAACCTTTGAACATTTCTTAGACAAAAATTTGACTGCTTTTAATTTTAACTCTTGACCGCTGTACCATGTCGATTAGCCTCTCAATCTCACACGATAACAACCAATCCAGAATAAAGCCATGAAATTGGTTACTGTAAATCTGGATGTTTTTATTATATTTTTATTATATTTTGTATTCACTGATATAAATTTGATATCATTTGTACTTAAGTTTAGACCACACTTGACAGAACGTACATCAGCGATATACCTCAGACATTTTCATACAAATAATCCTTTCGATTACAGAATCCGCAAAATATTATTCCCAGGAAGTTGACTCGATCCGCAACAACTTTGGTGCAAATTTGAAATGTCAAAAGTTATATGGAATGCGGTTGTGCTTTTCAAACTACATTACCGACAATCCTGCAATTTATTAAAGCAGATTCTAAGGGGCCAGTTATAGCTATCATTGAAAACCATCATTGAAAAAGTTGGCTGTTGATTTCGAGACCCTTCGAAAGTTTAATCATTGAATATTTTAATGCAGAACTATAGCTTACGACTTCAAAATTATTTCTCCATAAAAAAAAATCATTTTGACCCATATCTTCCCCAAACGTAACTTTTAATTTTTCAATGATGAACTACCTTACCAATGATCATTGAAAAATTTAAAGTTACGTTATGGGGAAGATATGGGTCAAAATGAATTTTTTTTGAAGGAGAAATAATTTGAAGTCGTAAGCTATATTTCTGAATTAAAATATTCAATGATTAAACTTTCGAAAGGTCTTAAAATCAACAGTTAACTTTTTCAATGATGGTTTTCAATGACAGCTATAACTGGCCCCTAATAGAAAATAAAACTGAACAAAACTGTCGGAAACTATCCGCAGATCTAAAATGGTTGAAAGGAATTCGCAATAAAGTTCTCATTTAGCTGAACGCACCAAATGGATGAATTTTCGTTTAGATTTTAGCGCCAGAATATTCATGGTTACTCAAACTGGAACTATACACATTAGGTTCATGCATGAAATATTGTAATGATCGAAAATTCTCAACAGGTGTCACTAGGATTGTTCAGTGAGGTTTTTTTCAGATTAGAACAGAATAGAGTAGAACAGGAACGTCAGATAAGATAGAACAGGTAGCTGTCTGACAGATGTAATTGTGAAAAAAAATTCGAGTTTGGTGAATAAGCAAGAAATACTTTTTATTAAAAACAATTAGATATAGTATTTATTTAACTACACAATTTAATTTAATTTAATTTATGTTGTTTTTTAAATGTTTACTTGTTTGTATCCAAAGTAAAAGCACAAAGAGCCACGAAATTTGTTAAAAAATATCAACTTGCAAGTGACAGCAGCTGATTTTGACAGTTGTCACAAACCTGTTCTAAGTTGTTCTACCTAAAAAGTAAGAACAGAAAATCCTGTTCTATTCCGTTCCAAACTGTTCGGAACAACCTCACTGAACAGCAAATCAGAATAGTTTAGAACAGAAAATTCTTATTGAACAGCAAAACCTTGTACTTTTCTGTTCTAAACTGTTCGGAACAACGTCACTGAACAAAGCTACTGTAATGGTGGATTTACATATATCTGCATTTGGTTTCTGCACAAAAAAAGGGATGCCAAATACAAAATTTATGTTTGTTAGATAGAGAGAAAAGATCAAAATTCAGAAGAACTTCATTTCTGCATTATAGGAAAGTCCCATAATACAGAAATGAAGACGAACATGTTCATCTTCTTGATGGTTCTCTTTCACTCGCTCGGATTTTTTGTATACATCTGTCCTGCTCTACTTTTCTGCATTTTGCAGATGAAGATACATGTAAATCCACCATAAAGCTCGTTTGGCCCCCTTGTTAACTAACCTACATTGAGTTAAAATGAGCTTCAACCGACTCGATTCCACTTCAGGAGCGGAGTCGAGTCAAAATTTTGTTAAAATATCTGGTCGAAGAGTCGGTCTGTTGGATTTATTCAAGACAAATGTTTTTGCAGATGTGTGAGTAAAACGAAGTTCTTCTGCATTTCGATTTTTCTCTCTATTTAACAAATATACATTTTGTATTTGGCATCCCTTTTTTTGTGCAGAAACCAAATGCAGTTACATGTAAATCCACCATAAAATTGCTAAATTATTATTGCTATAAAAAAACTCAAAATTGTATTTCACTATTCGAATTTTTTTGTCAAAAACTAGTTGTAGAAATTAAGCCTGATCCACATCTGTGTCGTGTGTTGTGTTGTGGAGTCGTATGTTGCTATCGCTACAATTTATTTCATATGCGTAGAACCATATTTGTATCGTGGGTTGTGTTGATGTGTGGCGCATAATGCTGAATTTACATGTATCTTCGTCTGCCATAATGCAGATAAGTAGAGCAGGACAGATGTATACAAGAAATCCGAGCGAGTGAAAGAGAACCATCAGGAAGATGAGCATGTTCGTCTTCATTTCTGCATTATGGCACTTTCCTATAATGCAGAAACGAAGTTCTTCTGCATTTTGATCTTTTCTCTCCATCTAACAAATACACATTTTGCATTTGGCATCCCTTTTTTTTTGTAGAAACCAAACGCAGATACATGTAAATCCACCATAAAATATATGGAATGACAGCCACACACGACTCCACAACACGACACAGATGTGGATCAGACTTTACAAGTACGAAATTTAATCAAAATCGTAAACAAAATATTTAAATTCCACCTCTAGGATGTCACATACAAATTTTTGACACCAAATTTCAAGTAAATGCCAACAGACCGACCCGACGGCAATCGGACGTCCCACAGTGGGTCGGAACTATGAAAAGGTGGTCATGGGGCTGTAACTTTTGATCTAATGAACGTATTTCAAACCGGTTTTCGCTATATTTTTTCTGAGAAATCATAGAATTTAATTTAGTTAAAAAAAATTTCCAACATTTTTCAACGAAAAACTCAATATTAAGCTTTAAGCCTTAACTACATAGACCTACTTTTGTGCCAAAGTACAAAAGTGAGAAATTAAAATGCTCGCTAAAGAAACATGCTTGCAAATAAACATACGAAAATTGTTCTGACACACAAATTAAACCACCATGCAAAATTTTCCATTATTTTTTTTGCAAGCAAATGTCTTAAGAATAGATATTTATTTCTCACTTTTGTACTTTTGTACAAAAGTAGGCCTATGTAGTTAAGCCTTTACTTCGGAAAAATAAACAAAATGTATTTTTTTTTACTAATTTTTCCTTTTATTTTTTGGGCAATCTGCTTTACTTTATGTATTCAGTATTTTCATCCTTAATCGGACATTGATTATGTTTTACGTTGCTGAACAAAAATGCCACATCGGGCGGCACCTTGCCAGGAGCGGTAAAATCAGTGACAAGAAATTACAAAAATCCTTTAATCTTTAAATTAATTAATTTGGTGAGCCCGAATTATCCAATTCTAAATTTCAAGAAGTAAGAAATGACAGGCCATTGATATCGAGTAAGTAATTAAAGAGTTTGGAGAGTTCAGATGTAAACAAGTTCTGTTCTATAAAAATAATTTTTTAAAAAACTAATTAAATAGGTTCCTACACACAAAGATACCTTTTTTAACTTTAATATCTTTTTCTTTTACATCAAAATTCTTTATTTAATTTAATAATTTTATTTTAAAATATATTTATTTAATATTATTTATAAAATTATTTAACTCAGAAAAACATTATTGAAATTAACTATGTATTAATTTATATATAATTCAATGGAAACAATTATTAACAAGAAAGTGAATTAGAAAAATGTCGTATTCTGTTTCTTTTTAGAATTTCAATTTCAATATTATTCAATTTATTATGAAGTAACGTTGGTTCGCTGATTTTTTAAAGTGATTGGAAGCTCGATAGATTTGTCGAATAAGAGTGGGTCGTTTATCCGGATGGAGATTAGATAATAAGAAATTGATCAATAAATGTATGTGCCAAATAAATTACATGTTCTCAAAATGCAGGGTAAAAATTTCTCGCTCTCGAAAACTTAGTTTTAAAATTTTCCTGCCACGAGCCAGTGTTTTTAAATAAATAAAAGGGATATCCCATGGCGGCAAATTTTTCAAAGTTTTTGTACCAGGTTAAAAGCTGTTATACACAGTTTTGAAAAAAAAAGTCAATTCCTATAATTTCTTTTAAATTTTGTTTATTGGTTGCTTTTCCATGAAAATAGTTCAAGATAATTCTTTATTATGTACCTGTTCATGTAGCACCCTTGCATCTGCGGTAATGAAATCGCTTTATTACGATTTTTTTCATATTTTATGATTAATTTCTTATTTAATTTAATCAAATATGTACACATAAATATTATTTAATTGCCGTGGTACTTGGAAAAAAAAATCAAGGGAGGGGGGGGCGGCAAAAATTGGTTCTGCCTCGGGCGGCAAAAATCAGCGCTATGCCGCTGGCTGTAGAGAACGGGGTCGGATCCAAATTTTTAAAAATATTACTCACATTGAATACAGTTTTCATTCTAGACCACTTAGAAAGCTTTATAATGTAAGTTTTTTATTAAAACCTTTTTAAAGTTGTAGTTTAATTTTCAAAAATTGTTATAAGAAAACACGTTTTAAAATTATTCAAAAACATTATTTTGAAATTTGTTTTTTTGAGTACAAAAATGGCCAAAAAACATATTTTTTTTTGTTGTGAAATAGCGCCTGTTTGAGACGTTGTATCCTCTTGAAACCAAAACATGTAGATAAAAACAACTTGTGGATTATGAAAGAAGGGCCATTTATCTATGCAATACAAACAAAAATTTTATTCCATACGCTAAAAAATTAACAACCCATGACCGGAATTTTGTACTAGTCGACCCACTGTGCGCCGCGGAAGCAATCGTAAAAAAACAGCTCATATTATCTATTGAGGCTCTCCCAAACCTACGCCAAAAATTCGCTGACGACAGATTCAAACATTCAATGACAGATTTTTGTTGTTATTCAGCGTTATATGTATCGCTCATTTATAATTGCTCTATAGGGTAGGTAAGTATTGGTTTCGTGTGAAACACAAATTGAGGTTTTAATGAAAACTATGGGTCGGGTATAGTACATCTCGATCCCAGCACCTTTCGTCCCGACTCTAATGAACCCGCGCATTTTGTGCCACTGGACACATGGTCCCAAGACACCTTAACCCAGACAGTTCAACCCAAAAACAGATAGGTCTAAAAAAAATGTGGTTACGGCAGGACGCGGCGCAGGGTTCAAGGTATTTATGAAAATAATAAATTTCGAAAAATTAAATTTAAGTTTTCCAAAATTGCTTTTTGAAAAGTTTAAAAAATTAAGTTAAAAAAAAAGTCGTACATATTTTTTTTTTTAAATTGGTCTATCCACTTTTTTTTTGAAGATGGTTTCAGAAAAATTTTCCAAAATTGCCCAATTTCGTTCAGTGGGAATATAGTAAGATTTAAAAAAAAAAAATAAATTCTGTTTTCTGTTATATTCATTTATACCAAAACTCACATAGATAACACCTTCATACTTCAGTAACATCTTTCTAAGTCCCCTTTCACACAAGGAAACTGAGTTGCCAGCAATTTTTAGTTTGCAGGCGAGAAGGGCGTAATAAGGAAAGGAAAAAAATCTCCACTAACACCCTTCTCGCCAACAAACTAGCTAGTTTCTGGCAACTTAGTTTCCTTTCCTTGTGTGAGAGCGATCTAAAGATTCGAAGGACTCATTGAAGGCTAAAGATCCATTCCTATGTGTGATTGGCAAACAATTTGTTAAATAATAGGTACTGGTTCTTGCTTTACCATCTCTAAATATTTTTTTAAAATCAGGCCAAAAAAGGTCCTGCGGACACGCAGACAAAAAATAAACATTTGAATCCATTTGCAAAAATAAGAAGAGAAAAAAAAAATGAATGCCAATAAACTATAAAGGACTATTCACATCACAAAATAGTTCACTCATGATGTTACCTACATATATATATATATTTTTTTTTTCATTTTAAAACTAAGGATAGTGAGTTTTTCATCTCACATAGGTATAAGAACTTTAGAACAACTATCAACACAAAAATGTTGTTCATATACGATTCTATACAAGAATCGTAAAAAAAAATGGAAGCAAAAGTATCAACGTCCTTATAATAGAGTCTCGGTGTCCTTATTCTTTGTGAATACCAAATTCACTTGATTTTATATTTCCCATCGTCATTCTTTGAATGCTGCATGCATATATGCATCCGAATCGAAATTTCTCTGTACAACCAAAAGAGAATTTTAATTAAAATTTACACACTATGTAGTGTAGGTAGGATGTCCAGGATATTCTGCGTTCACTGAAAGCTAGGTATTCAGTGTTTTTATTTTACAAGTAGTCCTTGGGAAGAGCCATTATTTTTAAAAATGTCCATATCATACATAGTAGGTAAGGTATACCATCTATTTTCTATATAAATCTTTTTTATTATTTATTCATTTTCTGTTTGCAACTTAAATATGCAACCTAAGAATATGTTTTTTTTTTTTTTTTGAATATGTATAAAACCTTCATAGGTGCATCAGTATCTCTCTATGTAATGCAAAAACATAAAAAAAGAAAATCTTTGATGATTTATGCAAGAAATAATAATAACTGTCTGGCTGCTTATTCTAAGAGCAATAAAAATATATACATATGCACCTATGTACCTATTTTATTTGCATTAAAAGCTTTCATATTCTAATGAAAATTTTTAGAAAATACAGAACTATAAAGAAAATCCCTTTGAATAGGTTTCTTTTTTAAATTTGTTTGAAAATGAATGACATTTTTTATTTAGTTAATTCAACAAATCACAATCACGCCCAAAACATAAATATTAAAAAAGTAGCCAAGTTCTTTTTGACAAAAAAACCTTTGCGTAACAAGTCAGCCGTAAAAAACTAGTAAGATCTAAAAGCCAACTTCTATGTTTATTCTTCTTCTTCTTCTTTATTTAACTGGCGATTGTCATGATCTCGAGGGGGACCACACCTCTCCCACTCAACTGCTTCACCTAAGGTTCCACTTATGGGGCTCGCCGGGTTGACCTCAGAAAACGTCGACAGGCCTCCCGGTTTGGGATTGTGCCAGGTCTGAGGCCAACTAAATGCAGTTGTCGTTGCATTTGTTTCATCCAGGAGTTTTTACGCCTGCCTTTCTTCCCGGATAGAGTTGGAACGTCTTGTGCTATTGCCTTTTCAACTGGGTTGTCATGGCATCTTCTTTGTACATGACAGTACAAGCTAAGTTGGTCATGCTTTATTTTGTCCAAGATGGTATTTTTGACGTGTAGGCTTCCTCGGATTATCTTGCTTCTTATTCGATCACGCTTTGTCACTTCTGCTGTCATGCGAAGCATCTTCATTTCAGCTGCCGTCAATTTACTCTCATACTTCTTGTACATTGTCCAACACTGTGAACCGTATGTTGGCGCTGGACGAACAACTGCTGTGTAGAGCTTTCCTTTCAGCTTAGGGGGCATTTTTCTATCACAGAAGATGGCAGAGTTTTCCCGCCACTTCATCCACCCTACGCTTACGCAATGGTTGATGTCGTCATCACAAGATCCTTCGTTATTGATCATTGATCCAAGATATTTAAACTTTTCGCACTTGGGAAGCACTGTTCCATTTAAATGGATGTCCGGAATAGTTCTGTGTGGATCAGAAAATGGACAGCATAGGTATTCGGTTTTTTTTCGCGCTAATGCGGTATCCATTTCCCTCCAGAGCATCCACCCATACATCAAGAGCTCGTTGCAAGGACACAGGATCTTCACTAATGATGGCTCCATCGCCAGCAAAGAATAACTAATTCACTTTGGCGCCCGTCACCTTATTCTCAAGCAGAAAGTCAAGGAAAGTAATAAAGAGCAAAGGACTCAAGACGCTTCCCTGGTGCACACCTACTCTAATTGGGAACTCTTCGGTAATTCCTACGGGGCGTATTACCTTTGTTTTAACTTTGTCGTACATGTCTATGTTTATTAATGTTAAATATAAACCCCCTTATTTATAAAGAAAAATTAGTTATTTTGGCTCCTGTGTTTAGGAAAACTACATCATGGAATAAAAATGTTCCGGACTCAAATGGAGTACTAAACAAATGCCTTTGGTTTGAGTCCAGAAAATTCTTATTCCATGGTGTAGTTTTCCTAAGCACGGGAGCTGAGATAACTATTTTTTCTTTATAAAAAAGGAGGAAAATATTTGAAATATTTTAAGCTGTCACTTTTGAATTGGACAGATTCGTAAAGAGCTCTATTGGCACCGAGCTGTTTGGCAAGCCTTAAGCCGAAACCACACCTGTCTCGTGTGTTGTGTTGTGGAGTCGTGTGTTGCTGTCGGTACAATATATTTAATAACTTTAGAACAATATTTGTCTCGTGTGTTGTGTTACAGTGGGGCGCATAAAATATATGGAATGACAGCGACACACGACTCCACAACACAACACACGAAACATGTGTGGATCCGGCTTTAAGATATCAAATCAATTTACGAAATTTAGCTACCTATGTATTAGAAATTTTAAGAATTTTTAAATACTTATTTATCAAGATAAAACGTGCCAAAGAGGATTATTACTTACCTACTGTTTAAGCAATATTATTTTAATTTCTTAATAATGAGAACATTTATGTTGTCACTTAAGGCCAGGCTGAACTCAACTTGAGGGGAACTTTATACTTCACAACGTGGCAAATTTTATCTGTATGAAACTGTATGAGCTATGTATATTGCACTAAGTGGCAACTGAAACTGAACTTCATACGAATTTGTATGAAGTATATAGTTCCGCTGCAGTGCAGTTCCGTCGATTGTGGTCTAACCTTAAAATTCTTAACTATACAATTATTATAGTAACCGACTTTTTTTTTGATACTTTGATTATGTTTATGTAACTTAACGTAAATTAACCTTAAAAACCTCCAACGCACCCGCTTGAAAAAAAATGGTTTAAAAATTCAATTGTGCTAAAAAGGGATAAAAACGAAAGTTCTTAGGTACATTAGTTTCGTGACATCAAAGATTTTCCAAACAAAGTGAACAGATTGTTCGTGAGCCTTTTTTATAAGCCAATATAATGCATGTATTTAATATGTGGACACAATACCACATTGAAAAACCACCCTCTTCAAAACATCAATACAAAAAAGACAATTTAAATAATCCTCCAAAAATGTCATATGTCTGTGAGTGTCATTGCGCCTTGGCTTGGCTTAAAATTTCGATTAATTCTAGAATACAGAGCAGATATCAAGACAACAAACAAAAAAAGAAAATGTTTACTTAGTGCGCTTACTTACTATAAAGGGTAAACCTTACCTTCACATACTTCAACTAATTCACTCCTAATTGGGGGTGTAATAGCTCTATTAAATGGTCGGTTAAGTTCCGGTTTAAAGTCTGTCAATTTTCAACACCCTTCTGCGTACTCTTTTTGATACCGTTTAACCGATAACTATAGATGTGTAGCTGAGTATAAAGCGAGAAGGGATTGCTTTGTTGAAAAGATTGATATGATGGATAACCGAAAATTACCCTCAAAAGGGTGCAAGAAAAACCTGCAACTTTATTATAGGTTAGGTATATGATTGTTATTAAGATAAAGTCCAAATGAAGGAAAGAACTTCGACATTCGACATAACCTATATTTACCCCTTTGTAAAAATAAAAATAAAAATAAAAAATTGGAAATATTTAATTCGACATTGGAAAATTTGACAGATGGCAACATTTCAACTTTAAACAAAAATAACGCAACAATGTTTTGATCTTCTAAGGTTTTTATAAAAATGTCTTTGATATTCAATTGATGGAAATATGATGTAAGTGATGAGTGTATTTGTTTTGTTGGATTTAGAGCCTTTAATGAGCTTTGTAGGAATTTTCTTTTTAAGTAATTTGTATTTTGTAACAAGGGGTTATCACAATATTTTGACGAGTTAATCAAAAGATTCGGGAAAAGGGCTTAAATATTATGTTACTTTTTGTAACCATTGGTAGTTATGGTAAAAACGAAAGGAACTTTATGGCATTTTAGTGAGATTTGGCAACTTTTGTCCTCCACTCATTGTCATAGTCCCAAAAAAAAGTTGGGACTTAATTTATGTCCCACACTAATTATCCTATTTTCCCACCTTATAGCTAAGTGTGTTTTTTTTTGTAAACAGTTTTAAGTGATTTAACAATGAAGTTAATTTTTTTTCATGTACGATTGGCTAATTACCTACTTACCTGCTCCGAAGAGGTTATTTAAATTCTTAAAGGACATTTAGAAAAATGTTCACCTTTAAAATATTATAATTTTTTTTTTTAATTTTCTGCTTTAGATTTGAATGCCCAAGATTTTACTCTCGAAGCTGTTAAATGTCTTTTTTTAAAACCCTTGACTTATGCATGCATACAAGACAAATTATTGAAATTTACTCTAACAACCCTTGATTTTGTTCCTTCATATTTTGATACCCCACGTTTTGGCTTTTGAGTGGAAAATTAAAGATGAGTTTTCGATTTAACATAAATTAATTTGCATACATGAATCATTTCGATTTAGAAATTTGGAAAAGGGAGTGTTTTTTTTTTAACAGTTGTGCTTTATCTCGAAAACGCAAGGATAGATAAAAATCGGCAATTGCATAGGAATATAAGAAAATGACTTCCAACAAATCGTATTATTTTTTCTTGTATGGAGTCGGATGGATGCCGGTCTCTTTGATTTGAATTTGTTCATGTTTTTTTTTGGTAATAATTTAATGTTCTTGTTTCTTTGTATATTCTTTTTTTTTTCATTTCATTTGTTTTATTGTAGATAAAGGTACAAAAGTCTAATATTCTTAAGAGTTTTAGAACTTAAAATTTTGTTCTTTTCAGCTTTAATTTATGTTTATATAATACAGAAAATACGCGAGGTTACATAATATTAAATTAAGGGAAACTTCTAAAAAAAAAAAACCCTTATGTAATACTTATAACCTAAATTGCACATAGGTCTAGGTTAGACTATTGTCCGAGAATTGGCATACATATAATCCGGTACATATTTTATAGATAGGGTCGCAACAAGGTTGACATTAGCTCTTTCATGCAAATTTAATGTTGAAAATCGGTTAGGTAATTTTAGGATTATTTTAAGTATTTTGTTTTGCATGATTTGTAATTTCTTTTTATGACAGTCCGCGCAATCGTACCAGACAGGTACACCGTATAACAAGATATGTTGAAAAATGGTTTTAAACAAAATAAGTTTATTTGCCGTACTCAGGTTTGAACTTCGACTGATAAATGGATACAGTATTCTAATTTACATATTCATTTTTTTAATAGTAAATGCAGTATGATTTTGAAAAGTTAATTTTGTAACCAATGTTATGCCCAATATTTACATTGATTTTCCCATTGTATACCTATCGGTATTATAAAATTTAAGGCAAGTTGATGGTAAATAACAGCTTTTTCTGCGACGTGTGAAGAAAACGACTTGAGATTTATTAGCATTTGGCTTTAATTTTCCACGTCTTAAAATAGTTTTCAATATCCTTAAGTGATTTTTGCAGGGAAGACATAATATTAACAGGGCTTACACAGGAAGAGTATATTGCATATAGACGAGACTCTGCGAGACTTTTGTAAGTCTCACCTCGATCCCCTTAAAGTCGAAAATGTTCAGTCTCGTCTCGGTCTCGTATAGTTATGTCTCGTGTCGGTCTCGTCTCCGAAAAATCCGATTTTCGGACAAACTGTTGGTTATTGGAACGAAATATTTTCGATTATTGTCTGAATATGTGCAGAAAATGCGAGACCGAGATCGAGACCGAGACTTTTCTCGTCTCGTGACCAACCTTAAATTGCAGTATCATCTGCAAACATTGCCCAAAGTGTTGTAGCTAACAACTTTAACGTAATAAGAAATTGACAACGTTTGTTATGAGTTCAATAGTATAATGATGTCGTACAAAATAAAATTAAAAAAAAGCTTATATTTATAATATATATGTATGTAATTTTTTATAAATTTATTATTTAAATAGCTTAAATCATCACAATAGCTAGAGCTACAAAAGTATACTTTCAAAATTTGTTTGGCAAATATAAATTTAAGAAACAATAAAAAATAAAAATTGTTAGAGTGGTATTCTTAAAATTTTATTTTTGTATATCATTTTTTTTTACATTCTTAACTTTTAGTATTTACTAAAATACAATTTATTTACTAAATTAAAAAAAAGTCATAGACCAGTCTTCAAGGTATTGAACTTTCACAAAAAAAAAAAACTCAATATTTTTTTATCCAAAACATATTTTTTTTCAAATTTTTTATATACAAAATTCTTAAAATTAAAATAGGCCTCCTGCATAAAAAAATTGGATGAAATTGGTGAAGACGTAAACGAGAAATAACGGTTACTGGTAAAATTTTGTGTACTAAAATATTGACCATACCTTAAGTAAGTCGTAATTTTTTTTTGTCAAAATTGTAAGAGTCGATTTTGAAATAAATACAAATTTGTTTATGGGCATTATTCTTGATCTAAAAAATCATTTTCCCATCTAGGAAATCTCCTAAAAATATTAAGTCCAAAGTTTGAAGTAAATTGCTTCTGTGGTAGGTATAGGTTACAGGTCGAGGTTCCGACAGACAAACGAAACTACGGGATCCACTTTTTTCAAGTTCTCTATCATCGTAATATTAGGGAAAATTATTATCTCGAGTTCGATATTTTTTTTACCTAAGCAATACTTCATTTAAAACAAATAAAAAAACACAAGAAAATTGATGCCTGTCCTTAAAAAAGCTTTTTTATGGCGTAGCTGCTGCTGTTGTTTTTTTTAATAATTTCGATTTTTGCTTTTAGTCAATTTTTTAGAAAAAACTGGGGGAGGAAATAGATCACATTAAATAATTTTATCTTGGTTAAGCATATATTGAGGCTGTGAGTGCAAAAGTGGCCTAACTGAATTTTTCATTATTTTCAGTAGAGCAAAAATAAGAAACAGGTTATTTTTAAACACTTGCAGCCGTATTTATAAAGACCGCTTATTTCACTTTTATTCCATTAGTTTACAAAACCATAGAATAAGAGTTAGTCCATGGAATAAAATTTCCTATTAATAAAAACAACACGAAAGTCTACTACAATAAGTAGATCACGTTGTGATTTGTTTGACACGTCTGATTTGTATTCTTTCGATTAACCACTATGTTCGGTGGTTTAACTTAGTAAACGTCACTTAGACGAATTTTTTTTTAAATAACATTTTGTACTTAGTCCATGGAATAAGGTTAACCCTTCCCTATTCCACGTTTATAAATTTGGCTCTTGTAGTTTTAAAACAAAGAAACATAACTTTGATTTTATTTTTGCAATATGCTCAAAAAATAACAGGGTTTTGATTTAGGATGCATAATCCTTCAAAATACCGTTATAACTGATTTTTAAGCCAGTTAGGCCACTATTGCACAAAGGAAAAATGTAAAAAATTGTAAACAAAAGATGAATTAGTTTTTTATTAATTGCATCCATTTTTAAAGATCATCAAAGCCCAAAAATATCATAACTTTAAAAATTGAATAAATAGGCCAAATATTTGTAAATAAAACAAGTTTTTCATGTATTTTGTATTTTTATTTTATTTATTAATTAAGTTTTTTGTTAATTAAGTTCAAATTTAACATTTGATATCACTTTCAGAAGTGTTAGGATTCATAAAAACCTTTGCGGTATTTGCAATAGAATTATTTTTTCTTAGATCGGTGTAAACATTGTGATTTATTGACGGTAAAAACTGCAGAAGGTCCAGCAAATCATTATTCTTCTGCATGCTTATAGGTCTTCCATCGGGGTACAAAGGTTTTAGGTTGAGGATTGCTAGGCTTACACTTATTGTTTTCGAAATAATATACGTGAATATTTAAAAAATATAAGGAAGAGGTCGGTCTTTAAATAATGAAACTGAAGAATCTTGAGCCAGATAACCTTAAGTCCTTCTGTAGAAATTTTTCATTTAAAATGTTTTTTTCCAGTTTCAAAGTAGAGAAAAGTGCTCTTTGGTCATTTTTATGACATTGATATTTTTTTCCCAGCTGAGCTTACGACTTCTATCCAATTATTGGGGATGTAAATATTTGGAAAATATTTTTCTCAAGCAACCCAAAATCTTAGTAGCTTTGTAAATATGAATGTCCGCTGACAAGAAACTTTATGGTTAATCTTATCAACTCTATAGTCCGGATTGATTTTATATATCGGTAATGCACTCACTCACTGTGTTATGGCAACAACAGCTGCAGCATTATCTTTAGTATGAAAGTCTTTAACTTCTTGTGTTTAAGATATTGTATTGATGTCCCCTGTGAGCAAATAGTAAAATAATTGACCTAACTTAAAGTTTCAAATAATAAAATCAAATATGCGAGCGCAAAATTGGCCTAAGTGGTAGATAGCCCACTTTTGCACTCAAGCTTTTTATTTTTTTTGTGTTTGGCCTAAGTACAAAAGGCCTGTAACTATGGCATGAAGCGGAAAATTTCACAAATTTTGATGCAGAAATGTGGGTCAGTAGGTACAGATTCAATTTTCTTAATAAACTCAATTTCGATAAAATTGCAGTAAGGCCACTATTGCACGGCCTGTTATGTATGTATGTATTTGTATACATACAAAAATAATTTACTAAACACTTCAATAACCGAAGGATCCCCACAAAACATTCCTTTAAAAAAGCACGACCACTTGATAAATAAAAAAACTGAAATAAAACTATCCACATTAATGCACATATCCACCATATAACGTTCGGGATTACAGTTAAAGCGAACTAAGTTCACATTTTTTCTGATTATAGGTACCTATACTTATAGATTATTTCAGAAATACAAAACCTAATCAAATCTATTTAACTCTATGGAATTTATTTAAAAAGAATGCATAAGAATAACTTCCCATATTTTTGGATTTATTAAAATATTACGAACAGTTTGATTTTTGAGATTGTTTGTAGGTTAGCATCGCATAAATGGAGTTACCTGTTTTCCACTCTAAACCGACGACAAGCAATGTCCTCATAAATATTTATATTTACCTTAAAACTTGAAGTCCTCAACATGTGTAAAGAAAATTACTGCTGTCTTGCATTTCAATAATGAAAATCTAATCTGTTTTTTTTTTTATGATTTTTGTATGAACTAAAATTCATAAAATGCAGTCACGCTGCGCAGACAACAATTAACATTGAAAATTTTGAATGAAACAACAAGAACTTAAGTGTTCTACCATCAAGTTATTTGGCTGAAGTTATAGCTATTTCATTTTCATTTTGACCCATATCTTCCCCATAACGTAACTTTTAATTTTTTCAATGATCATTGGTAAAATCATTGAAAAAATAAAAGTAATTTTATGAGGAAAATTGTTCCAAATTCAATTTTCTTTTACCTAGAAATAATTATTATGTCAATTAGCTTTACTTCGGCATTGAAATAACCATTTATTTTTTCTTCAAAATCTCTCAAAATTGACAATTAATATTTTCAATGATGGTTTCCAATGATAGCTATAACTGGCCCCTAAGCAACAAAACCTGCACTGAGATGGAGCTTGACATTTGGCTTCGGTAGCGCGATGGGTAGGCCGTCGGCTTATGAATTCCAGTCACAGTTGATGTCATAAGTTCAATCCCCATGACGGGCAAAGCTTTTCAAATAAAAATGAAGATATTAAGACTCAGCACCACACAAAGAAGTCTGATGATCGGGGTGGCACTTGTGAAATAGCTATATAACTTCAGCCAAATAACTTTGTGGTAGAACACTTAAGTTGTTGTTGATTCATTTAAAATTTTCAATGAAAATCTAATCTGTCAAAGGCAAATTAGGTTTGAAATTATTACAGAAAATTCTTCGAGATTTATGACAAAATTACTAAAAAAAACACAATATAAATTTTCTAAGCAATCTGTATGAATCTCAGTCCTTTATTCCTTCCAATGAATATTATCCAAATATCTGTAGATTGCAAATCTACAATAGATGCTGTGATATACCTACCTATTCCATGTGAATAAATACATATTTATGTCCATAGGTATAAATTGATCATTATAACTATGCATATACTGGATATAGGCTTTAGTAATTTCATTAAAACAGAATGGTTGGTACCTACATAAATATAGAAGCTAAAATATTGCAATCCATTTGCGTATCCTGCCAAACTCTCAAAACCAGAATCCATAACATAATAAATGGTATGCGTTTGACTTACCACAATAAGATCTGCAATTCTGCCCGGGGCAGCAATATCTCGTTGATACAATCATACGCAGAGCGCACGCAGGATGTATAATACCATCTATGGTAGGTATACAGCACGGTACACGGATTAGGGATGGCCCGACCATGTGCTTGCTTCCAATCCTTCTTGTATACTCCGTACTCGTATTATAGCCAGCGTATCTACGCCTTAGCTTATACTCTCTTGAATTGCATTACAGAAAAAAATATATTTTAAATGCTGCAAACCGATTCGGGGAAATAAACTTATTTACAGATAACCTTTTGCCCGATTTTAGCATCCGGCAGTTGGAGCTTTAACGGTCAGCCTCGGCTCTGGTAAAATGCATTCGATTTATTACATCCCGTCAGGCTGCAAAACAAATGTACCACCTGTCGGAAAAAGAGATTTTTTCCAAACTAAACCCGTACTAACATAAAAACCTATAACTATGTACCTATTCAACTCAACTTCTTGGATATTGAGCTGATTTTTTTATTTTAAAAAATCGGTGCACCGCCACCACACACAGGAAATGTTGCGGGTAACCAGAACTAAATTGAAAATTACACGCCCGCTTAGGCACCCCTTAGCACAAACATCCACATATATTTCTCTACCCAATTTGTTATTTCTTTCCATCCGTAATTAATTTCTCTTCTCGATTGTGGTAAGGGTGTTTGACAAAAAACGGTCACGAACAGCTATTTAGACATCATTGACACTCGCACAAAGAGCAGAGGGGAAACAAATAAATAAAAAAAAAACAAAGTGAAGTATAGTGTCATGCGTGACAATCTGACAATATTGAAATGAATGATGAATGCTTTAGCGTGTTTTTTCTTACACTGTGTGATGGCGCCACCCTCGTGCCCGATAGCCAAAGAATATGCCCGAGCATCGAGCATGTGGCAACAGCTCATTTTGAATTTACATTCGTTTCGATATAAAAGGGATTTCCATTCCAATTGTGCTTGCTATGGCTATGCGGTTGTAGTTAATTGCATCGTTTTTTAGTTATGATTTTGGTTTTAGGTTGGATATGGGTTTTCATTTGCTGATAGTGTACGTGTAGGTTTGGTGCCGATTGTGCCTTAAGGCTCCATCGTGACAAACTGTGAAAAAGGTGTAACAAACAACTGTATAATTGAAAATTCAATGAAGTAATATACGTATGTATGTTGATTTTTTAGGAAATACTTAGCCCACACATGGCAGTGTGAAATTCTATATGCATATATTTATTTTTGGAATCTGTCAACTTTCAGGTAGGTACTAAAATTTCAATTCAATTTAATTTCGACGTATTCGAAATGTACCAAACAACTGCTATCAGAGAAACTATTAATTAAAATTAACCGCATAATTTGTTAAAACAAGCTGATTAATGAGCAGGTTTGATATTTAACGAAATCCAAGATTTCTTTTGTCGTCGTGAATTAAGTTTCATTTTACGCATTTAACTCAAAATCATTAATTTCACATTACACTTAAAACCACTTTTAAAAATTGGATTTTATCTAATTTCCATATACAAAACTTTATTTCCCATATTTTTAATCACATTTTAAAATTTTAATTTTAACTTTAACCCTTTCGGTACGGATGTGGACAAAGAACATTTATATGGACTTGTACCACATCCGTACCGAAAGGCTTGAAGGAGAATGGGCGTTTTGGTCTACCTATTGCCCACGAATGAAATATATATCGTTGGAAAGCTTAGCCCTAGTACATCAATTTTTTGTACGGGCACAAAGCTGTACACCATGGGGCTTAGGCAGTATATGAAAACAAAGATTGCAGTTAGACCAAAAATGAATTGCAATAGTGTTCCATTGAAATTACAGTATTGGTCGCTTTCGATTAACTGAATACACCCCGACATAAAGGAACTTTCATACCAATGGCCAAATGATAGCGATAATATTATGGTTGGTGAATAATTTGATTAACAGTAAGAAAATTCTACTTTTTTTTATTCGACTTAGCGAATTTAATCAATGGGAATAATTGTGCGTCTAGTGCCCACAATTGAGATATACATCCTTGGAAAGCTTAGTTCAAGAGCATCATTTTTTAATATGGACACACAACTGTAAACCGTGGGGTTTAGGCAGTATATATTACAAAATATAAAACAATTCGTCTATGTTTATTCGAATTTGCAAAGTGTTTTTCTTATTTTTTTGGTCGCTTATATTAGCTCCCATTGTTAGGGACAAAAAAATACTCGTACGTTGGTACACTCCATAGTACCTTATCATTTTCATAGGTCTCGTTTCTGGGCACTATGTAGACCAGGTCCCATATATTTTTGCCCATTCGGCTTAAATTTAATTTAATGAGAGTAAGTAAATAGATGGTTACATTTCATACATTTCCCATTAATTGGGATTTTTTTTTCACATATTCATATTAGTTAGGGCGTTAAGGCGATATTTTAGGTCAAACCTTGCACTCCATTCTGACGGGATGAGCTTTGGTACACTAACAGTCCACATCCTAAGTTTACTTTTAAGAAGTGTTTCCACGGTGGCAACACTGGCAGACCGGCGATATAAGGGTTGCCTTCTGACCATGTTTTATACCGAAATTTCACATAATTAAGCCTATAAATCAGGGACCAGACATCGGTTGGTATCTTAGAATGTATCGTTGGATTTAGAATACTTGAAGTCATAGGAACATGTTCATTTTCTGACCCCTCTCCCACCCTTGTACGCGGGGGGAGCAAAATACCCTCGGCGGATAAGGGTTTTTATTTGTCAGAAAACAATGGTTATAAACTGAATATTCATACAATTTTTAGATGAGTGTCGACGTAGAATTTCATCTGAAGTTCATTTTTATCCATTTATTAGTTTTTTGTATAATCGAATTCAAAATGGGAGGAGGGGAAGGTGGAAGTATGTATATCAAACCACTATATATTCGTCTTGGTATAATCTAAGCATATGGCACATGACCTTAGGGTAATTTTGAATGCCCAATCTTATGCAATCAAAATAATTTCAATATAATTTCCCTGGAAAAAGTTATAACCTTTTTATTAAATGACGACTAAATTTTCAGTGAAACGAGCATAAAATTACCAAATTTAAATGGTATGCTGATAAAACTTGGCACACATACTACTTTCCATGCAAAGTACAAGCTTTTAATGCTTTCATGTTGAGTGTGCAACCCTTCGCTAAGACCAAATAATCGGAATTATTACTGCCCGCGCATGCGCCTGAGAGGATGATTAAAATTAAGTTTGCATAACCACCTCTTCACAGGTCTTATAGAAACAAATTAGGCTGACATCACTTCGCTGAGGCAAATTCATCGAAATAAATGCTTCTCGGGCATGCGTCTGACAGAGTTCACACAAATATGATGTTTGTATCGGGCTTGTATTTACTGGGTTAAAGAACCAAAAATGGATGTCATGCTTAATCAAAGTTACCACTGCGATCAAATTTAATTCTGAGGCAATCATTTTTATTGGTGGGATCCGGGGTATTATTTTTTTTTATAGAAATTTAAAAAAAATAAGACAAACCACGAATACAAAGAAAGTTTTTCTGTTTTTGTTAAATCATTTCTAATAAAAAATGAATAAATAATTTGTATTTGTAGTGCAATTTTGAATATACATAATTATAGTTTCATGTAAAAAAATAAATATATTTTTTTTTCGTTTTTTTTTTTTAATCTAGCGAATTTAATGTATATTTATATCACTGCAGAAAATAAATGTTTGTTCCGCTTTTGTTTTGCAAAATATAAACGATTTTATATTAGACCATACCTACTCAATGAATCGGTTTAATTTAAATTTTCAAAATGATACAATTTTTCCTATTTTTATTTTCATAAATAATTCGACCTGTGGTAACCCTCTCTCGGCAGTATAAACATACATGCACCGACTAGTACACAAAATAATGCTTGTATCGGGCTTTTGTGCAGGGGGCTTATGCAAATAAAACAAACTGACATAATTCCACCGACAATTATGCTTCCATTAGACTTTCGTACACATAATAGCTTGTTTCAGGCATTTGGAAGCAAGCCCTTCAAGAGCTCTTGTCATTGCTTCCTTGCGAAAGCTTTTTCTTTGCTTTTATATCACATGCCTCTCAAAACTAATTTCTGGGAAGCCTTACTAAAACTATAACCAAATTGTAAATATTCAGGCTTGCAGAAAATTATAGATTCTGCCTGTAATAGGTTTGTAGGAAGCTGTTTTAAAAAATATAGCTTCGAAAATTTGCAACTTCAATGTCCAAACTAAATACAAGCCTTGTAGAAATAATAACTTATAGAATTCAAAAAGTGGACCTTATAGAGGAAAAATTGTTAGTTGGGAAGCGTTCTACCTATTCAACAGTAATTTCCCATAATCGCTGAAAAAAGGTCACTGCGAGTACTTTGTTTGTTATATAGCCGTTAAGCTGGTTAGATAGATAACTCCGCATCAAAACGCCTATAACCTTTTGAACGAAGTATGACACATTTCTGTTGAGTTGGTATACCAGTTAAAGAATTGCATTATTATTTCTATTTACAAAACAACGTGGTGCATGCAATAACCTAAAAAAAAAGGTAGACTTGCTTTCAATATCATGACATGAGCATGACACATGCACCTATAAACCCTTATAATTATAGTTTGATTATACATGCAGTCCCAAGATTTGTTTTCGGCTAGTGGAATATAAAAAATTACATCAAAAACTAACAAAACACACCACGACGATAGCTAAATAGGTATCGAGCAGTCGATATCGTCGAGACGATAGCAAATGACAGCTTTTTTAGTTACATGAAGAAAAACTCAAATTGTCGATTCGATATCGTTTGAACGATTAAGGTTTGTATTCTTACGTGAAGCAAAGCTATCGATAACAATATCGAAAATGATATCGTCACAGTTACGTGATGAGAGCCCAGGTTTCTTGCATATATTTTAACGGCATATATTTTTAATGGCAAGTTTTATCTAAAAATTATGTTAACAAAATTTAAACATTATCAACAGCCATAATTGTCATAATATGTATCATTACACACCTGAGTCTAATTTTAGATGAAGAAATTTAACCGACATAACATTCCTTTACAAAAATTTGAGGTAGAAACATTTTTATTTTAAGGATGTGTTCTAACCTGTAAAGTATTAATTAAAGAAAATAAGAAAACATCCCAGCTGTTGGAAATTTTGTTCATATAAAGTAACACCATCTACACAAAAATAGAATAATGAAATATACAAAATGTTTACACATCTGGAGCAAGCAGAAGCCATAACTCCAGCTAATCGTTTACCTACAAAGGAGTAAAATAATTCATCAATGTTTTGCTTTTTTGTTGTTGTCTTGATCACAATCCCTCCTTTTAACAAATCCATGTTTACATATCAGCTTCCAATGAGAAGAACTCTTGTAAAAATTATAAGTGCAATGAGTTACAATTAGTTTGAAGCACCCTACACACACCAAATATATAATACATCAGCTCTCACTTTTATTATCCCTTTTTATATATTTGTATGTACATATTCTTGAGAACCAACAGAACATTCATCAATAGAGCAGCAGCGTCAGCCTTGTGTCACTTTTGAAACAAACTCGTTCATTCTAACAGAGGATGTTTTTATGGCAACGTATTATCCGTGTGCAAAGTAAACATTCTTGTTTATCATTGCAAAGCAACAAAAAAAAGGGAAACTGAGTAAGTACATCGACTGAGTGTGCATTGTCCTTAAAACCTATAGACCCCGAAAAATGTTACCACCCAGTATAAAATGTTTTTAATATCGAAAAGGATATGAGATGATAAGGGGTTGATTTAAAACTGCACAGCATTAGTAAATCTGACATGAGGACGATTTCAATAAATTGAATTTTCACTTTTCATCATCAAGGATATTTAAAAAACAAAATCTGCTTTGATGTGTTGTCAAGGTTTCTCTGTTATTCAAAAAATTCTTTAATCTTCTTAAAATGTTCATAAACACAATTTTAGAGGTTTTTAATAATTTAATTGTATGCTAATAATCTTAGTTGAACTTCCTGTTGTCATCTTTTTTTGTATTTCTACTTTTGCAATACCAAGGCTAATTGAATGGATATTTATTTATGGATGGCAAAACATGTAACATTTCTCACAATTATTTCCTTATCACAAACTGACAATGAATTGAGCATCGAAAATAAATTATGAATGCACCCCTAATGTTACGCAAACAATACAATATTCATCCCACGATTCAATAATGAAAAGAATTTCTTCAAACGTTCAAAAGAGCACTTGCACTTGCTCAATAAATTTGTTAACCAGATTAGGACTATAATCCTGTTTACTTGGGCAATGAATGGTCGATTTTTGGCTTCCGATGGTACTTCAGTATTCAGTATTTCTCATATGTTCCCATATCGAAAGGCCAATTGAGGCGTATGATCCTTTCGCACAATATATGCGCAATTGATAAGCTATAAGCTAGCCATTCACCGCCACCGACAGGTTTTTTTCGATATAAAGACGATAGACCTGTCAATTTGATATGCCGACTTAATTTTTGTGTATATTTGGTATTATTTTATCGATTCGATGCTAAAGTTGTATAGATCAAACATCTGTTGATTTTCTTCTTCGATGATTTTTTTAAGACAAATTTAGAAAATTCGACCGAGGACAATATTTGAAATGCGAATTGGCAAAACTATAGAAGTCGATCTAAGTTGATGTTTATATGATACAACTAGAACTATAGCTGCTGTTTTTTTGGTGTGGAAGGGAACCAAAAGGTATTTGTTTTATATTGTACCTACGCGAATTCAATGGGTTTTTTGCACGACTGGATCGCACATACTTGCTCCCGTAGATTATACAACCTAGCTAGAAATTGACAATATATTTTATTAGTTCAATAATTTAAGGATGTCGTAAAAATAAAAGTGTTAAAAAACTGATACTGCTTTAAAAAGCTTGAGCTCAAAAAAATAATGCTTTCTGATTTGTTTGATAAATATGAATTTATAAAAAGAAGAATCAACAATCTTTACAGCCGTTGTCTTAAAATCTAATTTTGTATATAGGTATACAATTTTTGAACATTTTTAAAAATAAAATCAGGTATGTTAACTTTTAATATTTATCAAAATATAGTTTTGCAAAAAGATAAACAATTGACCCATTTTAAAGATATTGGGGCATATTCATAGTCGCAGACAGTAGCGGATCCAGGGGGGTGGCTATAGGGGCTAAAGCCCCCCCCCACAGCCGAATCATAAAATAATTTGAAATATAGAAAGCAATACATTACAACGTGTAGAATTTTATATTCCGTCTAAAATATAGTTAAGATATGAAATTTGATGGACAAAATAACGTGGTTGGGGCTGAACTATTTACATACGTCAAGTTATGTAATTTTTTTTCTAAGCCTAAAGATTGGGGCTAGATCCTGAAGCGAATTGGACAAAATCCAAATTGGGGGCTTTGAATATGGACATGTTTCATGGCACGACAATTTTTCCCTAAAAATTAAATCTAGAAAATTGGGACGAACAAACCAGCTTTGGAACAATAAGTTCTGAGAATTTTGGACAAAAAACCTAGCCACGGTTAAGCAACTTACTCCCTAAAAACTAACCTAATTCCAGAGAGTTTTGGGGGCTCAAGTCTAGGGACTGTCAAAGTCCGAAGTTGGGGCTAAGGGTTGAAGAGATAAGTAAAAAGAGATACAAAATGGTTGGGGCTTAACATTAACGTGTCAAATGCCCCAACTGTTTACACTAAAAACAAAGCTAATTTACCGAAAGAAACGCAGTTGAGGCTTAAACCATTGGAGAACAACGGAATGTCAAGTTAAGTGTAAATGTTTAATACAACAGAAATTCTTTCTTACGGCCTTGGCTACGCTAAGAGATTTTTCGGTTTACGTTTTCAAAATTTGAAAGGTCGAAGGCAATTGTACATACAAAACATTTTTGTACTAGGAAATTGTACACAAATTCTCTAGTCAAGGAGCCAAATTTCAAAAGAGTGAGTTTTCTCTGTGCGCGCTCAGAAAATCATGCAAAAGCAAATGAATATTTGCAATCCCTCTAGGCTCTCGAGTGACGTGCGAATTTGTCGACATATTTTTTTGGCATGAATATAAAGTGTATGCAGCGTATACACGAAAATTCATTCACGCTGGCAAAATTGGGCCGCGGCTTATTTCTTAGAGCAGCTTTGTCTTATGTCCTAAAGTGTCAGTTTGAACAAAATAGTTTCGTTGATTTGGCTAATTCAGGAAAAATGAGATTTTAGAGGACTGATACCGTGTCAAAGCACATATGTATGAGCTTTTGCGAGTACGAACATTTAAATATAATTTTTCTGAACTAGCCAATTATAAACAGTTTTCAAATCTTGTCAAAAATGGGAAGTTCAAAACATACCCACAGCTAATTTAAAAATATAACTACATTACGTAGGTACCTAATCAATTTTCAAATAATATAAATAAACGAATTTGTACGCGTGGTTCAAGCATATATTGCTAAAAATTATTAATTTTATTAATACAATAACTAGTTATACCAGATACCTTTGGCCTTTGAATTTGTTTCTGTCTCCGCTACAGCAATTATGAATAATTGTTATTGTACTTTGTATTGAAAACATTTAAAAGCGCGACAGGAGAGGATATAAAGGCACACACAAAACGGATATCATTAAACGAAAAGTGGGAATGTCAAAATTCGACGTCTTTTATATAACGACACATGAATCTCCATATATCCAGCAAACGTGTGCGTGCACGCAAACGTATGCGTGCACGCAAAGGTATGCGTGCACGCATACCTTTGCGCATACCTTTGCGGCCTTGAGATCTTGAACGGCCTTGAGCTCCTGAACGTTCTTGAGATCCTGAACGGTCTTGAGATCTTGAACGGTCTTGAGATCTTTAACAGTCTTGCTATTTTGAACGGCCTTGAGATCTTGAACGGCCTTGAGATCCTGAACGGCCTTGAGATCTTGAACGGCCTTGAGATCCTGAACGGCCTTGAGATCTTGAACGGTCTTTAGATCTTGAATGGTGTTGATATTTTGAACGGCCTTGATATTTTGAACGGCAAATCGGCCTTGAGATCCTGAGCGGCCTTGAGATCTCGAACAGTCGTGAGATCTTGAACGGTCTTCAGATCCTGAACGGTCTTGAGATCTCGAACAGTCTTGATATCTTGAACGGCCTTGAGATCCTGAACGGCCTTGAGATCTTTATTGGTGTTGATATTTTGAACGGCCTTGAGATCTTGATCGGCCTTGAGATCCTGAGCGGCCTTGAGATCTTGAACGGTCTTGAGATCTTGCACGGTCTTGAGATCTTGAAAAGTCTTGATATTTTGAACGGCCTTGAGATCTTGAACGGCCTTGAGATCCTGAACGTTCTTGAGATCCTAAACGGTGTGCGTGCACGCAAACGTATGCGTGCACGCAAAGGTATGCGTGCACGCAAAGGTATGCGTGCACGCAAACGTATGCGTGCAGGCAAAGGTATGCGTGCACGCAAACGTATGCGTGCACGCAAAGGTATGCGTGCACGCAAAGGTATGCGAGCACGCGTGCGTGCACGCATACAAAGGTATGCGTGCACGCAAAGGTATGCGTGCACACAAAGGTATGCGTGCACGCAAACGTATGCGTGCACGCAAACGTATGCGTGCAGGCAAAGGTATGCGTGCACGCAAACGTATGCGTGCACGCAAAGGTATGCGTGCACGCAAAGGTATGCGAGCACGCAAACGTATGCGTGCACGCAAACGTATGCGTGCACGCAAAGGTATGCGTGCACTTAAACGTATGCGTGCACGCAAAGGTATGCGTGCACGCAAACGTATGCGTGCACGCATACCTTTGCGCATACCTTTGCGGCCTTGAGATCTTGAACGGCCTTGAGCTCCTGAACGTTCTTGAGATCCTGAACGTTCTTGAGATCTTGAACGGTCTTGAGATCTTTAACAGTCTTGCTATTTTGAACGGCCTTGAGATCTTGAACGGCCTTGAGATCCTGAACGGCCTTGAGATCTTGAACGGTCTTGAGATCTTGAACGGTCGTGAGATCTTGAACAGTCTTCAGATCCTGAGCGGTCTTGAGATCTCGAACAGTCTTGATATCTTGAACGGCCTTGATATCTTGAACGGCCTTGAGATCCTGAACGGCCTTGAGTACTTGAACGGTCTTTAGATCTTGAATGGTGTTGATATTTTGAACGGCCTTGATATTTTGAACGGTAAATCGGCCTTGAGATCCTGAGCGGCCTTGAGATCTCGAACAGTCGTGAGATCTTGAACGGTCTTCAGATCCTGAACAGTCTTGAGATCTCGAACAGTCTTGATATCTTGAACGGCCTTGAGATCCTGAACGGCCTTGAGATCTTGAATGGTGTTGATATTTTGAACGGCCTTGAGATCTTGATCGGCCTTGGGATCCTGAGCGGCCTTGAGATTTTGAACGACCTTGAGCTCCTGAACGTTCTTGAGATCTTGAAAAGTATTGATATTTTGAACGGCCTTGAGATCTTGTTCGGCCTTGAGATCCTGAGCGGCCTTGAGATCTTGAACGGCCTTGAGATCCTGAACGGTCTTGAGATCTTGAACGCTCTTGAGATCTTGCACGGTCTTGAGATCTTGAAAAGTCTTGATATTTTGAACGGCCTTGAGATCTTGAACGGCCTTGAGATCCTGAACGTTCTTGAGATCCTAAACGGTGTGCGTGCACGCAAACGTATACATGCACGCAAAGGTATGCGTGCACGCAAACGTGTGCGTGCACGCAAATGTATGCGTGCACGCAAAGGTATGCGTGCACGCAAAGGTATGCGTGCACGCAAACGTATGCGTGCACGCAAACGTATGCGTGCACGCAAACGTATGCGTGCACGCAAACGTGTGCGTGCACGCAAACGTATGCGTGCACGCAAACGTTTGCGTGCACGCAAACGTATGCGTGCACGCAAACGTATGCGTGCACGCAAAGGTATGCGTGCACGCAAACGTGTGCGTGCACGCAAAGGTATGCGTGCACGCAAACGTATGCGTGCACGCAAACGTATGCGTGCACGCAAACGTGTGCGTGCACGCAAACGTATGCGTGCACGCAAACGTATGCGTGCACGCAAAGGTATGCGTGCACGCAAAGGTATGCGTGCACGCAAACGTATGTGTGCACGCAAAGGTATGCGTGCACGCAAACGTGTGCGTGCACGCAAAGGTATGCGTGCACGCAAAGGTATGCGTGCACGCAAACGTGTGCGTGCACGCAAAGGTATGCGTGCACGCAAACGTATGCGTGCACGCAAACGTATGCGTGCACGCAAACGTATGCGTGCACGCAAACGTATGCGTGCACGCAAACGTATGCGTGCACGCAAACGTATGCGTGCACGCAAACGTATGCGTGCACGCAAACGTATGCGTGCACGCAAAGGTATGCGTGCACGCAAAGGTATGCGTGCACGCAAAGGTATGCGTGCACGCAAAGGTATGCGTGCACGCAAAGGTATGCGTGCACGCAAACGTGTGCGTGCACGCAAACGTATGCGTGCACGCAAAGGTATGCGTGCTCGCAAAGGTATGCGTATGCGTGCACGCAAACGTATGCGTGCAAACGTATGCGTGCACGCAAAGGTATGCGTGCACGCAAACGTATGCGTGCACGCAAACGTATGCGTGCACGCAAACGTATGCGTGCACGCAAACGTATGCGTGCACGCAAACGTATGCGTGCACGCAAAGGTATGCGTGCACGCAAACGTGTGCGTGCACGCAAAGGTATGCGTGCACGCAAACGTATGCGTGCACGCAAACGTATGCGTGCACGCAAAGGTATGCGTGCACGCAAAGGTATGCGTGCACGCAAACGTATGCGTGCACGCAAACGTGTGCGTGCACGCAAAGGTATGCGTGCACGCAAACGTATGCGTACACGCAAAGGTATGCGTGCGCGCAAACGTGTGCGTGCACGCAAAGGTATGCGTGCACGCAAACGTATGCGTGCACGCAAACGTGTGCGTGCACGCAAACGTATGCGTGCACGCAAACGTATGCGTGCACGCAAACGTATGCGTGCACGCAAAGGTATGCGTGCACGCAAACGTGTGCGTGCACGCAAAGGTATGCGTGCACGCAAACGTATGCGTGCACGCAAACGTATGCGTGCACGCAAACGTATGCGTGCACGCAAACGTTTGCGTGCACGCAAACGTATGCGTGCACGCAAAGGTATGCGTGCACGCAAAGGTATGCGTGCACGCAAACGTGTGCGTGCACGCAAAGGTATGCGTGCACGCAAACGTATGCGTGCACGCAAACGTGTGCGTGCACGCAAAGGAATGCGTGCACGCAAACGTATGCGTGCACGCAAACGTATGCGTGCACGCAAAGGTATGCGTGCACGCAAAGGTATGCGTGCACGCAAACGTATGCGTGCACGCAAACGTATGCGTGCACGCAAAGGTATGCGTGCACGCAAAGGTATGCGTGCACGCAAAGGTATGCGTGCACGCAAAGGTATGCGTGCACGCAAACGTGTGCGTGCACGCAAACGTATGCGTGCACGCAAAGGTATGCGTGCACGCAAAGGTATGCGTGCACGCAAACGTATGCGTGCACGCAAAGGTATGCGTGCACGCAAAGGTATGCGTGCACGCAAAGGTATGCGTGCACGCAAAGGTATGCGTGCACGCAAAGGTATGCGTGCACGCAAAGGTATGCGTGCACGCAAAGGTATGCGTGCACGCAAACGTATGCGTGCACGCAAAGGTATGCGTGCACTCAAAGGTATGCGTGCACGCAAACGTATGCGTGCACGCAAACGTGTGCGTGCACGCAAACGTATGCGTGCACGCAAACGTATGCGTGCACGCAAAGGTATGCGTGCACGCAAACGTGTGCGTGCACGCTAAGGTATGCGTGCACGCAAACGTATGCGTGCACGCAAAGGTATGCGTGCACGAAAACGTGTGCGTGCACGCAAAGGTATGCGTGCACGCAAACGTATGCGTGCACGCAAACGTGTGCGTGCACGCAAAGGTATGCGTGCACGCAAAGGTATGCGTGCACGCAAAGGTATGCGTGCACGCAAACGTATGCGTGCACGCAAAGGTATGCGTGCACGCAAAGGTATGCGTGCACGCAAACGTATGCGGGCACGCAAACGTATGCGTGCACGCAAACGTGTGCGTGCACGCAAACGTATGCGTGCACGCAAAGGTATGCGTGCACGCAAACGTGTGCGTGCTTGCAAAGGTATGCGTGCACGCAAACGTATGCGTGCACGCAAACGTATGCGTGCACGCAAAGGTATGCGTGCACGCAAAGGTATGCGTGCACGCAAAGGTATGCGTGCACGCAAACGTGTGCGTGCACGCAAAGGTATGCGTGCACGCAAAGGTATGCGTGCACGCAAACGTATGCGTGCACGCAAACGTATGCGTGCACGCAAACGTGTGCGTGCACGCAAAGGTATGCGTGCACGCAAACGTATGCGTGCACGCAAAGGTATGCGTGCACGCAAAGGTATGCGTGCACGCAAAGGTATGCGTGCACGCAAACGTGTGCGTGCACGCAAACGTATGCGTGCACGCAAAGGTATGCGTGCACGCAAAGGTATGCGTGCACGCAAACGTATGCGTGCACGCAAAGGTATGCGTACCGCATACCTTAACGTATGCGTGCACGCAAACGTATGCGTGCACGCAAAGGTATGCGTGCACGCAAAGGTATGCGTGCACGCAAAGGTATGCGTGCACGCAAACGTGTGCGTGCACGCAAACGTATGCGTGTACGCAAAGGTATGCGTGCACGCAAAGGTATGCGTGCACGCAAACGTATGCGTGCACGCAAAGGTATGCGTGCACGCAAAGGTATGCGTGCATGCAAAGGTATGCGTGCACGCAAAGGTATGCGTGCACGCAAACGTGTGCGTGCACGCAAACGTATGCGTGCACGCAAAGGTATGCGTGCACGCAAACGTATGCGTGCACGCAAAGGTATGCGTGCACGCAAACGTGTGCGTGCACGCAAACGTATGCGTGCACGCAAACGTATGCGTGCACGCAAACGTATGCGTGCACGCAAACGTATGCGTGCACGCAAACGTATGCGTGCACGCAAACGTGTGCGTGCACACAAAGGTATGCGTGCACGCAAACGTATGCGTGCACGCAAAGGTATGCGTGCACGCAAAGGTATGCGTGCACGCAAACGTATGCGTGCACGCAAACGTGTGCGTGCACGCAAAGGTATGCGTGCACGCAAAGGTATGCGTGCACGCAAACGTATGCGTGCACGCAAACGTATGCGTGCACGCAAAGGTATGCGTGCACGCAAACGTGTGCGTGCACGCAAAGGTATGCGTGCACGCAAACGTATGCGTGCACGCAAACGTATGCGTGCACGCAAAGGTATGCGTGCACGCAAACGTATGCGTGCACGCAAAGGTATGCGTGCACGCAAAGGTATGCGTGCACGCAAACGTGTGCGTGCACGCAAACGTATGCGTGCACGCAAAGGTATGCGTGCACGCAAAGGTATGCGTGCACGCAAACGTATGCGTGCACGCAAAGGTCTGCGTGCACGCAAAGGTATGCGTGCACGCAAACGTATGCGTGCACGCAAACGTGTGCGTGCACGCAAAGGTATGCGTGCACGCAAAGGTATCCGTGCACGCAAACGTATGCGTGCACGCAAACGTATGCGTGCACGCAAAGGTATGCGTGCACGCAAAGGTATGCGTGCACGCAAACGTATGCGTGTACGCAAAGGTATGCGTGCACGCAAACGTGTGCGTGCACACAAAGGTATGCGTGCACGCAAACGTATGCGTGCACGCAAACGTATGCGTGCACGCAAAGGTATGCGTGCACGCAAAGGTATGCGTGCACGCAAAGGTATGCGTGCACGCAAACGTATGCGTGCACGCAAACGTGTGCGTGCACACAAAGGTATGCGTGCACGCAAACGTATGCGTGCACGCAAACGTATGCGTGCACGCAAAGGTATGCGTGCACGCAAAGGTATGCGTTGACGCAAACGTATGCGTGCAAAGGTATGCGTGCACGCAAAGGTATGCGTGCACACAAAGGTATGCGTGCACGCAAACGTATGCGTGCACGCAAAGGTATGCGTGCACGCAAAGGTATGCGTGCACGCAAAGGTATGCGTGCACGCAAAGGTATGCGTGCACGCAAACGTATGCGTGCACGCTAACTTGTGCGTGCATGCAAACGTATGCGTGCACGCAAACGTATGCGTGCACGCAAACGTATGCGTGCACGCAAACGTATGAGTGCACGCAAACGTATGAGTGCACGCAAACGTATGCGTGCACGCAAACTTGTGCGTGCATGCAAACGTATGCGTGCACGCAAACGTATGCGTGCACGCAAACGTATGCGTGCACGCAAACGTATGAGTGCACGCAAACGTATGAGTGCACGGAAACGTATGCGTGCACGCAAACGTGTGCGTGCACGCAAATGTATGCGTGCACGCAAAGGTATGCGTGCACGCAAACGTATGAGTGTACGCAAACGTATGCGTGCACGCAAACTTGTGCGTGCATGCAAACGTATGCGTGCACGCAAACGTATGCGTGCACTTAAACGTATGCGTGCACGCAAACTTATGCGTGCACGAAAACGTGTGCGTGCACGCAAACGTATGCATGCACGCAAAAGTATGCGTGCACGCAAAGGTATGCGTGCACGCAAACGTGTGCGTGCACGCAAACGTATGCGTGCACGCAAAGGTATGCGTGCACGCAAAGGTATGCGTGCACGCAAAGGTATGCGTGCACGCAAACGTATGCGTGCACGCAAAGGTATGCGTGCACGCAAACGTATGAGTGCACGCAAACGTATGCGTGCACGCAAACGTGTGCGTGCACGCAAACGTATGCGTGCACTTAAACGTATGCGTGCACGCAAACTTATGCGTGCACGAAAACGTGTGCGTGCACGCAAACGTATGCATGCACGCAAAGGTATGCGTGCACGCAAACGTATGCGTGCACGCAAACGTATGCGTGCACGCAAAGGTAGTTTTGATTGAAATCTCGAATTTTGTTTTTGACACAAAACTTATATAGAAAGTAAACGTGGAAATTCGGGACAATATCAGGATATATTGTATATCGGGACATATATCGGGACAGGGTTCAAATATCGGGACTGTCCCGCCAAAATCGGGACGTCTGGCAGTCTAAGTAGGGCTACTTAGGGTTTTAAAAATATATGCGAAAAACCGTATTTTTTTTACTGTTGACACTATTGAAGTCACAATATCTTGCGACTTATGACTCGTATGGAAAAAAGTTTCATATTTTTTTGAAGAGAATATTATGGTATATAAACTGGGTGTAATTTTTTTTTCGACAACTTATGCTTTTAAGAGTAAAAATTAAAAAAAAGAACTGAAATTTGAACTTATTCTCAAACTTTAAAAAAAATTATATCCTTAAAACTTTGTTTTCAGATGTTGGCAAAAATTTGAAACGTTTTGGAGTTAAAGGTGAAAAACGACCATTTTTGACATTTTACGTTTTTTGAAATGTCGCTATCTTCTTATCGGTGGGTCGTAAGAAAAAAATTGTTGTAACTTTTTTTTTTGGCGGATGACATAATCTACAAGTTTTGTATGAAATACTTTTCAATAGCCTTTTTGCTTAGTCAAGTATTATTTGAAAACACAGATGGTAATAAAAAAAATTCAGAAGAATGAAAATATTTTTTTTTAATTTCTTAAATTCGTGAATAATTTTAAGTTATGCACAACAAATAAAATAAAATTCGTAAGAGCGGTTTCTTTTTCAAGTTATTTTTGAAATTTGGAATCATTTTCAGAAAAAAAAAAAAAAATAATTGAAAAGTTTTTTTTTGATTTTGGTATGCAATATTATTTAAAGTTTTTAAAAGCTCTGCATACAAAAATTATTTTGAATCGGGTTCATTCAGTTGAAAATGTTTCTATGGGAAATATTGTTATGTTTTGTTATAAAAATCGTTGAAGCTCGTTTCCAACATTTGTATCGTAGGCGGTAGGTAGGTACCGTTATTTTTAGTTCTACAACAAACATTTATTTTTTAAAAAGGGTGTTATAACAAATCAGATATCTTTAACAATTTCAACACATAAAGAAAATCTTATTTTTCTAGAAAAAAAAACTGATTTAAAAATAAAAATAATGTAAACATACTTAATGCAAATGTATAAAATATTTCGAATATTATTTTTTTGTTTTAAATAATATTATATAGCTACTGAAATAAATCAGCCAAATATAAGGTTGGGATCATGACGTTATCTAGAATGGCAAAAATCTCGAAAAAAACAACAAAATATCTCGAATGCAAAAATCCCGAATGTACAAAAATCTAGAACGTACAAAAATTACGAAAGACTATATCTAGAAAAAAATCCCGAAAAAAAAAAAAATTTATTCGAGATTTTTTTATTACCTTTTTCAATAGTTTAAACGAAAATAAAACGCATAAAATTTATCGAAAACTTTATTTTTCTAGTCAAAAAAAGAACAACAATCGAAAATGTTTAAAAAAAAATCAAATATTTTATAAGATATGTATATATACGTATATATATACTCGTACCACAACATAACAAATATTAAAAAAGTACAATAATTATTCAATATAAACGAAAATAAATTGTCAAAATATAACAAAATTAAACAAATAACTCTAACTATAATAACTAAATAACTTATATAAACTGGAGTTATATGCAAGACTCTTAAGGTAGCTTACATAACTTTTTTCTTCTTTTTCGTCCGGTATTTTTAAGATTTGCTTTTCTTTTTTTTAAATACTCCCTTTTTACCTTAGTTTCTTGACCAATCTGAATTTTTTGAGCCACACAACTAACCTGAACTATGTTTATCATTAATCATTATCATTATGCTTGACTGTTGTTACCCTGGCACTACAAAAATGAGATTTATTCAGTTCAGACAGCCAGTAAAACTTATTTTTTACAGATTTATTTAAATAATAAATAAACCCATCAATTTCAATTTTGATGGAACCTTTGTTTGTAACGATTTCATTTACTTTCATTGCACTTTTTTTTAATAAGAAAACTTACGTTGCTATAAGAGACCGTCCCTTTCCCTAGCAACACTAAATTTAGTCCCCTACTTTTATAGTTGGATGGGTGCATGTGCTGTGCAGTGTACTGATTCTCTTAAGGAGACTTTCCTAATCTAGAATTAATATTAATTGTTGAGACACTGAATGGTTACAATTCATTGTCTCAACAATTAATATGTTTTCTAGATTTTTGCATTTTTTTTCTAGATTTTTACAGTTCGAGATTATGCTTTCTTGATTTTTGTTTTCGAGATTTTTTCAATTCTAGATTTTTTTTTCTAGATTTTTACTTTCGGGATTTTTGCTTTCTGGATTATTGGTTTCTAGATATCGTGGTAAACTCTATAAGGTTATTGTTAATAATGGTAGTGGAAGATGCCTTTTAGTAGAACAATTTTTTTTTTTCAATTTTGATTTTTTCGAAAACGATTTGAAAGATATTTTTCATTTTTTACATAAACGATCTTCTAAAAGGTTACAATAGTGTTGAATATCAAAAATATATTTTTTTTAACTTAAAATCAAAAAATCTGGACACTTGCGAGCACAAGTTTGAAAAACTTCTTTTCAGTTTCAATGAACAAATTTTGCACCAAAAGAAGTAGCATGTAGTACAGTGGCGGATCCAGGGGGGGTGGATTTAGGTGCTAAAGCCCCCCCACAGCCGATTCCTAAAATAATTTGAGATATAGAAAGCAATACATTACAAAGTGTAGAGTTTTATATTCGTCTAAAATATTGTTAAGATGTGAAATATGTTGGACAAAAAACCTGGTTGGGGCTGAACAATTTACATGCAATGTAACTTTTTTCCTATGCCCTAAGGGTTGAACTAAACCCTGTAACGAATTGGACAAAACATCGAGTGGGGGAATAATGGACATGTTTTATGCAATTACAATTTTCTGTAAAAACAATCCAGAAAATTGGAAAAAAAAACAGATTGGGACTAATAATGTCTGAGAAATTTGACAAAAACGTAATCAGGGTTAAACAACTAATTCCTTAAAAACTAACCTTATTCCAGAGAGCTTTTGGGGCTTTAGTCTAAGGACTGTCAAAGTCCAAATTTGGGGATAATGCTTGAAGATATAATTAATCGGGGCTTAACATTAACATGTCAAAAGCAACAATTGATTAGACTAAAAAATTAGCTAATTTAAGGAAATAAACGCAATTGGGGCTAAAACAATTGGAAAACAACGGGGTGTTAAGCTTAGTGTAAATGTTTAATACAACAAGAATTTTGGGGCTTAGTTTTCAAACTTGCAAAGGTCAAAGGCAATTGTACATACAAAAAATTTTTGAGCTAAGCAATGAAAAACAAATTCTCTAGTCAAGGAGCCAAGTTCCTTAAGCGTGAAAAACTCTGTGAACTCAGAAAAATCTTGCAGGTTTGAATATTTACAATCCCTATGAGACATATTTTGAACAGGAATAGAAAGTGGAATTCATTCACACTTGCAGAAATGAGCCGTCGTGGTTATTTTTTAGAGCAGCTGTTTCTTTCTAATTCAAGAAGATGAGAACTCAGAGGACTGATACTCTCAAAGCACAAATGAGCTTTTGCCAGCAAGACCACTTAAATATCATTTTTCTGAGCTAGACAACTAAAAACAGTTTTTAATTTTTTTTTAAAAAGGCGAAGTTGAAAGCATATTTTTCATCTAATTTAAACAAATAGTTATGCACATAATGTAGGTAGGTACCTGGTACCTAATCAATTATTAAGGAATATAAATAAACTAATTTGCTCGTGTGGTTTGAGGCTGTAACATGGCTGAAAATGTAAGTGATAAAATTAGTTATACTACCATGTTTTGCTGAGCAATTAAATTGGCTTCTAGCTCTGCTTAAAAATAATTCCCGTGTTTAAAACAATATCAATTCCAAATTCTTGTTATTGAACTTTATTTAAAACATTTTAAAGCGCGATAGGAGCGGATATAAGGCAAACAAAACACGGCTATTATTAAAGGAAAAGTGATAATGTCAAAATTCGTTTTCTGTTTCATATGTTTTCATATGAACCAATTGGATCTCCAAACTCCAAGGCCCCCTCCACAGCCAAATCCTAGATCCGCTACTGGTCGCAGATAGACCCAGGTCTAACTAAACTACAGTTTAAGATAATTTTGGCTCAATGAATACAGAACGATTTTAATTAAAAATTGTTGGTTTTATATTTTTATAAGATAATTAGCTTGGTATACTACACAAATAGTTTCAAATATTTTGAAATGATAAACTTAAAAAAATAGAATCAACGTCCGAAAATCCAACCAAAGCTATGTTTAACTTAGACCCAGGTCTAAAATGACTATGAACACGCCCTATTGAATTTTCAAAAAAAAAAATCAATATTTTTTTAAAATCCAAAACCAATTTTTTTGTAAATATTTGTATGAAAAATTATTCCAAATAAAATAGGCTTCCTGTATTAACAATTTGGTTGAAATCGGTGTAGACAATAACGAGAAATAAGAAAATCGGTTATATTACAGGTACCGTTAACAACCATTATTGGTAATTTTTTTCTTACCAAAGTATTGACCATACTCTTAGTACTGAAATAAATACATTTTGTATTTATTTCTTGAGCTAAACAAATTTTCAATTTCCCCTTTTGGGAATCCCTATTATTAAGGGTTTAGTATGATTCTTCTTAACATTTTTGTAATTCTTTAACAGTTTACTAAAATTTTCTAAATTTTAAATACTTTCTAACTAGTATCATACTAAATCCATTTTCTTCATAAACTTCAGCAGAACACGTCCAAAAAAGTGACAGCTCGAGCAAAAAATTCACAAAGTGTCCGATTACACGATTCATTTTTCTCGTTTGTTTCGTCTTTCGTCTTTTTGACAGATTAGGTGAGGGGAGTAGAAATGTAGAGGGAAAGGAAGTAACGAAAGCAGAAATGAAAACTTCAAGACTTTTTCTGGTTGAACTTTGACGTTTCTGATTTGGCAACCACAATGCTCCTCGATGTTAGCAAAAAACGAATGGAAGAACGTACGTATTTCGCGAACCATAAAATGAACCATATAATCAGGCTCAAACATTCATGATTTTGAAATTTATAAATATATGGATTAAGAACGATACTAAAAAGATAAAATAGCCATTTGATGATTTTAACTTTAGTAAAATGTTAGGAGATAGATAAAATAAAATTTTTAACCTAGTGTCATACTAAAAATGATTTAAAATCGTACTTAATAGACTTGAATTTTGTGCCCTTAAGTTCAAAGTTTAAGTAGTTAAGGCTGCAGGTTGAGGTACATACAAACAAACTGACAGTATTTTCCAACAAGATCAGGCGGGGAGGAAGCAGTTTTCCAAAAAATTGTCAGCAGTATATCATTTGCAATGCATGTTAAATTTTTTTTTGTAAATCTTAAATTCCCTTCTTTTATTTTATTTTAAAATATTTTTTTTTAGTTAGGGGCCAGTTATAGCTATCATTGAAAACCATCATTGAAAATATTAATTATCAATTTTGAGAGATTTTGAAGAAAAAATAAATGATTATTTTGATGCAAAAGTAAGGCTAATTGACTTAATAATTATTTCTAGGTAAAACAAAATTCAATTTGGCTCAAATTTTCTCATAAAATGACTTTTAATTTTTCAATGATCATACCAATGATCATTGAAAAAATTAAAAGTTACGTTGTGGGGAAGATATGGGTCAAAATGAATTCTTTTTTGGAGGAGAAATAATTTGAAGTCATAAGTTATATATCTGCATTAAAGTTTTCAATGATTATACTTTCGAAGGGTCTCAAAATCAACAATCAACTTTTTCAATGATGGTTTTCAATGATAGCTATAACTGGCACCTTACCTACCAGTTTTAGAAGAAATAATTTAAAGGCCGTGTGTCAACTGCGTGAAAAGTGCGTTAAAGGACAATGGGCAAATTAGGCCCAGCACCAATAAGAACGGCCTTCATATCGTATATGGGTACAATACATGTTTATGCATTCATTATCCGTTAACCGTTTGTCCAAACTCGCTGTGTGACAAAACTTATTTAATTTTGATTAACATGAGTCTTAGGGTCACAATTCCTTTTTTCCATAGTTTTTTTTTAATATTTTGTGTATTTTTTGCTCGATTTAAACCATTTTTTGGAATTAAGTTCTTTGAACCCATGGATTTTTTCAGATTTTTAAAATTATGTTTAGGGGTAGAAAGCATCAATTTTATGGAAAAAGCTGTTTTTGGAGTATTTAATTTGTAAAAAATACAAATATTGGTTTTTAAATAATATTTTTGATGTCAAAATCATCTCTGGAAAACAGCAATAAAATATCAGTCTGTATCTCATTTATCGGAATAAAAATGCGTACTATTTTTAAGGTTTCAAATTGTAATTCGTAAAAATTACACAAAAAACCCACAAAACCACCCTTATATATAATATTTTTTTAACTTATTCCTTATTTAGTAACAAAGAAAATGGTTGTACACTTTTTTCGAAATTGTTCCTAAATAGATCAAAAAAAAAATAGAACATTTTTTTCCCTTTTATGGTGCTAAAAGATTTTTAACTCAGTCAGTTTCTTACCGATTTTAAGTGTCTATGTGTTTTTTCAAAGAAGAATGTTAGACCTTTTTTTATTATATACATCTTTTGCTCAAGCTTGAAAATCAAGTACAAGTTTAACAGTTTATCTAAAATAACGATAATGAAAACGAAGATTAAGTGTAAATATGTTTTTTTTTGCCTACTTGTTCAAAAACTACGACCTGGCTTTGATTCTGGACTATGCACTGATTTATGTGTAAGACAAGCACCTGGATTAGTGATTTTTGTATATATTAAAAAAAGACTAACATTCTTCTTATAAAAATCGCAAAGAAACTTAAAATCGGTAAGGAACTGACTGAGTTAAAAATCTTTTAGTACCATAAAAAGCAAACAAAATATTATATTTTATGTTTATATTTTTTTTTATCTATTTTGTGATCAGCTCGTAGTAAATGTAATACCAGCTTTTTCGTTACTAAATAAGGAATAAGCTAAAAATATTTCAACCCCTTATTATAATTTATAAGGGTGGTTTTGAGGGTCGTTTTATGAGTTGTTTTGTCTTTTTTTTCCGAATTGCAAACGAACCTTAAAATCAATACCTATTTTTATTCCGATAAATGAGGACAAAATTGATATTTTTTTGCCTTTTTTCAGAGGTAATTCTGACATCAAAAATATTATTTAAAAACCAACATTTGTATTTTTTACAAATTAAATACTCCAAAAACTTCAAAACTGATGCTGGCGACCCCTAAACATGATTATAAAAATCCGAAAAAAATCAGGTAGTGTGTCATGGGTTCAAAGACCTCAATTCCTTAATACTATGGAAAGAAGGAATTTTAAAATTTGAAGTTTTCACTTCTTCGGCTTTTTTGGTCATTATAGTTAATTAATGAAAGATGTTCATTAGATTTCCCAACGTTTCGACTGAGTTTTCAGTCTTCTTCAGGGGCACTTTATTAAACAATGAAACTAGAAATAAGAAAAAACATTTGTATGTATACATTTGGTTATTATGGTTTTACACTTACAGGTATTATCAACAAAATTATTTTTAATTTTTACATTTAAATATAAAATTAAAAACAAAAAAATTAAATTGTTTAAGTAGGTACAATTACCACTTACCAGTCAACACAACTGCTTATAATTTAAAGATAAAAGAAAGATATACACGGAAAAGAAGAAAATTATTTTAGTAGGTATGTGTAAATTTATAGGGGTTATGTAGAGACTAGAGAACAATAAACCGATAAAATACATTGTGTGTCTTGCTTCCTGTTCATATTATTTTTGTTATTTAAAATGTGTAATGTTTCTAAAGTGTATCGTTTTGATGTTTGTTTTTCAGTTTGAAGTATTTGTGTATTTTTAAAATCTGGAGCATGGTTTTTTTCTATACTATGACTGGCAAGAGCTGTTTTTTGGGAATTTTTCGATTTTAAATCCGGTTTGTGATTTGAGATCCTCTGTTTTAAAAGTTGTTTTGTTGTGCCAATATAACAAAGCCCACAGTTTTCTGTTTCGTTGCCTAGACAATCGATCTTATAAACGACGCACGTCTGTGCATTGATCCTTTTCACTTTTTTTGGTCAGTTTTGTGATGATTTTAGATTTTCTATTTTCTGTGTATTTGATCGTTGTTTTTTTGCATAAAAATTCTTGAAGACTTTCACTTTCACTTTCACACACCATCGCCGACCTCATTTTAGATTTTTTGTTAGAAGAATCGTTCAAATCAATAAATCCGCCAAAATTCATCACCAAATACGTTGATGACGTATTTGCGATAATAGAAAAGGGAGAGATTAAAAAAGTGTTTGAATGTCTTAATGCATTCAACCCCAAAATCCAATTTACGGCGGAGAACGAAGAAAATTGGATGATTACATTTTTGGACGTGAAAATACACCGTGAGAGAAATCATCTTTCCTTTGACTGGCATCAAAAAGAGACGGCATCCGTCAGAATTGTCAATTTCCGTTCAAATCAAGCAAAACACATTATAGTGAATACGGCTTCTAACCTTGTCAATAAAGTTTTCACAATCAGTGACAAGAAATTCCATCCCGCCAATAAAGATAAAGTCACCAAGATTCTGATGGATAATGGATATCCACCAAATATGATCCGAGAATTCATTGAACAACACCATACTAATCACCAACAAAATAATAAAAATGAGAGAACAGGCTTCTTTAAAAGTTTGGTTTACGTGCCGAAGCTTGCTGAAAGTTTCAAGAAAACCATTGGTGATAAAGCTAAGGATGTCAACATTGCTTTTAAATCCAACCAAACACTCAACAATGTGTTCACAAAACTGACCAAAAAAAGTGAAAAGGATCAATGCACAGACGTGCGTCGTTTATAAGATCGATTGTCTAGGCAACGAAACAGAAAACTGTGGGCTTTGTTATATTGGCACAACAAAACAACTTTTAAAACAGAGGATCTCAAATCACAAATCGGATTTAAAATCGAAAAATTCCCAAAAAACAGCTCTTGCCAGTCATAGTATAGACAAAAACCATGCTCCAGATTTTAAAAATACTTCAAACTGAAAAACAAACATCAAAACGACACACTTTAGAAACATTACACATTTTAAATAACAAAAATAACATGAACAGGAAGCAAGACACACAATGTATTTCATCGGTTTATTGTTCTCTAGTCTCTACATAAACCCTATAAATTTACACATACCTACTAAAATAATTTTCTTCTTTTCCGTGTATATCTTTCTTTTATCTTTAAATTATAAGCAGTTGTGTTGACTAAACTTCTTACTAAGAAGTGGTAATTGTACCTACTTAAACAATTTAATTTTTTTGTTTTTAATTTTATATTTAAATGTAAAAATTAAAAATAATTTTGTTGATAATACCTGTAAGTGTAAAACCATAATAACCAAATGTATACATACAAATGTTTTTTCTTATTTCTAATTTCATTGTTTAATAAAGTGCCCCTGAAGAAGACTGAAAACTCAGTCGAAACGTTGGGAAATCTAATGAACATCTTTCATTAATTAACTATAATGACCAAAACAAGCCGAAGAAGTGAAAACTTCAAATTTTAAATATTGAATTGGTCAAAACACCTTATATTAAAGAAGGAATTTTGTTCCTAAAACTCATTTTATTCAAAATTAAATAACTTTTGTCACACAGCGAATTTGGACAAACGGTTAACGGATAATGAATGCATAAACATGTACCTATATATGATATGAAGACCGTTCTTATTGGTGCTGGGCCCACGCTTCATACCTTTTTGCCTATTGTCCTGAATACAGTCGTCAAAATTTCACCTGCTCAGGAGCTCGATTAAATTTTAACTAGTAGATAAATGTTGACGTTTGTATTAAACTTCTTGCACATTACTTACACCATCAACCTATTATACCGACTTCTAGGAGCCCTTTATTAAAATAAAAAATAAAAAATCGATACATTAGCGGCTTAAAAACGACTTAGGGCCAGTTTGTTCACAGTGGGTTAAATTTAGTATGTGACTTTCATAGGCTTTAATTAAACAACGCTTATAGAGCAAAATTGGCTGATTAGTGGAATCCATGATAAGCAACTCATACTTTGAATTAAAAAAAAAAAATTTGATCAACGAACACATTTGAGGATTTCCCAGCTCTACTAATCATGGATTAAAGATGATTAGCTGTGAACAAACTGGTTCTTAATTTGTTTACAGTAGGTTTAATTTAGTATGTGAATTTCACACGCTCTAATAAACTAACACTTATAAATCAAATTGGCTCTAGTAAACTAACGCTTATCAACCAAACTTGGCTTATAAGTGATTTCCATGATATGGAAGTCATACTTTGGATTTTTCGAAAACAATTTGTTCAACAATAATCATGTATTAAAGTGGGGTACACATTATCAAACCTCTTTGACAAACCTGTTAATGTCAAACACTCAATAGTATATCAAAACAATTTGTGAACGCAGAACGTGTTTGTCAAACAGAGATTCATACTATCAAACGTGAGTGGATTTGACAAATAGGTTTGATAATGTGTACTCTGCTTAAGGCTCTTCCAAACCAACGCGAAACATTCGGCGCGGTGGAGAATCATTCACATGGTGATAAATGAGAGTGCCCACACCAACGCGGCGGAGAAACATTTACCTGTCAAAATTTATTTACATGTTGATAAATGAGTGTGTCCGCACCAGCAGGGAATGTTTTTCCGCCGCGCTGAATGTTTCGCGTTGGTTTGGGAGAGCCTTTTAGGCGAAACATTCGGCACGGCACAATAGGCACTGCTGTCGCTTTTAATCGGTGAAATCATCTTCAATGCAACTTTTGTATGAGAATGACGATCAACTAGCAGTCCAGGTATACTAGGTCCATGACTGCCACTGTCGAAATGCAATTTCCGCGTTCAAGATCGTATCCAAAGGGATTTGTGTTGTAATTCCTTATGAAGAAAGCTATTGCTACAACAAATCAAGGTATCTGAAGATTTTTGTACAGGTTGACACCGCACCGTCTCGGATAGGTTCCTTAACGCAAGGAACGTCAACGGGAAATATATGTTTTAAAAAATTCCATTTAATGCAATTGACACAGCAAAATCCTTCAATTCTATTCACCCCTGTAAAAACTGATCAAACTTAACTGGGATGAAATTTAACCAAAATTTTAAGGCAATTGACACACGGCCTTAGACTTTAATATTTTAAGAATAAAAAAATCTACTTTTTAGTAAAAATACAACAAAAAAACGAAGCAGATGTTTATCAATCGGTTGCTCAAAAAATGATATTTAGCTGGATTCATCTAAGTTTTATGTGAAAGTTGATTGATTTATTTTTTAATATTTTAAAAAAGTCCAAGCAGGGGTTCTTACAGATTTTGCATTGCATTTCGTAGAAAACATAAATTTATTTTTGTATGGGTCTGCAAATACAATGATTTATTTTTTTATTTAAAACCAATTTTCCAGATTTTAATTTTTCGGTAATGAATAGCTAGAAATCATAATCAAAATAAAATATAGGGTGCAAATTTAGTAAAATAAATAATAAAAGAAGAGTTTCAAAAATGCATTTTTACGTTTTTTTTAACTTTTCTTTTATTATTTGCAGATTTTTTTTAACAGAATTTTAAAAAGTAGAATTATAAAAATGGAATTTTGAAACGAAAAAAATGTTAATCCCCTATTTTAAAAATCAAATTTCTGATTCATTCGGTCGTAAAAAACGGTGCAGGGAAAGAATTCCACGGGAATCTGCTCCACATGAGCATTTATTTCACTCTTAGTGGGAATCTGCTCCACTTTTTTACTGAGAATGAATTTCACTTTGGAAGGTGGAGTTTCCGCCCACTTAGTGTGAGAAATAATTACACTTCTTTTCCTATGACTTTTGAATAGTGTTTTTGTTTTAAAAAATTATGACAACATAGACGCCTGCCTGGCGACTGAGCATACCCTAAGGGTGCGCGTATAGTAGTGCGACAAAGCGGTGCGATGCGAGAAGCGATGCGAGAAGGTATTCGATATTCGAGCAAAAGTGGTCAAAAGAGTATGTGAATGTGATACTTGCGCTAAGTATGTGAGAAAATCGCAAAACTCACAGCAAATATCGCTTCACTGTGCCCACGTTTATAAGATTAAATGTAAATATTTCTCTCGCGCGCAAACATTTCTCGTATCGCATCGCTTTGTCGCACTACTATATGCGTAGCCTTAGACGGAGTCGCGTGAGCGGGACAGAGAACCCGAAAAGGGAGTTAAAATCCTTGAACCCGCGAAGCGGTCCACCTAGCTACTGTTTAATACAAATAAACCGAAAGCACACCAACTGACAACATATGTGCCTGCCTGGCAACTGACCATATCCTAATTGGAGCAACGTTGTATTATGCAAAAAATATTAAAAATTCGCGCGATTTTAGGTGATAAACAATTCCACAAAATTGAAGGTAAAATATATTCTTACTCTCGGTGGGAATGAATTCCACTTTGAAAAGCGGATGGCAATGGCACAGTGGATATAGTGTTTGACTGCTAACCAGGACGTGTGGGTTCGAGCCCTAGTCTAGGTTGCATTCTTTTCTATATTCCCCAGTTTCAACTGGATGCCACCCGTGGAATTTCGTGAGATAATTAACATCTAATTCTCAATCCACTGTGCCAACAAAAATCTTTTCTTTCCTCCTATTCCTTCTAACTAGTGCCGTGCATTGCATTTAAAAGTCCTGAGGTCTTACAGGCATATGGTAAAATTATTATTATATTATTATTATTATAAAAAAGTGGAGCAGATTCCCACTAAAAGTGAAATAAATTCCCATGTGGAGCAGATTCCCGTGGAATTATTTCCCTGCACCGTAAAAAACTAAAGTTAACATAATCGTATAATTTTCCGCGTAACAGTTGAATTCTCAAAGAGGGTGGGTGACACCCCCATGTATACGCCAAGAAGCATCCGGTTTTTAGTGTTATCACTGAAAAAAAATAATTTATTAAAAAACAAAAATTGAAAAAAATCAGTTTTAAATTTTATTTTTAATTTTTATTTTTAATTGAGAAATTTACTTCCCAAACACTAAAATAATTTTATTTAAAAACAAAATAAAAGAAAGTATTTCTGGCTTTAAAAAAAAGTATGTATAACATGGCATTGTAAATGTAAACGTTGTTATTTTAACAAGTTTTGTTCTGCTTTAATTATTGTTTTTGTGAAGTTTGATCACCCCTTCATTAGTATGTTTTTATTCCATCCAAGCTACACGCTCTAGATTTTTGTCACACGTCATGCAAGTCACCCCGTGTATCTTATAATTTTATAACTATTATATAAAGACTAGGGCTGCCCACGATACGAGACTCTGCGAGACTCGTCTCGGTCTCGTTAAAATCAAAAAATTTCAGTCTCGTCTCGGTCTCGTATAATTAAGTCTCGTCTCGGTCTCGTCTCCGAAAAATACGATTTCAGGCCAACTTGTTGGTTATTGGAACGAAATATTCTCGATTATAGTTTGAATTCGTGCAGAAGAAAATAAATATTTAACTGAAATTGGATTTTTTTAATTTATTATACTCTCTGTAAATTTCTGTGCAAATATACAGTCTCGTCTCGGTCTCGTCTCGGTTCCTTAAAAGTCAGTCTCGTCTCGGTCCCGCATGACGATCGAGACCGAGACTTTTCTCGTCTCGTGGCCAGCCCTAATAAAGACGAAATAATACTTTTTGTTTTCCGAGGCAATCTCAGTAACTTTTCGGCCCTTTAACTCTAACAGTCATATTAATAAAAACAGCGCTTAACTCACCTGTAACTTTTGTGCTCTCGTGCTGGCATGGATTAAGAGATAACTCGTGAACTAAAACGTATATTTATTTTTCTTATTTAACCCTTCGCTAAACCCCCTTTCTTGTTGGTTTAGCTAGCTCGAAAGTGGCAGAAATCTTACTCCTAATCCTCGATATAATGACAACTTGCCGCTAGCTCCGTTTATTAATATGGGGGTAAAAGTATAAATCCTAAAAAAAAATGTCTTGACAAAATAAAGGTAATTTTGTTTCTTAACAGTTTATATATTTTTTTTAACAAAGCGCGCACCTTTTAGGAAAAAAGGGAAGGATTTATGAGGAGATACCGATGCATTTTTGTTTTGAACCTTTAAATATCAAAATGGCAGGGAAAAATAGTGCCTGGTAAAGCATTCTTGTGCGGCTAAAAAAAGAATCTCTATAATTAACAATACGTCCGAAGTTGGACTCAAGGTAAACGAATCGTTCTCGAGATATTATTAAAACGCGTTTTTCAAAATGACGCTTTAGACACAAAACTTACAGCTGCTCCAATTTTGTTTATATACTCTACTCATGTACAACCTACCGATTACAATAATGAAATTTGAGGGAAATTAACTTTTGCGCAAAAAAACAACCTCTGCCGACTGGCCTAATATCCATTTTGTTTTCAAATCCCATTTTTAAATATATATTTCAACTGCAGATGAAAATCTACTTACTTATTTCGGTTGAAAAATACCCAAATAAAAATACCAAAAATTCATGTCAACTTTCTAATTAATATTTATTATAAATCGTATACTGCTTCTCATTAACTAAATTTAAATATACATTTTCTACTGTATTTTAATCAACCATCACATCACCACATCTAAATTAATATATTCGCAACAATATAACATACATCAAAAACACAATAAACCTCTGCCGCTACGCGACATTCCATTCCACGCACCATCCATTCCATTCCATAAGACCTGGGTGAGATGTGTTCATCTGTGTGTCTACTGAATATCAAAGATCATATACATGATTGCCCTCGAGCAGATAAGGAAGGAGGCATCAGCCAGTGCACGCTTCGCCATACGTCCGAGTTATTCGCGCATCTTATAAATCTGCGCTGCGCATAGAGGTTTCCACTAAGGGGAATTACTTTGGAACATTTTTTGAATTTTTCTTTCCTGGCGTTCGTCTTTATGACACATACCTTTGCTATAAAAAAATAAAATAAGAGAAAAAAAATACATTTTATTCTATACGATCAGCTTAAAGCCAGTTTTTCTAAGCAACGCATGTGTAGGTATATTCTGGATTTTGCTAATGTTACGTGGTGAAATAAGGTACGCGAGCTATCTTCGACACACAAACTCAAGGCAGCCCCAGCAAACAACAAAATAAAAAGCCTATAATTAAACAATTATAGCAACTCCCACTTTTGGACTCTGATCCAAGGCTGGGCGAAGCCTTACACTCATCTTTACTCGGATTGCGCTCTACTCCTCCCATTTTGGATCCTAACATGCCACAATATTATAAATGTACCAAGGATTTCTGCGCGCCAGCAATACCTTCATGTACGTAGTATACAGAGCGATGATGTTGGAGCCGAAGCTTCTAAGGACGATATAGCCGCATCACCATCAGTGCACCACCAGACAAGCCGAGATTCTGGAACTCCTTTTTGAACTTACGACGAAGATGTGCCTTTTTCCATAGATCGATCTTATTTTTTTTGTTGGTGATACAGTTGCGGCTTTTGTTTTTTTTTTTTTTTTTTGTTTTTCTTCCAAAAACACAAAAGTTTCCAGAATGCATAATTATACACCTGATTACATATTCCTTAACGCAAACAGTAATTAAGGAAAATGTTAACGTGATGCCGAGTTCCATTAACAACTCGCACTAAACAGCACTGAGTTTGAGCCCGAGTCTGAACCAAACATGCAAGCAACAGTCAGTGGATGAATTAATGAGCTTTAGTTGAACCTCCCATATATACATACGTCTCGAGGGGAGACTCCATTCAATATGAACAAAAGATGGACAAAAATTCAAATCCGAAAATTCTGAAGTTATGATTTAGAATCTTCATATGAGGTTCAAGTGTTTTCAGATATCTACCTTTAGCTCCATTTATTTGGTTTGTGCTGATCAATGATTAAAAATGAATTAGTAACGTTATTCATAGCTGATATTCATGTTGAATTCAGTAAAAAGGGCGTTCTTTAGTCCGCTGTCGGCTTTGGGTTATCCAAGAGAATATTCTGAATGACACACTGGAACTAGACACACTCGTTCACTCGTGCTGCCCAAGTCTAACAAGTGTGCGTTAAAATTAAAAAAAAAAATAATTCTTATCAAACTAATTGAATAGTAATAAAATTTGGTCGGCAAGCTAAATTTTAACTTAAGGGATATGCTTATGGGTATGTTCATGTATAGTGGTTGCAAGTTTCAATTTTATCCCAAAACACACACTTATTTTGAGGTTTTATTTGCTTTTTAAATACAAATATATGTTTTTAAAAAATGTTTTGGTGTTAAAACTATCACAACAGCAAACAATTTATATTTTTTGTAATAATAATAAGAAATTATAAAATGTAATAATTTTTATATATTTAATAATTTAATTATAATTTCAGTAGGGTTTTGTTCTTAAATATATAAAATAAAATATTTTAAGGAAAAATTAATTTAATATTGATTTCTTTTTGATTTTTTATGATATTTAACGAATTTCGTGCTCAGAAATTAAACAATATCCAAAAAAACACAGCTTATTTTTCTGTTTTTTCCAATTATGCTTTTTAACATCGAAACACGTTTTTGAAAAACCATTATTAATACTTCCTAAAAATATATATAAAAAGCAAAAAAAATAAGCTGTCGTTGCACGAAGTTCGAATTATGCTCAAGTGCCTACATCATCATCATCAATTCCTGTAACCCGGATTGGGGCATAGGGCGCCAACAAAACGTCGCCATCCTTCACGGTCTGCAGCTAGATATTTTAACTGGGGCCACGTCTTTCTCTGGGTATTTGCTTCTGCTAAGACTGTTGATTTCCATGTTGTTCTTGGTCTTCCAACCCGCCGTGCGCCTTGAGGATTCCATTCAAAGGATTGCTCCGGAATATCTTCGTTTGGTTTCCTCAGTGTGTGACCAATCCATTGCCATTTCCGCTTTCTTATGTCGACGTCCAGCCGATCTTGGCTTGTCCTGCGCCACAACTCCTGGTTCGATATAATTTGTGGCCAGCGAATCTTAAGGATGTGACGTAGACAGCGATTTACAAAAGCCTGCAATTTCCTCTAGATGGTGGCCGAGACTTTCCAGGTTTCGCAAGCATAAAGGAGCACGGATTTGATGTTGGATTCGAAGAACCTCAACTTAGTGCGTAAGGAGATTTGACTAGACTTCCTAATTTGAGACAGGGCACCGAAGGCAGCACGAGCTTTACTAATTCTACCTTGAACGTCCAAATTTGTGACACCGTTTGCTGATACAGTACTTCCAAGGTAATTAAACTGTTTGACCTCTTCAACTGGCGTCCCCTGCAGAATTATACGCTGATGTGTGGATCGGCCTGTGAGCATTATTTTTGTCTTCTTGCTATTTATTCGTAGACCAATAGACTCTCCTTTCACCTGCAGTATTTGACACATCCCGTTCAGCCCACTGATGTTGTTTGCCATGAGACATATATCATCCGCATAGTCTAAATGACTAAGCTTTTCAAACGGTCTCCATTGAATGCCCAGTCTCTCTGATGTACCAACACTGGCCGTCAATACGTTATCTATTGCGAGCAGAAAAAGAATTGGCGATAGAACATCAGCTTGTCACACCCTGCCGCACTTCGAAAGAGTCGGATAGCTGACCATTGTGCATAACAAAACACCTAGCATTGTTGTAGGACTCTCTTATAATGGCAACAAGTTTTGGAGGAATTCCTCTACCAAGAAGTGATCTCCATATACAATCGCGGTCAACTCGGTCAAATGCCTTCTCAAAATCAACGAACATGAGATGAAGCGGTGATTGAAATTCCGCAGACTGCTCGAGGACAATACATAGGGTGTTGATATGGTCGACACACGATCGACCGCTCCGGAAGCCAGCTTGGTGCCTCTTGAGTGTAGCCTCGATTCTAGCCTTTATCCGCTCAAGAACAACGGTTGCCATTAGTTTTTGAAAAACGGACAAAACGGTAATACCACGCCAACTGTTGCAATTTGTAAGGTCACCTTTCTTTCTTTGGCAGTGCCTACATACCTAGTTCAATTTATAAAAAAATCATAAACTCGTCCTTAAAATATCGAATTTGAAAATTATGATATGATCTCTTGTTAAAACATTTAAGGTGGTTCTGCTTAAATTACATTATCCGTTCATCCAAAAATGAGAAAGTATAATATAAGTAAAACATTTTTCTACTACAAATAGATTTTACTATACTTAAAGCATAAGCAAACAAATCAATTTTTTCTAATGTTTTTTTTTTACATTTTTATAGTACCGTTATTTTTGGTTTTAAGAAATCATTTTTATATTCTAGAATGTGTCCAAAATCCGGATTGAGTGAGAAGTTAGAACTCCAAAAACCAATCCCTGAACCAAAAATTGAGAAAACCGAAAACCATTAACAATTGTCAGTTGGCTGACGACTTCTGAAAATAAAATCACTACAAATATTAATTACGGTTTGTTTTGTAATTTAATTATTTTTAGGAACAAAAAAAGAACAACTTTAATAATTGCGAGTAAGTTAGGGTAATTATTTCATTACAATTGTGTGTTTTTATAGGTTATTTAAATAGTTTTTTATTTTTTTGTTTAATATCGGTAAACAAAATTGTATCGTCGCCGTCGGTCTTTGTACTTTTTGAATACAAAAATACAAGGATGCGTTATACTGTGACTCGAACATAAATGAAACAAAGAAAATATAAATGATAGGTGAAAGGACTTAAACAGAATCATTTACATCTCTTGAGCACCGTCGCAATGCATCATATCATTCGTTATTTTAACGATATCTTTACAAACAGTGTTCTAGTGAAATAGCCAGTTGCATTCCTCCCCTTAAACAATTCAATAGTAATACTCGCGTTTCTAGGAATCCCCATCAGTTTATCCTTGTATCCAAATTCGGACGTACTGTTAAGTACACATATTGTTTCTTTAGTCGCACTTCACGAATGTGGAATGCTCTACACAGCTCAATTTTCCCCTCCCATTGTGATCTATATACAAAAAAGGTGATGTCAATACACCTTGTAATTATAGAGGAATCTCTTTCATGAACTCGATTGCTAAGATTTTCTCCTCTATTCTGCTAGACCGAATCAATTTCTGGATAGAAAGAAATAAAATATTGAGTGAGTATCAAGCCGGCTTCCGAAAGGGATACTCCACTGTTGATACCATATTCACAAGCACAACTATCGCGCAATATATCCTTAGGCAAAATAGGAGATTATTCATGTTTTTTGTAGACTTCAAGGCTGCATTTGATTCAATTGACCGCAATGCACTTTTTTATAAACTGTCGCAGAAAGGTTTGTCAACAAAAATGCTGAGTCTTGAAAAACATGTATAAGAACACACGTCAAACAGTGTGGGATGCCAAAAATGTTTCTGATTGGTTTGAAACTAAGTAAGGAGTTAAGCAGGACTGCCTTCTCAGTGCATACCTTTTTATACTCTGTTCATAGATGACATGTCAGAGCATCTACCAGCAGGTATAAAAATAGCTCAAGAATTTATCAAGGTGTTACTGTATGCAGATGATATAGTTCTGCTAGCGGAATCACCTCACAGCTTACCACTAATGATCAACAAAATTAATCAATTCTGCAAAACGTGGAACTTGCGAGTAATCCTTGAAAAATATAGTTACATTATTTTATTTATATCTTTTTTCAAGCAACATTGGTAGCGATTTTAAAAGTTACGACCATTTTGCACTGTATAAATAAAAAATGATTTCGTGAAGCATTTTTGAAAATTTTCAAACATTTAAAATTGGTACCAAAGTTGCTTACAAAAATACATAAATATTCTAACTATATTTTATCATAGTTAAGGGTTCCAAGTAGGTGTACAAAAATTAGTGTCAACTTAAGTGTCCTACTTTGACCACAGCAATGATGCAAACATTGCTTGTTGCACTTACTTAACATCATGTTTCTTGCCAAAACTATTTGACCGATTTGGATCGAATTTTCCATATTTACTATAGACTATTTAGATTAGACTTCAAAATAACTTAGTTCTTCAGAATTGTTTTTTTTTGTACTCATGGTTAGATAGCAACTCAAATATAACATACATGAATTTTAAACTAATGTGGTCTTGTAGAAAATTTTATAGCAAACAAAAATATAGTTGATGGTTTTTTCCTTAGTTGCATATTTCCAAAGTTATAAAGGAAAATTTCGGACAAAATCGGACGATTTAAGCGTTTTTTCACTGTTGTATTTTTCCTACAGCGAGCACAGGTTTTTCGAAGTTGTAAACTTAGCTACAGACTACTCTAACATATCAAAAATGCAGAACTACATCGCGCTTTGCGAATTTAGCCCTTTTTTTTTGTAATTATTGACTGGGCTAATTAATAGTTGGGAGCTGATCAGAATTCTGAGTTTCAATTTTCAAAATTCTGTTAACAAAATTCAGTTTTAATTTTTTTTGATAACACTGTATGACCAATATTCTGTATTTTAGAAATCTGTGTTGAAAAATTCTGTATACCTGGATATTCAAAATGCTGTAGGTGTAATTTTCTGTTTTCCATATTTCTGCTGATGCATTAACTTTCTTTTTTGATAAAACGAAAAATCAAATAATTTACCAACAAATAATGTTAAACAACAATGTTAAGCACACTCAAGCACATTACCTAACTAATAACTAATAACTAATTCAAGCACGATCTACAATTCCGATAAAATTTAGTAGTACTTTCACTTAACCTATCGTAAAAAAATAAAATTCAAAACAATGATACTTGGTACACTTGGGCGTATACGTCCATTTTTATTTAATTAAATTTTTGTTTTATACTTTTTGTAAACATGTAAAACATGTAGCAACAATTCCAAATTGTGTTCTTATAAATCTGTAGCAATAAAGATAGAATAAACAAATCATGCTGCATTTGGTGTTCATTTTGTATTTGAAAGAAAAAATTGTTTTGATATCAAAACACTTTTGTTTCTAAATACAGAATTTTGAATAAAAAAAATTTGTAAACACAGATTTGTGTGTAACTAGAATTTAAACAATAGTATTTTGAAATAAACAGTATTTTAAAAACAGGATTCTGACCGTACAGTATTAGGAACCCAAGTCTTCTGTAACCTTTGGCAAAAAATTGCCAAAAGTTTCAATAAAATAGACCAAGTCTTTTTTTTTTTTGAAAACTGACATGCAACACTATTCAAGCTTCTGAGAACATTCATTGTAAAACAAAAATATCAACTTAACCGTTCTCGATAAAATCAGATATCCAGAATATGCTTCTCGTACTCGTAGAGAATACCATTTACACATTTTTTTCGAAATCGTTTATTTCTAGTCCTATAAAAAAAAAACAGTTATTCAAGGAAATCCCGAAAAAGTATAAATAGTCCAACAAATTTCTCATTTTTTACATTATCATCCTTCAAAAGTTATCTGTTGAAGTTTTTAGAAATTATTGATTTTGATTGATCTTTTGTTTTCAAAAGAAATTTGAATTATTGGTGAGGAGTCAAATTAGTTAAACAAAGTCTGCAAGAAGTTTAAACGCTACTATCACATATCGGTCTAAATACAGATTGAATTTTCAAAAAAACTGAAGATTGGAATTGAGTTTTGATTAAGGTTGAGGCCATACTGTTGGAAATGAAAGAAGAACGATAAACAGATCGGAAATATCACGATGATACAAACCGAATTGCAAATCTTTTTGTATTTTTTTTTTTCGGGACCCAAACAAAAAATAACTCGTCTTCGTTATTATGTTAAACTAGTGTATTGCAGGCCGCCTAAGGCGCCCGTTGAACCCGATTATTATTAGTAGTAGGTTGTGCTAATTGCTCAGGTAGCATTCTTTCGATGTATTGTCGTTGAGAGGAAGTGTGGTTTGTATGAAGATCTTCCAACTGTTGGGGTGACAGACTATTAATATATCTTTCCTGGGATGCGTTATGAGGCGTCAGGCGTCATAAGTTCAATATGTTGTCGTTTAGCGGCAGTATTTAAGGCATGTGATTCATCACTTTAATTTTCCTGCCACCTTTTCTGCCTTGCATTAACCAAACGACGTTTTCTTGAAACAGGATCTTCGTTGTCGTTCATTGAACTTCAAACAAAAGATTAAGTTGGTAATAATAGATATTTAAATTAAATAAATTAAATAATAATAAATAAATAAATAATAATAATAATAATAAATAAAATTAATTTAAATTTAGCTTCTCTACAAAATCAAAATCGCCTGAAAAAATTACATATGAACACACACATTCAACAAAACGGTATAAGGGACAAAATATGCTTACTTAATTTTTGCTTCTTTCTGAAAAAAAAAATTACATACGAACACAGACAGAATCAAACAAAATTTAAGTCAAAACGGACTATTAAACAACCACGAAAATTCCAATCAGACAGGATACTCACATAGTTTTTGCTTTTTTACATAAAAAATTTTATTTAAACGGAGAAACATAAGGCACGGCCGAACACACGCAATCAACACGATCAGACTGAAAAGATATTTCTTTTTGTCTAATTCGATTTTTGACTCTCCGAAAAAAAAATTTAAGGCAAAACGGACGAACAAACAATCACCACAATTCCAATCGCACAGCAAGGATACTCACTTAAGCTTTGGCCCTTTAAAAAAAAATTAACCGAACAACATAAGAGAAAAAAATAAAAAATGCTTTCAAATTACATACGAACACATACAGAATCAAAACAAATTTAAGGCAAAACGGACGAACAAACAATCACCACCGCCCGACAAACAGGTTATGTTATATTTATGTTATGTTATGCTTTGATATATTATGGCATTTTAGCGTTTACAGTCCATTCATACAATAGAAATATAAATATTTTCCAAAAAAAAATACATTTTTTTTTGTAAAAAAAGTAATTTTTTTTTAAAGTAAATTTTTTTTTTGTAAAAAAGTTATTTTTGTTTGTAAAAAAGTTATTTTTTTTTTTTTGTAAAAAAGTTATTTTTTTTACTAAAAAATTTATTTATTTTTTTTGTTAAAAAGTAATTTTTTTTAGCAAATTTTTTTTTTTGTAAAAGTTGTTTATTTTTTTGCAGTTATTTTTTTTTGGCATTGTAGCGTTATGCATCATTCAGTCAGTAAGTCAGTGAGTCAGTGAGTCAGTGAGTCAGGGATGAGCGAAAATATTTATAAGAAATTCCATAATTTTCTATTGATGTTTTTCCAAAAAGCATCAAGAAAAGATAACCGCTCTAAAAACTTATTACAAAAAATAATCAAAATCGAGGAAATTTATGAAATACAAAATAGAGCCTAATAAAATGAAAATTTCAGATCAAAAATATTCCGAAAATGTTAAATTTTTTTTGTTGAAGTATTTTATTTTATGTCAGGAGGCATTTCCTGTGAAAAATCTATAACTCGTGCAAGAGCTTTTAATTTTGTGTAATTAAATTAAGGAGTTTTAATTTATTTTTTTAATTTCGAAAATAACCAGTGTTTGTGAAAAAAATATGAAAATAAAAATTCTAGGCTTAGAAACTCTACAAAAAAATAAAACAGGTTTTTAAGGAAATTCCTTTTTTTTTTTGAATGATCGAATGATTTTGATATGAACGTTAAAAGATTTGTAATTAAAAAATTAAGCATACTGGTACTCGAAGATAAATCTACGCAATGGACCAGTTTTTCTACAAAAGATTAATAATTTGCATTTGCAAGTTGCAGTTTATGTGCAATATGAATTACTTAAGCCTTAAGCTTATGTACCATCAAAAATGCATGTGTCATGTTCATGGAACAAATACTCGTATATGCATAATGTATATAAACAATTAAATCAATTTGGTATTTACAAAATAAAATCACCTGATATTTCTCCAATTTTATTATTCTTTTGAAATTTTTCCAGTTAAAAAAATAATAATTGACCTCATTTCAAAAAAAAAAAAAAAAACATTAAAACAAAAATCAAAACAAATTATATTGTTATA